>VXBZ01001011.1:93283-139195 GCA_013399135.1 Heliornis fulica | reverse complement strand
GCAGAAATACTGATAATGCTGGGGCCTCAGACTCGAGAATTTCTTTGCTGTGGCAAGTCTACGCTTGGTAGAATACTGCTCATCTCTGCAGACCTTAAAAAACTATTTAAGAAGAGCACAGAATCATAGGGTCATAGAATGGTTTGGATTAGAAAGGACCTCAAAGACCACCTAGTTCCAACCTCTAGGACACTCTCCACTAGACCATGTTGCCCAAAGCCGTATGCAGCCTGGGCTTGAACAGTTCCAATGAGACAAGGAAGCTGTGCAGGGCACTGTAAAATGCTTTGCAGAAGTCCAGGTATATTCAAGTGTGAACACCAGTAAAGTATTACAGTGATACAACAGTTTAGGGACCTCAATGATTCTGCATCAAACTGAGTTTATCTACCTTGCAAAAGATGAAGGACCAAGTCAATACTCCTGGGATTTGAATCTCTGGTTTAAGGAGTTTAAATATTTCAAATCTGATGTTTCAGACATCCTCCCATCCCCTCCAGCTATACCCTTCTCCTTACTATGCTTTTTTTTTTTTTTTAACTGCAATGTTTTCCCTAGAAATGGGCACAGAAAGCATCTGATTACTGAAGTAAGAAGTCCTGGGCTGAAACAAAACCATAGGAAATACTGCAGCCTGTCAAAGGTGATAAGTGCCTCTGATTATCCTTGACTGCATTCTCTGGGCTCAGCATTTCATTAAATAGCAACGCTCTCTTTTAAAAATAGATTTACCACCACCATGTCCTGAGGTTCTTTCATGTACAGAAATACCACTTTCCTCAGTAATTATATTTGATTTTCACTTTCAATGTTACTGATAAGATTTTTTAAGTTTGGATAATACAACCTAAAACAAGTCATGAACACTAACCCAACTTCTTCTCTCTGTTTTAAGAATCTCCTTCCAGCTGGATGAATGAATAGCTTCCTGGGAGAAATTACAAAATACCTTAGGAATTATGTATTAAATTAAATGACTCGAATTTGGCTGTTGCATTCACAAAGATGGACAATACAGTCAAATGTCAATGAATTTCAAGATAAGTTGGCTTTTTTGCTGTGATTAACAAAATTCTTCAAGCAAATTTCAGGATAGCAAGTGTCTGCAGCACCTGCTTAATAATGCTTGATGGATATCTGTACTTTTTTAACTGATTATGATGATACTGTTTCAAGTAAAATGAGTGACCATGTATTTAAAAAACACCATGTATTTGTGTGAATGGAAATCTTAACACAACATTGAAAAGAGCAAATATCTTTTCAAATAAATCTTTTTTCTTGATGTAATAGACATAAATGACTCTGCTCTGTGGAATGCTTATCTAATTGGGGACCTTAGCAGGAAAGCTGAATTGATTTACTATTAACTGAAACTCTGAAAACAACAATTTCCACAAGATGTCAAATTACCATTTCCTTTCTTCATTGGTAGAAGACTCATTTGACATCAGATGAGGTTAATGCAACACTACCAGAAGTCAAGGCAGAAAGAAAAATTAAAATACAAGACCATCTCTGAGAAGATAGTAGAAGCTGCAGCATTGCACAGATAAGCTTCAGAGTACTACCCAACTATAGATTAAATAGTTATGGGGAAAAAATCAGAATTATCTAGTGCTTCTTGCAAGTCAAGATGTTCTTCTAAAGTGGAAACTGTAACTCAAACACTGAAAAATTTTGAAAATAGCTTTGAAATGTTCTAGCATTATATTTCTGATAAGGAGATAGTCACAGAAGCATAGAATCATCAAGGTTGGACAAGATGTTCAAGAGCGTCAAGTCCAGCCATCAGCTCCACACCACTGTAACCTCTGATCTATGTCCTGAAGTGCCACATCTTCCTGGTTTTGAACAGCTCCACTGGCAGCGATTCCACCACCTCCCTGGGCAACTTGTTTCAAGGCTTCACCACTCTTCCAGTGAAGAAATTTTTCCTAATATCCAACCTGAACCTCCCCTGGCACAATTTGAACCCCTTCCCTCTTCACCTGTCACTAGTTATTAGCGATAAGAGACCAACACCTGCCGTGCTACAACCTCCTTTCAGGTGAATGTAGAGACGAATAAGGTCTCTCCTCTTCTCCAGGCTGAAGAGCCCCAGCTCCCTCCTTCTCTCCTCTTAAGACCTGTTCTCCAGCCCCCTAATCAGCCTGGTTGTCCTACTTATATTCTAATGAATACCACCCTAGTAGATCGAAATAATAAGGTATATTTTAAAGACTAAGGACTACCACTGAAAAAGATGAAGAAGCAAAAAGAAAGGAATGAGTTTTGAGCTGGTATCCCAAATCAACAAGTGACTGATTTTTTTTAATTCAAAATAAAGCTAAGGCCACAAATGGAAACATTGTAAAAATGTGCAGTCTATTCATGGATAAAATACTTATACTACATGTTGAATTTAAACTCTTTGAAAAAAAATTAATAGAGCAGGTATGATCATTATTTTATTCATCTAATTAAAACCTATAGCTGGAAAGATTCTCCAGGGTCACAGAGTGCAGCTTTCAGCAGCAATAAGCAATATATCACTTACTGCAAAGTCCTGACCCTGATGAGGAATAACCCCAGGCACCAGTAGAGACTGGAGCTGACTAACTGGCTGGAAAGCAGATTTCCAGAAAAGTCCCTGTGGGTCATGGTGGATAAGTTGCACATGTTCCAGCAATGTGTCCCTGTAACAAAGAAGGTCAATGGCATCCTGGTCTGGATTCAGTACAGCGTGTCCAGCAGGTCGAGAGAGCGGATCCTTCCTCCCTGCTCAGCTCTGATGAAGCACATCTGTCCACTGCTGGGCTCTCCAATACAAGTGACACATGGATATACTGAAGCAAGTCCAGCCTAGGGTCATGAAGATGATTAAGGGACAAGAGTATTTGTCATACAAAGAGAGGCTGGAGAGCTGGGACTGTTCAATCCAGTGAAGAGAAGACTCTGGGGAATCTGGTCTATGTGAATACATTCTTGATGGGGGCAAGGAGTAATGAAGATGGATCCAGGCTCTTCCCATTGGTGCCCAGTGACAGGATGAGAGGCAAGGTGCAAAACACAGGAAACTCCATCTAGACATAGTAGAAACCTTTTTTTACTGTGAAGGTTCACAAATGCTGGAACAGTTTTCTCAAAGATGCTGTGGAGTCATCTTTCAGATTGTGTATGTGATTCTGCAACATTACTCATAAAATTACCAATTCTGTCTTCAAACTATCTAGGAAGAACAGAAGGGCAAAAAGCCAGTCTGAAGGTTATTCTAGAACACCTAACCCTCTCATGGTTTCTGATTCCAGACTATGTTTACTAATAAATAATAAGAAAGCCATATCTAAAAAATCTGTAATTGATAATATATAGAATATTCTCAAACATTAAATGGGTGAAAAACACAGAAGAAAACATTTAGAAGACCGCTCTACAGGAATAAATGTCATCTGTAAAAGGAGAGCATTTCTATTTATCAGGTGAAATTTTGCAGAGTTGGGGTTTGGTTTTTTTTACATTCAAGTACTTGAAAGATTGCTTGCATAAGGCATAGTTAGCTCAGAAAACATGTTAACACAGTGGAGGCAAAATGTACACGAGCAACTGCAGGATCATCTCCTGCTCATTATCTCTGCCCTCAGAAAACCAGAAAGTTTTCTTGCACATTCATTTCATACTGTTGTTTCATTAATTCCACAAAAATGAATTATCTGTAAGGAAATCTCCAGCCTTCAGTTATTCTCCATATCTACACCTAAAGTGGGGATGGAAGGGAAAACGTTTTGCTTCATAAATCTGTTCATTTGTGGTAGCAAGGGGCTTATTGGGAAGAGGCAAGAGGAAAGCACAGGTTAAACTGGGGAATGAGACAGAGATGGGGAACAAGATGAAAAAAGAACCCTAAGGAATTTTTATAATATTGAATTTTATCTATGGCTATTTTATACACCCAGAACTCATAGAAGGACGATGTAATACATATTCCAGGTCAACACCTGAGAACAGCCCAGCAGGTACATCTGTTGATCATAGTCTTTAGCAGTATTTAGCACTTTAGCACTCAGGGACAATACAGATAACATGAAGAAGACAAATAAACTCATACAGGTTTTCTGTTCCAAACTACCAAGCAGCTTTCAAAGTGAGCTTTGAATTTAATCTAATGAGAATTTTAATAGCAAAGCCCAACCTATAAAATGACTGTGGAACTGCATTTTACTATGTTTTTTAATTACTACAGTGTTTAAGGTTGCCAATTTACTCAACAACATTCTGCATCAATAAAGCATGTTATTTGCTTACTGAATAGGAACCTGGGTTCTAATGGAGATCTCCTGAAGTGCTAAGTGGAATCACACAAGGAGGAGGCTGCTGGTTCAGAGAACCATAAGTAAAACTAACCATAATGCACCAAGATAGCTCAGATGAAACATGCATCATTAAACTGCAGATAGATGAAGAATTTGCTGTACCAGTAAAAGTTCTCTTTTTATTTGAGAAGGTCATAGAAGTTAGCACATCTAAGCTCACTATCATTTATCTTCTGGCAGTATCCTGAATCTCTAAGACTTGGGAAACAACACAGGCCTTCCTAAACTGGCATTCAGAGAGGACTTTCTGGTGGATTTAAAAAAAAAAAAAAAAAAGAAAATCCTCTTTGATTATTCTCTCAGATTGCTGATTATAATGCAGTAGATCAACATGCAATGCTTAGGAATCAGTTACATGGACTCAAAATACTATGTTCAGTATGTGGTATTGTAAAGAATTGTAAAGCTTCTTGTGCTCATGTTGTCTTTTTGAGACCTAAGCACATATCTGACTCTGGTATCACAAAAACATTGACAACTACCAAATCAGTAACAAACTACTTAATATAAACTCATCAAATCTCTATTTTCTCTTTACTGCAGTTTTGCAGAGAACTCTTGGCCAAATTCAAAGTTTCAAGCTTGTTTCACCAAAACGTTCCATGCTATAGCAGAAATTATCAGCAATTCTTTTATTCTGTAAATAAAGTAAATTTCAGGACAATGTTAAAAGGTTGCAAATAGTTTCTTAAAAGAAATGAAGCATTTCTTAGTTTTTATACTTGTCCCCATTAAATCCATTGTCTTTCACGCAGCTCTCCACAATTTGAAACATTTCAAAAATTATTGATAAAAATCAGATTTTTCTTTAGTGTCCCCTTCTGTTTACTGCTGTTCTCAGAAATTAAACCAGAGCTTGAAATGTGTGTATTAGCTGATTCTTCTTGTTCATCTCCTTCCACATATCAAAGCATATCAAAGAAGCTCTACTGCTCCAACAGCAGCGGCTCCTGTTGGATTAACAGGCCAAAACACTGGCTGCCTTCATTAACACCCTCCTGACAATCCAGGACACTTGAGAGACTTCAAAACAATAAACTTGAAAGAGTCTGAATTGCTATGAAAAGCCTTGAGGAGTACAAGGAATGTCATAGTAATTAATTAGTGTCCCATCTTTATGGAGGTTACCATGTCCTTGACCAGTCTCATTATTACTTTTATCTAGAAGCCACTACATCATGTAGTAATAAGTGTTCTCCAATGTGAAAGGCTAAAATAATAGAAATAAGGAGCAAATTACCAAAACAACTAAAACAATTTTCTGAAGTTATGCCAGTATGTTCAAAACAAGTTATTTTAAATTAATTACTACTACTGATGAGTGCAAGCAGAAAAGACAGAATTAATGGCAGGCCATGTACCCCACACATTAAATCACAATAATTCAGCTAATTTGGGTATTTCTTTTTACTTATTTTCTGAAATTCTTAGTCCTAATTCTTGCACTTTCAGTTCACTAGCTAACAAAAAAATAGAAAAAAAAAAGTAGAAATCAGTAATACAACTCTCCATCATAATCAGGCCTTATCTGACTTATGACCATTTAATTCCTTATTGATTCTTTCTTTTTTTTAATCATACCAAAACCAAAGTGGATTCTCTGCCTGCTGAAGACAAATACACAAATTTCCAGAGCAGCATAATAAAGACTATGGTGTCTTATAGACAATGCTGTCTGTAGGAGCAAACCTTTCCTTTACCTTGACAGATGCAATTCAAAATGGGCCGTGGTGTGAAATCAAAATATTGAAACTGTCAAGTATAATTGCATTCCTGGCACACCATGCAAAATCAAACCTTGATTTTATAGACAGGAAAGATTTTTTTATTGCTTTAGAAGACCAAGGCCTCAAAGATGACTCAGACTTACCCTGAGGAACCCTGAGTCTAAGGCAGAAGATAAACATAAACCACAGAAGGAAAGCCCAGTTTTCCAGTGTATCTCAGGGGGAATTTGCAGCTGAGAGAAGACAATTCTTCTGTTGAGAACTGGAGAGGTTATAAGCATAATTCTCCTCTTGGTTCTCCTCTGTGAAACAAGATGTTGAGTTTTTAACCACATTAACACTCCTGAATCCTTCTCTCTGAAGCCATTTTAGCAAAACTAACCTTCCTGTTACATAGGAATACACTATCCTACATTCTCACTTCTTTCACTCATCTCTTTCTAAATTCCCATTGTATTAGATTGTTTCTTTATAATCACAAAATCATACAGAATGGTATGGGCTGGAAGGGACCCCAAGAACCATCGAGTTCCAACCCCCTCCCACAGGCAGGGCCACCAACCTCCAGGCCTGCATCTAGACATGGTTGCCCAGGGTCCCATCCAACCTGGCCTTGAACACTTCCAGGGTTGGGGCATCCCCCCCCTCTCTGGGCAACCTGTTCCAACACCTCACCCCTCTCTCCATGAAAAACTTCCCCCTATTATAAAAACTAAGCCTTCCACCCTGTAGATTAAAATGCCAGTTTTCTTTTCAGTCTAAGAAATATCTTCCAGCTCTTCATATGCTCTACCCCTCAACACCATCTCTACAGCTCAATCTGAAATGGGTGAGTTATCAAAAATATTATTTCAATTTCCTCAGACCAGCTTTTTCAATGATCTCCAATCTATTCTTCACTTCCTACCCTTCACAGTCTTAACAAGGATTACAAACATCTCGTGAAGATCAAGTCTCAACATCTGCATCGTTACCGCATGTGATACTTGTGCTGTCTGACGTAGCAGACACCCGCTGCTTTTTATTTGCATTGCAATCCAGAGAACAACACTGAATTCCTACTAGAAACTTCCCATTATTTCATTTTTGCCAACTTTGTGTTTTGTTGTGCTTTTATGTCTGGCTTGTTTGGCTCCAATCTCACTTTCCAGTCCTGATCTAACCATCAAATCCCGCCAAGTCCCTGCCCTTACTTTTGTCACACAAATAGTTTTTGGCATGAACTTCCCAACCTCCCACCTTCTGCCTCACTTCTGGTCATGGACACCCCTCACAAGCCTGCAGACCATTCAGGTTCCCCGATGTTCTGAGCTCCAGGCCTGACCAGTCTTGAACAGAATGCTTCTCTGATCAGGCATTCGCTTAATTACAACATTTTCAGGTATGAAATATTTGGCTTAATTCAACTTTAATCCATTGCCCAGACACGTTATCTACTTGGAGCTGCTTAAAATAGGACATTATTCACTTACTGGCTGAAGGCAGTTCTGTACTTCTGGGAGTCTAAATCAAAACTAGACATCCATGCTTCAGTCTAACTGCTCAATTAGCTCATCAGACTGAAATATGTTTATCAAAAGCCACCACTTTTCCTCATCTTTGGTGTATACACCTTGTGCAACAAATCCTACTGAAATAACTTCCTCCTCGCTTCCATTACATACATATTTAAATAATATATTTTAATTGATATTTTAATTGAAGGCAAATGGCATCCTGGGGTGTATTAGAAGGGGGGTGGCTAGTAGGTCAATAGAGGTCCTCCTCCCCCTCTATTCTGCCCTGGTGAGACCTCACCTGGAGTATTGTGCCCAGTTCTGGGCCCCTCAGTTCCACAAGGACATACAACTCCTTGAGAGAGTCCAGCACAGGGCCACCAAGATGATGAAGGGAGTGGAACATCTTCCTTATGAGGAGAGTCTGAGGGAGCTGGGTCTCTTCAGCTTGGAGAAGAGGAGACTGAGGGGTGACCTCATTAATGTCTATAAATATGTACAGGGCGAGTATCAGGAGGATGGATCCAGGCTCTTCTCAGTGATGGCCAGTGATAGGACAAGGGGAAATGGGTCTCAGCTGGAACATAGGAAGTTCCATGTGAACCTAAGGAAAATTTTTTTCACAGTGACAGAGCACTGGGACAGGCTGCCCAGAGAGGTTGTGGAGCTTCCTTCTCTGGAGACATTCAAGACCAATCTGGACATGTTCCTGTGTGATCTAATCTAGTTGATCCTGCTCGGGCAGGGGGGTTGGACTAGATGATCTTTCGAGGTCCCTTCCAACTCCAGATGTTCTGTGATTCTGAAACATTTTTTAAAACGACCTGACAGTCATTTTTGTGACACACAATGGAGGTACAAAGGCTCTTTCAGCAAACGGTGGCGTGGAGATCAGGAATGCAGGACCTCTTCCTCTTTCCAATACAAACATTTCATTTTCTTCAGCTTTGTTTTCATTATAAGTACAATCATTTTAATTTTCTGTCATTACAAAAGAGTACCCCATTGGGTAAAATTTAGTAATATGAGAAATAGAATTCCATTGCCCTGAAATAATTCCTACAATTTCACTATTTCAGTTTAAACATTTCCACAGTACTCCACACCCAAATGAAGTATTAAGAAAATAATTCTATTTTATTATTTCTAATAACATTTTAGATGTAAAATACCTTTATATAACTTTGTATCACAGATTCACAGAATATCTGACATATAGTTTCTATTTCCCTATCTGAATGGTCTTAATCACAGAATAGTAGGAGTTGAAAGGGACTTCTGGAGATATCTAGTCCAAAGCCCCTGCTAAATCAGAACTTTTCAAATCAAGCAAAGAAAATAATTTTAATTTTTATGGTAATAATTAAAAAAATAATAGTAATAAAATATTAACAATCACTTGTTCCTCTAAATCATATATATTATACATATTTAGTACACAAGACATATAACCAGAATCTGTGTTCTGCTGTAGAGTTTGGATGAAGGATCAGAATCCCTCCTCTACAGCTGTAACCTGACGCAAATTGAGTGAGTTTAAGGAAATTCAATGACTTTAAGTAAGCAGGTTTGATAACATACTAGTAACATTGCCATAACTACTCAGGTATTGATAACAAAGTTTCAAAATCATCACATACTCTTAATGGAATTGTGCTGTATAGAAACTTCTGGAACTCTCGCTCCATAAAAACAAACATGATTCAGCTACTTGCAGACCTTCAAGCAAGTACATCTGCCCTGCATGGCTGGAATGTGCTGAGGTTATCAGGAAGCCACAGCTAGAAAGTGGCTATCCATTAGTTATCAGGATAATACACCTTGGCAGATGTTGAAGAAAAGCAAGGATGCCTCGTGTTGGAAAAGCACCTAACCATCTATTCAGTATTGATCACACTTATTAACTGCACAGAGCTGTAAAACAACCTGTTGTAGTTGTCAACCACTGAGAACAGAGATGGAGCCTTTTTTAGACTGTAGTAATGCAGTAAATCAGATGAGTCACACAGATGCCTCTGCTTCTAAATATGTATTATCTTACCATCACTAAAGGGAAATACACCTCTAATACTTGTACTTCCCTTAGTATCTTGCCTGTTAGTTGTAATTTGGATACAACCCATATCTTCTAGTAAATAAAGTAATTTTTACAACCTGTTCTTTTGGATCCATGCATTTAACTCTTGATCAGCATCTGTTCAGTTTTTCTTCACAGATTGACATTTGTAAAATTTCTTCAGTAAAACAAAATATTTAAACTGAGAAGAGGATACAAAAAACAAACTGTCCTGGACACAAACCTAAACTTCATTTTAACAGTAACGAGGCAGCAAAGATATATCTTAGCATTTAAAACTAGTTTAACCTCTAATAACCTTTGGTCTCAGACATCAACTGCAAGCACAGCTGTCATTTGAAAATTACAACTGTATTCACACATACAGAATTAACCTTTGATTTATGAACCCCTAATTAGTTCCTAATTATGACATGCGACTAAAAGAAAACTCTGAACTGAACAAGTAACTTCTGATTTTCCAACATGCCCCAAATGAAAGCTAGAAAAGTTAAAAAATGGATTAAAAATGTCAAAAGCCACCAGTGTGGAAAATACAGCTGTGAAAATATATTATACATAAATGTGTGTGTGTATGCTACAGAAGAGTGAGGCATACAGGTCAGACCTGAACACAATGGATTAAAGGGAACTGAAAAAAGAACACCAATAAAAATGGAGATAACAAATACCCATTTGAGAAGAACTGATCATGATGAAAAATTTCCATTAAATACTAAAAAAAAACCAGTAAGGTGCCTTTGGTAGAGTACAGAAAACCAATGAAGGAGACAGGGAAAATAATAACATGAAAACAAGAGGAAGAATCTCTCACTTTTCTGGATCTAGACAGAAAGAGTGGGTAGATTTAATATCCAATCATCAATGCCAACAAACCCTTATAAAGAGCTACTCAAAGAAACTTATTATAATATTGGAACTATTTGTTATCTTTAAAAGGCAAAAAACTAAAAAATACTCCACAAAATAAGCCCTGTAATTATTAATTTTTTTTATAAACTGACAGACTTGAAAAATAAGGGTCAAAAAGTCATCAGGCTGGACCTCAGAAGGACCAGTATCATGATCACTGTCAGTTAAAGGAGGACTTTCAGCACCCTACACAACTCACTCATCACCTGCTCCCGTGGGGAACCTTCGTACTCATTTCATCATTCAGGATCAAGTCCTATCAGAAGCGGAGATAAATGCTCAGACTTCTAAAACTGCTTTTCAAAGACATGGGAGCAGAAGACACACAGAAACTTAAAAGAACTGTGTCTTAGAAAACTTGGTCCTTAGCAGAAAGAGTACACTTTAATACTAGGATTCTGGTCTTTGTCAAGTTACTATATTCCTTACAGACAATACAACACGTTATCTCAGGTGGAGATAAAAACTCAGAATCTTTTTCAACAAAAATAAAATGGAAGCACACGAAGGATTTCATCCAAACCCTTCCCTCTGAGAACTTTTACAGAACACTACTTCTAGTCAAAGATGTTATTTAATAAGCAGGAAAAATTGAAGTCTGTTTCATAAGACTCTTCCTCATCCACTATCCTCAGACTTGATTTCTGCACATTCCCACCCAAACAACCAAAAAGTTCCACGTGTCAAATCAAATATACATTCACTAAATTCTGCCAATCTTTCTCAGAACAGAGGCATTTTTCTCTTTCCCCTCTACCCATCAATGTTCTTGACAGAATTTTTAGGAATTAAATCTACCTTTGAGATCTCTAGTCTTTAATTTACTGGTAAATTCAAAATTTAATACTGACAGAACAAAAAATATTTTCATCAAACTTGTTTTGTTAGAAAACCAGATTAAAAAAAGAGCTTGAAAACATCAGACAGAGCACTAATCCTCACCATAACCACAACATTCCAAGTTATCAGATCAGCAGTTGGAAGGGACCTCAAATATCATCTAGTCCAACCCCTCTGCCTGAGCAGGATCACCCAGATTAAATCACACAGGAACGTGACCAGATTGGGCTTGAATGTCTCAGGAGAAGGAGACTCCACAACGTCCATCCAATCTAAATGACTCTGTGAATGATACTGAGAAAACATATTTCAGTAATATTTTTGAAAGAGCATTCAAAATGGTCTTAGATGAATTTCACAGAACCACTAGGCTGAAAAAGACCTTTCAGATCATTGAGTCCAACCGAACCTGTCCTCTGCTAAACCATATCCCTGAGCACCTCATCTACCTGTCTGTTAAAACATCCAAGGATGGTGACTCAACCCCCTCACTGGGCAGCCTGTTCCACATCTCAACAACTCTTTTGTTGAAGAATTCCTTCCTAACATCTAATCTGAACCTGCCCTGGTACAGTTTGAGGCCATTTCCCCTTGTCCTATCACCTGTCACTTGGCAGAAGAGACCATCTCACACCTCTGTACAACCTCCTTGCAGTAATTACAGGCAGTGATAAGGTCTCCCCTCAGCCTCCTCTTCTCCAGACTAAACATCCCAGCTCTCTCAAACACTCCTCGTAAGGTTTGTTCTCCAGACCCTTCACCAGCCTGGTTGTCCTTCCCTGGGCCCATTCCAGGACCTCGATGTCCTTCTTGTAGTGAGGGGCCCAGAACAGAACTCAATACTTGAGGTGCAGCCTCACCAATATCCTGAGTATTTAAACCATATCTGTTGTCATTAATAATACAAAGAAAAACTTTGAATGGCTCAAGCTGTCAGGAAGGCGCTTATGATTCATATTTTAATGCATGACTATAAAATGTAATGTCACTTAATTTTTGTTTCAGATTTTATTGGACTATCACCCTCTATGAGCTTTCATAGACCTCTTCTGGTGAGTCAACCATAACTTGGATTCAGATGGCAAGACGACACAGAAATGTGTTAAGTGCATGAGTGCTCCTTTCAGTTTCTAAGTGTGCCTGTTATCTGGAATTACACAGATCTAGAATTTAATATAGGCTGCAAAGCAGATTATGAAAAATCACAGAAAACATTTGTACACTGAGTCTTTGAAAATCAGCTATATGAATAACTTCCACTGAAACTCACTGTTTCGTCAGCACCTTCTGCTTGTCAAAGATTTATTCAGTGTATAATATAAAAGTTATTCTTTCCTGTGGTTTCCTTCTGCTGAGGTATCACAAACAGCTCTTCCTAAAAAACTCTGCCCCTGTAGCCAGACTCCAACACTGCTTCATTATGTCCACTGATCAAGACACTCCAATATTACTTGGTCAAGAGAAGAGCAAGTACTTCCTAGGCCAGTGGAGAGTGCTGCTGCCCATGGCAGGTTGTTGGAACTAGATGGCCTTTGAGGTTTCTACCTACCTATTCTATGAGTCTGTGATTGTATAATCTAAGAACACATTTGTTGCCGCAACTTAAATTAGTATTTTCTTCATTTTCCATCACTTTGTATTACTCTTCAATCTTTTTTTCATTCTTGCAGCAGTAAGTAAAAAAATCCAAGTCCTGACCAGAATCACTCTGAGTCAAGGGAGAACATAAACACAGGAAAACACATCCCACTGCCAGTGGATATATAAACAAAAATCAATTTACAAACAGAACTCCTGAGAAGAACAAAAAATATTGTTAATGGTCAAGAAGACAGTGAAATCAGTAGGTGTTCAGCTAAAATTTTTTTTCTGCAACAAATGAGTGTACTTTGCCATACAAATTTTAAGTTTAAATCTGAAAAAAATTGTATGTGAATACTGTTTTCTTCAACCTACATTTAATTTTAGATTTCCAATAGGGCTCTGGCAGTTCCAGGACTGACCATAAGAAGAAACCATTCGTCTCTACAAATGCTGTTTTTTTTCTGTGATTGCAAATCATCATGAACATTTCAGATCACTATTGCTGATGTATTTGAAGTAAAAACTTCTGGAAATCCTTAAGCTGCTCTTTACACATCCAAGCTCCTGGTATTACTGCATGTATATCTATCTTCAGGTACACGGTACAGGCTCAGCTGCTGCCAGGGAGTGAATTCAGCCATCAATAGCAACAGCTACTGCAAACACAGATTATGTTTTTACTGTTGGCACTTTCCTGCTGAGTGACAGCCAGATGATCTCTTAACGTTTTGCCTCTCAGACCCCAAATCACAACATACACCTATTTTTATAACATACTTAAGCATATGGATGAAAAAAAACACGCTTGACAGACTTTGTTATTCCAGTTCACTACCTGTTAAATAATAGATGTTTCAAAAAATGCACAAATACCAGGTCCCAAATCTGATCCTGTTCAGAGATACCAAGCAAAGAGCATTAGGAATTCCAGAAGGCTTAACAGTGAGTTAGGAATTGTACTACCAAATACATAAGGAAAGAGGGAGAATGAGAGTTCTACAGAGGCACGTTGAACTGTTTTCACAGTGACAAAATACCAATTCATATCCCACAAAGCTCTATTAGATTAATTTTTAATTATATGAAAGGCAGAATTACTGTAAACAGGATATAAATCCTGTCCACCTACTTAGCATAGAGTTGTCCTCCACCTTCTCCTTCAGGCTGAAGGAGAAGAATTAAAAATGCTGAAAGCCAACAACAATCTTCAACAGCTTTCAGTTTTGTTTTTATAAGGAAAATGAGGCTTCTGCTCAAAGTTATACACCAGGAAAAAAAAAAAAGCAAAACCAAATCAAAACAATACCAAATGAAATATACCCCTGCATAGACCTTGAGGAGGTATATAATTCCCAAACCTCCCCCCCCTTTCCTCACCCTGCCCCTCCCCAAATTTGCACAGAGTTCTTTCTACCTTGGTAGCAAATATCCATTCTCATACTGGAATTTCCAGTCCTTGTAAATTCTTTCTGACAAAGCATGGAAAGAAAACTAAATTGCTCTAAGAAGCTGCAGTGGATGTATTCTTGGGATTCATGGCAACTGGTATCACCTTTAACGTTTCAGATTAAATCAGCTGTGAATAAACATTTCTTCTAATTTTGCTGTCCCCTAAACTTAGGCACTGATCTGTATCAGGAGGCTGTGAAGTTTTAATGGTTTTTCATAAGTCTCATAAGAAAGAAATAAGGTCAAATGAATGATGAGTGGGGCAGGAGAGGGGATGAGATCGTCCAGATGCTTCTTGACCTCAGTCAAGCTCAGTGCTGTGGCCACTTCCTTGGGGAGCCTGTTCCAGTGCCTGACCACCCTCTATCTCTCTCTAAGGTGAGGTGAAATGGTACAGAACCTCTTCCTAACATCCAACCTCAACCTCCCCTGTCTCAGCTTCATGCCATTCCTTCAGGTTCTATCACTGGTCACCAAAGAGAGGAGATTGGCATTTACCCCTTCGCTCCCCCTCGTCAGGAAACCAGAGACAACATTTCAAACCTTCTCATAGGTGCAGTCACATTTCTTGCTGTTCAGCAGAACTGAACTTATTCCTTTCACACTACCAAGAAGTTGCAGTGCTTGACAGCCCCCATTCTCCCCAGAACATTTCTGCTCTGTACCCATGACATGAATACTCTGGGACTGCTCATCAAGTCACTACTTTGCTGTCTTTGTCCCGAGCCTGAAAAATGTAATTTAAGTCAATCAAGCAATTAAGAGTTCTTAGCCACTGGCAATGTTGCAGCAGCAGTCCTCTAAAAGCCTCAAAAACACCTACAGGAAATTAAACAATGATATCATCAGCCTATGTATAACTTTTCAATTCAACCTGCTGTATATGCCACGTAAGTGAATGTGAACTGGTACAGCGCCTGTCCTAGGTGCCAACACAGCACGAGGCCAACTCTCACTGCACAGTCTTCTCTATGCTCAAGACTGACTTCAAATTAGCTTTTCAGGTATTCAGGATACAGCTTATTTCCACAGATCTCTGCTGGTAGTACCTGGTAATAAACAGCATCACTGATATTTGGTAATAAACAATAGTAGCAGACTGTTTGAACCAAAAACCTGTTTCCAGAGCATCTGTATTATTTCATACCAAAACATCTGAAGGACAAAACAGACAACATTTTAGTTACCATTGAAAGTTATGATTTAGATATGTCTGACCAAGTACTACAGAATAAAATGTAGGGTTTAGTTGCCAATTAGTCCTGCCCTGCAAAGCATTTTCTCACCCACAGCCTTTCTGCCAATTCATTCCATTTAGGATCTGGAACTTAAATAGAGGAGGAGGGGACAAGTTAAAAATAGCAGCAGAAAAAAAAAGCCAATTAGTAGGAATTGCCACAATAACCTTTGTCAGGATAAATTTAAGGTATAGGGTTCAGAGATAGTTACTATGGCAACCACAGGCACTTGCAAGGTACCATTAATGAGAAATGCAGTATCTGTCACACAAGGAAGTGGATGCAGCAGCAGCCTGACAGGCTATTTAAAGGCACTGTTTTCTTCTTCCCTGCCCCCCTTTTTTTCAAAGAGCAGCAGAAAAGTAAACTGCTACACAAGTAGCTTTAATATGTGTATTTTTCTAATTTTCTATTCTTTCTCCACTTCTTCAGTCACTGAACTGTTAAGACCTTGACGTAAGCTCTATTCAAATTCAACAGTTAGATTTATAGATGCTACACATGGATTGTCTACTCTTTACAAAATGCATTTAGCTCACAACTCACATAAAAATGCCAAGTAGCAAAAGGTGAAGCTTTTCACCTGGGTAGCCCAAAAGATATATCCACGGGATTTATGGCAAAATAATACAGTTCTGCTGTACTGGGAAACAAGACATTCTGAAACTAAGACAGGTATTTCTAAAAGAAATTGCATAAATTCTCTTACTTGTCAATGTGTAGCTGTTATCTTTACAAAATATATTTTACCAGCTGGAAATTATCTCAGATATATGTCTTATGTTTTATTTCCATACAGACACAAAAAAGTATTCAGTGTGAACAGCTTTAACAAGTGAGGCTTCTCCCTTTTCTACACAAAGTCCATTTCACTTCCACTACTTGTGCTTACAAAAGAAACCCCAATTTCAAATCTTGACTATCACTGCCACTGCAAGCACCCTTCTAAGACAAGCCCACACTAACTCATTACTGCACACACAAAGCCACCCAATTCCCATCAGGATCCTAAATAATGTATTTTCATGACTTTGAAAAAACAATAAAAGACGTTCTGATGCAACCCCTTGGTGACCCACCTTCGTCCAGCTCTGGGGTGGGGTCCCCACTGGGGTGTTCAAGACCCACAGACCTGCTGGAGTGAGTCCAGAGGAGGCCACAGAAACAACCAGAAGACTGGAACTCCTCTCCTACAAAGACAGGCTGAGGGAGCTGGTCTTGTTCAGCCTGGAGAACAGAAGGCTCTGGGGAGACCTTATAGCAGCCTTTCAATACTTAAAGGGAGCTTATAAAAAAGATGAAGAGAGACTTTTTACCAAAGCATGTAAAAACAGGACAAGGGGTAACAGCTTTAAAGTGAAAGAGGGTAGATTTAGATTAGATTAGATTAGATAGAAGGAAAAAAAAATAATTACAATATGGGTGGTGAGACACTGGAACAGATTAGCCAGAGAAAATGCAGATGCCCCAGCATCAGAAATGTTCACAGTCATGTTGGATATTGGCTTTGAGTGACCTGACAAGAGTGGGAAGTGTCACTGCCCATGGCAGTGGTGTTGGACTAGATGACCTTTAAAGGTTCCTTCCAACCCAAACCATACTATGGTTCTACAGTTTCAAACTACACATGTGGAGGGAAAGATTTATTCAATACCCTCTCAAATCTGGGCCAGCTGAAAGCGGTAATGTAGCTATAATAGAACCACAGGTTCACACCTTGTTTACATACAGTGTTATTCACTGTTCCTACCCTCACTGCTAATGCAGATCTGGTCGATGAACTTACTAAAACTTTCTTCTCATACCATGTGAAGTTTCTTCTTGACTGAGTCAGGTTTTATCTTCACATAGTAGAAGAATCGTAGAAGGATGTAAAGGGTGAGTGAGTGAGGATGGATCCAGGCCCTTCTCAGTGATGGCCAGTGATAGAACAAGGGGAAATGGTTCCAAACTGGAACATAGAAAGTTCCATCTTAATACAAGGAGGAACTTTTTCCCTGTGAGGGTGACAGATTATTGGAAGAGGCTGCCCAGAGAGGTTGTGGAGTCTCCTTCTCTGGACACATTCTGGACATGTTCCTGTATGATCTAATCTAGATGATCCTGCTGGAGCAGGGGGGTTGGACTGGATGATCTTTCGAGGTCTCATGCAACTCCTGACATTCTGTGATCTTCCTGATGAGCTCAGAAATTATCTATACGTTATCACTAAACCGTATTTTGTTACCTTTACCAACCCCAAAGAGGCAGCTTGTCTCCTTTTAAACACTGCAAATTAAGTACTAAAATCTTTCCTTAAATAATACATCTCCTAAGCCTGAAGTACTCAAGAGAACACACTGCAAAAACAGATCAATGGCAGCTTGTGATTTAAATAGGATAAATGTGGTCTGGGCAACTTAGCAGCCAAGCTTTCGCATTGGTATTAGCAGGCGTTAGATCTCCTTGAAGCTGAGAAAGCTCTGCCAACTCATCAGGAGATGCACAACTCATTAACACCATTTTGATATAGGAGATAGAGAAGAGAACAAAGATTCCCTGATGAACTAACCCTGGGAGAATAACTTTGGAGATCAGTATGGATGATCTACATGCTAGATCATCATCTGTCAAAGAGAAAGGTTTTAGCTGAGTTACATCCATGGCTGGGATTTTACCACACACTTTTCACAGCAACTATTAACAGAATTAATATTCTGCCACATGTTCTGCTGACTTGAAATATATTCATTTGAACTGGGGGGGAAAAAAAGCAAACCAACAAATAACCACTTCAGGAAAAATACAGATGACCTGGTAAACTGTTATAGCAGGAGTAATTTAGATTTCCTCAAGCGAGCAATGACTCAGTAGATTCATTTCAAAGCAAGATTAGTTTCTGGAGACATAGAGCAAAGAAGAAAATTTATTTTTATTGTATTAAAGTAAAAAAACCCACTCTGATATACTCTGATATACATACCTGAATTTATCCAGATTATAACTTTTGTCATGTAATTTGCAACACTTTCAGATTATTTAAGAAATATTAAAGTGAAGGTTCCCTCTCAGTTAAAGGACAGACATGCAACTACCTAAGTGGCATCAGCACAATTCATGGGAAAGAAGACTGAAAGGAAGACTGCATACTACATTATTTGGAGCCTCAAATAACCCATCACCAGCTCCTCCCCCATTAAAGTTGCATGTTCAGCACTGCAAATTCTGCATCAACTGCATGCGTGGGAATACACCAGAAACCTTCAGGTCAGGAGTAAGGAAAAGATCCAAGGATAGTAGCAAAACCTTCACCATGAATAGTTTAGTTTGTGAAGATAAAAAATGATTAACTGTGTCTGTCTTACCAATAGTTGTAGCCGACAGAAAAACTTTAATACAGCAACTGAAAGGGAGAGGGAAGAGAAAGATCCTCCCAATCATCAGTTACACTTCCAGTAGTTTTATAATTCATTCTTCCATTTACAATGTGCTTGCTTTTACTTTCTTTCTTCCTTTTTGTTCCCTCAAGTGCACCAGCTTCTACCTTCCTGTGTCATACCAGCTTCCTCTTTGCAGGTATTTTCTTCTTAGCACTTCCTTTTAACTTAACTAGTTTTCAAGACCTTCTTGTTTAGTGAGGCTGTCCCAAGGAAGTGAAAACACCCTGCCCTGCACTGGCACAATACCTCTGTTGAAATCAAGGGCTTGTTTGTATTCCAGAAGTACTGACCCCAGGGCAGGATCTTTGTCATGTACGTATTAAACCTGTAACAGACAGCTCTGAGATCACCGTTCACTATTTAAAGTTCGGACTCTTTTTTTCCATGCTGTTCATCACTTTGTATTTATTAAGACTGAAGTTCACCTGCCAATTTATCATCTTGTCTTTCTAATTCCTTGCAGTTGGCTTCCCCTTTTACAGCCCAGATTTTAACTATTGGTGACCTTCCCAGCCCAACGTTTGTGCCTTTTCCCACAGTTTCCAAAGAGCCTGAGACGCACAGAGCCCATCCCAGAGAGCCTCAGTGGTGACTTGATCCCTACAAGCCATTATTCATTCCTCTGTCACCTGTCTCTTAACCAATTAACAACTTTCTTTTCTTATCCCACACCAGCTTGGATTCTCTATCACTCTTTGGTGGGGAACTCTGCCATATGTAAATAATTATAGTGATTAGATCTTCCTTATCCAGAAGATTGATCCTTAACAGCACCTCCATGGGTATATGAGCTGTAACTTCCCTGCATAAAATTGTGTTTACCCTTTCCCAATTCAGCACACTTATCCAATGCAGACATATGCAAAAAAAAAAAAAAATTAAAATAAACTTGTAAACAACCTTCTTTATTATAACTCACCCTCTTTCCTGAGGGTACTCACAATTCAACATATTACATCTGGATTTTTTCCATAATGTCAGGATAATTCACAGCCTGAAAGCACCATATAAGACAAGAAGTAATTTAAAAAATGTATATATGGAGGCTTTAAACACACCTACCACACTAGATAGAAATAAAAGTACTACAGTATTCAGATTTAGAGTTCTTCACCCTCAAATTACAGTCCTTCTGAGGGCCAGAAAATTAAACAACTCCAATGATCTTGTTTGAGAACCGTCTATTATTCGTTAAAAATCCAAAGTGAGAGTAGAATTCTTCATTTTTATTACAGCTGTCAACTATAAAAAACCAAATTAGAAGCAGTATGTTTTTCCCCAATGGGGCTAACACGATTCAAATGTTGCATTGTGAACTGAGAGCACACCAAGCTAACGGGAGTGAAGTTCTCCACTGGGACAATCCAGCCATCAAAAGAGTAGGCTGGAACAGAGAGACAAAGGGGCCAAAGAGGAAAAATTATGGATTTAACATACACTTCTATAAGGCAAGTCATACATGGCATTAAAATTTATCTGAGTATTGTGGGAGTTTGGAGTGGGTTTAGGGTGATTTTTATTATTGGTTTTAATTTAGAACCTATGAATTCTCGAATTATTTGAAATACAGCTTGAACTTTCTGCCTCTGGTGGTTTTGGCTGGCACGGAGTTAACTTTCTCCATAGTGGCTGGCATGGGGCTGTATTTTGGATTTGTGTAGTGCTGATAACACAGGGATGTTTTCATTACTGCTGATCAGTGCTCACACACAGCCAAGGCCTTTCCCACTTCTCACCCCACTCCACCTTTGAGTATGCTGGGGGTACACAAGATGCTGGGAGGGGACACAGACAGGACAGCTGACCCCAATGACCAAAGGTATATTCCACACCGCTTTCCATCATGCTCAGCTGATATAAAGCTGGGGGTAGAAGGAAGGAAAGGGAGGACATCTGGAGCAATGGCTACAATCCTACACCTGTCTTCCCAAGTAACGATTACACAGGATGCAGCCCTGCTTTCCTGGAGACGGATGAACACCTCCCTGCCCATGGGAAGTGGGGAAAGAATTCCTTGGTTGGCTTTACTTGCACACACAGCTTTTGCTTTACCTATTAAACTGTCTTTACCTGAGCCCATGAGTTGCCTCACCCTNTGAGTTGTCTCACCCTTACTCTTCCAGTTCTCTCCCCCATCCCAGAGGGATGATGGAGCAACATTGCCACACTTAGTTCCCAGCTAGGGTTAAACCACAGCAGTCCCTCTTGGCACCCAGCACAGGGCTCAATGGGTTCAAGATAACAACAGATGTGATTGCAGTGTGCTAGACTGAATTTATTGCTGGTTAGGTGTTAATTGGCAGGCTCCTGGGCTTGCCATGTGGCTTGCTTGCCTTACCACATGCAACAGTCCAGTGCTTGTTACTTGCTGCTTTCTGGCTTCTCTGCTTGCTGTAGCGCTGTCCTGCTTATCAACTTGGGCTGCTGTGCCTGGGAACACTTTGATAACAGCAATGGCGACGTGCCTGGGCTGGCAGACAGCCAGGGCAGCGCTGCTATTCCTGTGCTGCTGTGCTGGACAGGCTGGAACTCCTGGGGAACTTCAGTTAAAGGGACTGTGACCTGTGGATGAGTCCATGTGGGAGCAGGACACCCTGAAGTATCTGTGGCCAGAAATACATCCATAGCAGTGCAGGTACATCTCCAAGTGTCTCCACCCCTGGTTCTGTCTGTGCCACAGCAACTATGCCTCAGAAGGGACTGTGGCACAAGGATAAGTCTATCTTGGAGAATCACAGACTGGTTTGGGTTGGAAGGGACCTCAAAGATCATCTAGTTCCAAACCCCCCTGCCATGGGCAGGGACACCCTCCACTAGTCCAGGTTGCCCAAAGCCCCATCCAGCCTGACCTTGGACACTGACAGGGATGGGGCAGCTACAGCTTCTCTGGACAACCTGTGCCAGTGCCTCACCACCCTCACAGAGGAGAATTTCTTCCCTGTATCTAATTTAAATCTCCCCTCTTTAAGTTTCAAACCATTCCCACTTGTCCTCTCACTACATGCCCTTGTAAACAATCCTTGTCCAGTTTTCTTGTAGACACTGGAAGGCTGCAATAAGGTCTCTCTGGAACATTCTCTTCTCCAGGCTGAACAAGCCCAGCTCTCTCAGCCTGTCTTCACAGGGGAGGGGCTTCAGCCCCTGGATCATCATCTTAGTGGCCTCCTCTGGACTTGCTCTTAAGCTGCATGTCCGTATTATGCTGGGGGCCCCAGAGCTGGATGCACTACACCTCTATACTATTGCTGGTTTTAGCACTAAAACACAGCCCCATACCAGATACTATGGAGAAAATTTACTCTACCCCAGTAGAACTGTACATCCTCCCCCCCTTATTCCATGCCATTTACCTTCTGCTCATGTACCACACTATTAAATTTAGCCTTACTACCACCATCCCCCTTCCCATCGTTTGGTTAATACACAGATATCATTCCCCTAGTCTGTGGACCATCCCTGTGAAAAGTCTCTAAAATCTCCACACGTCCACAAAGTTCATCTAGCTCATGACTGTGGGCTCCACCATGGTGGTCGCTCAGGACAGGAGAGGTGGTGTGATGTGTGGAGTTATTTGGCACCAAAGCCAACTCAGGTTGGGTCACTGCTGCACTGCTTGCCCCCCCTTGGTACAGGAGGTTCCTGCTATTCCTATAACATCCAACTCAAATCATGGAGCTTAACAGTTTAAAGGTATTTCCATTAAAATCCCCAACCCTGGGCCCTTTGGGCCAGGTTGTAGGATTGAACATTGAACTCCTGCCCTTTCCCCTGCTCCAGCTTAGGCTTATCCCCAGACTGCAGTCCCTCAGGAGTGTACCTGCTCCACATGGAACCTTACCTACGAGCTACAGTCTCTCCAGGGGTATACCTGATGTGGCATGACTTTAGCCACAGTCATTTTAAGGTGCACCTGTTCCAGCATGGCCTCCCCTACGGGCCACAGTGCCTCCAGAGATATACCCTGCATGGCCTTACCCACAGCCACATCCCTTGAAAAGTAAATATGTCCTGTCACAGGCTCATCCATGGCCACATGTTTTGAGATGCTCCCACATGACTTCATGCACAGCCACTGATGCTCTGAGGTGTACCTGGTGCAGCATGGACTTACCCACAGTCACAGGTGGGTGAGATGAGATGAACCTTCCCTGTGATGGAGCCCTTCCTTCCTGAAGATGAACACCTGCCTGAATCCATGAGTTTCCTCATTTTTACTCTTCCAGTTCTCTCTCCCATCCCGCTGGAGGAAGAGTGAGCGAGTGGGACTTAGTTGCTGGCTGGGGTTAAACCATGACAGCCTATGGTTCCAGTTAGTGTAGCAGCATCAGGAGGAAAAAACGAGCAAAGACTCAGAACAGGCTCTGGGGACACCTTTATAACTGCAGAATGGAAATGTCATAAGGCTTTGTACACTACAGCATTCCCACAACATCTCTCAGTGATCTTCTCAGATTACCGTTGGTTCAGCTTTTGTTTTCAGCTAACGAAGGCAGAAGTAAATGGATGTCAAGACTGAAGAATCAATTCAAGTGACTGAAGCACTAATTTTAAATGACTGTTCTGTTTGAAGGAAAGACTCATAAACCTGCTATTTTAATTGCACTTTTGATCATCTACAATAGATTAATAGAAATCGGGTATATTCATTTCCATATTCAGGAAATCTACGCTGTTCCATCATGATCTTGTAGAGAACATCAGAGAGCAGGCAGAAAGCCAAATCAGTGCAACATCAGAGTGTAGCTTTAATAAATCCTCTGGCCATTAAAGCAGACGTAACTGGCAGCCACTCAAGACAATCTTCTTTCATCCCATTAATGCAGTCACCATGTCACCACAGGCACAAAACACCACGAGTGCTCCTAAATGCAGATACTGCTATAGGCTAAATTATTTATCTACAGATATCAATCAAACCAGGTGTGACCCAGAGGTGTGCCTACACCCAAATGCTCACTCTTTTACTGGCAGCATGAACAAAAATGTCCTGAAATATATTGGGTAGCTTTTTCCCCAAGAAGAAAGATGGTTAACTAGGAAATGGAATCAAAGTACTTGTTTATCTTCACCATTTGAACCTGCAACCTCTAATGTTTCTACAGATCCATATACCCTTCACTCCATAATTTCAAGTCTCCAAGCACTGTGATGGAGCAATTTATCAAGAAAGTAAATTCCATGGCAATTTTTCATCTGCTCGATGAACAAATAAAGCACCAGGTTTTAGAGTGAATGGAGAGAAAAGGTAATGCTTCTACTTGGACCTATGAAGGGGGATTGTGATAATACACACTACTCCCAAGAACACAGTACTTAAAAGTAATACAAAAATCTGGAGGCCAAGAACCTTACCATAAACTGGCACTATTCCATCTCTAATAGCAGAGAAATAAGGGAAGAAAGGCTAAGGAAAGAAATTAATCCTCTGGGGAAAAAGTAAAGAAATTCAAAATTACAGAACAGAACAACTTTTGGGATGACAGAAAGTCTTAGGGGACAAAATAAAAGACAGAGGAACCAATCCATGTGGACTCTTGTGCATAACACTGTTGACTTCAGGAAGAACAAGTGAGTTTATAAATGTACAGTTAGATTTTGAAATCAAACAATACTGTAGGCGGGAAGAGACCTCTGGAGGCCATCAAGTTCAAATCCCTCACTCAAACCAGGGCTAACCTGGAAGTTGGCCATAAAGATTCATCTTTGCAGCACAGCAAATGATGCTTTTGTTTTGCAACCCTGCTCCCATCCAAGCACACAGCAAATCACAGCCCAGCTCATCGCCTATCATGCCTTGGGCAGTACCACACTCATCCAGATAAGAAAGAATTACAAAACACCTCTGCAGTAATATTAGCAGCCTGGCTTGGCTTTAGACTGCAAAGGAAGTTTTAGAGAAACACAAACCACACCAACTATACCAGCAAAGCTGCAGATAGGAAGCTCCCTACTTGTCTGTGCTCATCCATATGGCATCTCTTTTTACCTCGTGACTGTCTAGAATCATTTCACTTACTACTCCTGGGCTTCTAGGGCTTGACTGAAAAAGAAGAGAAAGAGGAACAGCCTATCTCAGGTGTGCTGACTACTCTCTCAATTTGGAAGAAAATATAAATTTTTATTAAGCTTCCATGTCACAGAAACACTGACCAGCATCAGTAGAAAAAACACTGTTGATTAATACTATTCACCTGTCTCCTTCAATGTTCACAAAGTCCATTAGAAAAAGAATAGACAAATGACAAATTTTCCATGGAATTGTTTCTTCCCAAGAATAATGGCATTTTGTATTTGATTCTACTGAATTAAATAATGTGGGGACTGAATGCCCAGTTCACCTTCATTCTCCACTTTTTTTTCCATCAACATTGAAACACGATTTTTCTAAAACCATGACAGGAATCTCTTGCCTTGAATATGTGTGAATTAAGGGCAAATACAAGCCATTTCAACCGTGACTTCCTTAAAAAAAACCCAGTATATTTAGCTGTTTAGCTTGTTCCATTTATGAACTTTCTTACATTCTTTATTCTCCATGGTTCTTGCACAAAAAGGAAAACCCTTAAAAAGTATCATGACATCAGCCAATTTTTTAATAGGCCTGGACTTTGTCGGGTGCTTCTACAATTGTGCCTAGCAGAGAAAAAATTTAAGAAACAAGTAGATTTTCCAAGTATTGAAGAACGGAAGGAAGGAAAAAGTTTGGTTTCTTTTATTAAAAAAAACCAACCAAACAAACAAACAAAAAACCAAAACCCCCTCTTTTGTAAAAAGAGTTTCTAATTCGGAATCTTTAAATTGTTATTCTGACATTTTTCAAAGATAGCTTTTGAACCCTGCATTTCTTACCACCTGTGATCTGCTTGTGATTTAAGAGGAAAATGTAGATGACTATTTTGGATTTTGAGTGATACATAAATCATCTAGAACTAGGACAGCAAATTCATACATCTGTGTGTGATTTTGTATAAGAGCCAACCTATCTAGCCATGTTTATGCTGTACCCTATTAAACTTAATAAATCCTGTCAGAGACAAACTTGGCCTGTGCTCACAAACCTCTGGTTTCCTTTGCTGTAATACACAAAATATTAGAAATAGTGCAAATTGGGTCTCCTGAGGTCAAGTCAATGTTCAAGAACTGCCATGCAGGCTAGATCCAGGGAGTTAGCCCTCCCCCTCCAGCTCCTTTAGAAAAAACAGTCAAAATGCTCAGATTGTTTTGAATAAAAGGGAAGAAAAAGATCTTCAGTGAGTTCATGTAATAGTAAACCACTTCCCTACCCAGCGTAGCATCCTCCAATTCATGTAAGAGATGGGAGTTTCATTTTAGAAACTTGGGGAGGGGAGAAACACCTTACACAGACAATCCTGAGAAGAGTGTAAAGAGTCCATGCCAGCAATTAGAGATGACAGGTTTATCTGTGCTCCAAATGTGTGTCCTTTTGACAGCAACAGAAATGCTACATTCAAATGGGAATCAATGGAAGGAGGTTCTCGTGAACACTGGCTACAGAAATAGCCTGCTACTGTAGCTTCAGAACAAAAGGATGATGTTGTACTGGGAAGGGAATGCAGGGAAGAACAGGCAGCTCTTCACTTATTTGTTCCTGTAAAACCTACAAGGGCATTTGTTTTCCCATCATCAGTTACAAGGACAGAACACTGGAAAAGGTCTTCCTGTTGGGAAGAGCGCAATGAGTAATTAGTAATTCCTCTGAGGACACCTTTGAAGCAGCCAAGTTCTTTGCCTCCACTTGAGAGAGAGTGTGTAACCATCTGATGATGCCCAAGACCTGGAAATCTCTTAGAATCATAGAATCATTAAGGTTGGAAAAGACCTCCAAAGACCATCTAGTCCAACTGTCCCCCTACCACCTATATTACTCACTATACCATGTCCCTATGTACCTCATCCAACCTTTCCTCAAACACCCTGGGGGACAGTGACTCCACCACCTGCCTGGGCAACCCGGTCCAACATCTAACCACTCTTTCTGAGGAGAAACTTCTCCTCATTTCTAACCTGAGCCTCCCCTGGCACAACTCACAGCCATTCCCTCATGTCATACCGTTAGTTGTGTGTGAGAAGAGCCTGACCCCCAGCTCACCACACCTTCCTTTCAGGAGCAATGAGGTCTCCTCTGAGCCTCCTCTTCTCCAGGCTAACAGTCCCAGTTCTCTTTGCCACTCCTAGGACTTGCATTCCAGACCCTAATTAATTTATTAAATTCAAGATGAATTCACAGGCAGCTCAAAGCTCAATTTTTCTTAGTGTCTTCACCTCCTCTAGCTTTTAAGAGAGCCCCACTCTCTCCTAATCTTCACAGAATACATGTATATATTAATGATCCCTGTTAAATTTTACTGTGCTTATCAAAGTCAAGTCAATGTCTACAATATTTTCATCAGTTTTCTGCAGATTCTACCATTTGATCTGCTCCTTCTTGTATATGTGTGTCCAGAACTGAACGTCAAAATTCCACTTACTATTCCTCATTTCTATTTGCCTGCCCTGTTTTCAGAACATATTCTGGTTTTTTACAGTACACTTGCACCAAGGACTCACAACCACCCTGCAATCACCCATCACACCACTGCACCTTACCAAAGACTGCCAGAAGGGCCAAGTTTGAAAGGGACATCAAAAGAGTATCTGGACCAACTTTTTATGGTAAGCATGCCTCTTCCAGAGTAGGAATGCCTTAGGTGCTCTATCTACAAAGCAGCCCAAAAAAAGAAATTTCTCTTAATTATTTTCATTGCTCTTTTCTTAATTATTATTTTTATTATTTTCTCAGCAGATTCTTCCTGTAACATCTCCAATTTTTGCAAATTCTTTTGAAATACATATAAATCTTAGAAGTGGATCATCCCATGGATCTGACCAGTGGTAGTGGACGTTGGAACCAAATGATGTCTTAAGGTCTCTTGCAACTCAATCCCATCTATGATAGATAAATGACTCCTTCCTACCCAACCAAACATTGCCTTCCATATTTTTTTTGTTAAAAGCAACTAATTAGTTACTCAAAATTATGTAGCATATTTAAATATTGGTTTAGCTATTAGTAAAAATAGGCAAGCCTTGAGAAAATGAAATATGTATTTAACAAATGTAAAATTCAGAATAAAGACTACTACCTTGAAAACAGCTGATGATTTTCATGTTTTAGGTAATATAACCCTTTTTCATTTTTAATTTGACTTGAAATTATCTCAGAAACTTCCAGCTTACCATGGATTTAACATGAAAACCCAGATAAAGCGCTGTGAAATTTTATTTTCTCTCGATGACAGCATGCAAAGCCTTAGTCATAGCAGCTTTGCCTTTGATACATAAGCAATGTAAAGAAAAAATCATTAATCTCTCATACAGACAACATGACCTGTCATAAACAAAAACACAAATTAAACACTGAGTTGGCAGCTATGAGAAATAACAACCATGATTTACTTACACATGGACAATACATTTATTAAAGGAACTTATGGTTTAAAAAGGGCAGAATTTTTTATTCTTGTACCCTTTTGGAAAGGACTGACTTCCCTATATATGTCTATATATAGTACAACATTGTTTACTAATACTGCAGAAGTTGCAGTATACCACATCACAGACTTCACAGCTCAAATAATAAATGCATTTAAATAAATTAATTAAGCAGTAGTCAATAGTCCTCATTAGCACCATGCACACAAAGGACTTTAGAAAATTCTTTACTTTCTATGGATGAAAGAAACAGCATACTATGTGATGAGACGAATAAAACTGAAAATAGTAATTTGTTTCTTTAATCTTGACTCATTAGAATTTCACTTTAAAAAAAAAAAGAGGTGATGTCTATGAACACAAAAGTTCATTTATCAAAACTAACAAAAACAGCTATACTTCTGCAGTCAGAAACAAGTTACTGTAATGGCAACTAGTGGAGTCCCTCAAGGGTCAGTACTAGGACCCTCATGGCCAAGAAGGCCAATGGCATCCTGGGGTGCATTATAAGGGTGGTGGCTAGTAGGTCAAGAGAGGTCCTCCTCCGCCTCTACTCTGCCCTGGTGAGACCTCACCTGGAGTATTGTGTCCAGTTCTGGGCCCCTCAGTTCCAGAAGGACATACAACTCCTTCAGAGAGTCCAGCACAGGGACACCAAGATGATGGAGTGGAACATCTTCCTTCTGAGGACAGGCTGAGAGGGCTGGGTCTCTTCAGCTTGGAGAAGAGGAGACTGAGGGGTGACCTCATTAATGTCTATAAATATGTCAAGGGTGAGTGTCAGGAGGATGGGTCCAGGCTCTTCTTGTCCAGGCTGGAGCATAGGCAGTTCCATGTCAATGTAAGGAAAAACCTTTTCACAGTGAGGGTGAGAGAGCACTGGGACAGGCTGCCCAGAGAGGTTGTGGAGTCTCCTTCTCTGGAGACATTCAAGACCAATCTGGACACGTTCCTGTGTGATTTAATCTAGGTGATCCTGCTCAGGCAGGGGGTGGACTAGATGATCTTTCAAGATCCCTTCCAACTCATGATATTCTGTGAGTCTGTGGCTCTAAGTAATCTCCCTTATTTATCCCTACAAACCTACTAAACAGCAGGAAGTGCAAACCCAGCAAGAAGTTTGGCAGTTCTCAACCCCCGAGTACTGACTTTACCACTGCACTATTACTTTAGCATATTTTTTCCTATGCAACTGCCAATCAAAAAAAAAAATTAAAATTAAATTTAACAATCCATCAAGTTATTTCACATCATCATTCAGATGGATCACCAGTACTTGTAATAAAAACTCACACAAAAGCCTCTGTCATTTGAATTACCCATAAAGCATTTCCTCATTTATATCGCCTGTACCAGCGATACACCTATTCGGGAACGTCAGGGACCCTTGATGCTCTCAAGGAGAGACAACTCTCCACAATTTTTTATATTTCATTCCATTCATCTGCAAGGTTCTTCTAGTGGAGAAGATATACCCTGGCAAGACACCTGAGTCTTTGGAGATTCTTCACAACTCCTTCATGGCTGACACCATCCGTCACTTTTTGGTGGTTTCTTACCCAGGTCCTGTCTGCTCTTAAATTCTCACTCCAGTGCTATTACAGGGTAAGCTTTAACCTATGTGGTACTCACATGGAGGGCAAAACAGTTGGAGAGCACTAACATCTGCAAGTGTTACATCTACAGTCACCAACTGTGGAGTCTCATACCCAAGGATGACTGCAAGAACTTGCACCACAAGGACAGATGAGAGGATTGATCTAGTCAGACCGTTGCCATGATAAATCTTCCACTGAGGATGATGTTTGCCGTCCCCGAATGCCAGACACACCGTGCACTGAATAGAAATGTAAAGGCAGTGCAGGGTATGCTGCACAAAGTGAGATATCCTGGGGCACATAATGAGATAACATCTATTACCATAAATTATGAAGTGATTTACGCATAAATGAGGGTTGTCATGAAATTTAATTTTAATGGTTTGATAATCAAGTAAGAAACACAATCATTACCATACCTAAGTTTTTTCAATAAATTAAAATCACTGCTAGTGGCAACACTTTTTTGTTAACATACATAATACAATTCCCCTCCCAGAGCCACCTGCCACATTCTTCCATTTCAGAACAACCTGTTGGATGCCACATCACTGGGATAAACAAGCTCAGACTTACTCCTGATTACATTCAAAACATTTCTAAGTGCAAACCCCCATCACCGCTGTGCAGATGACAAATACAAGGTTTGCAGACACAGACCTCTGCTACTTGAGCAAAACATCTGAAGGCTGAACTTCCCAAAAGCTTGTATCACAGAACTTGTTTCCCTCATCATCATCTGAAGTATATTCAACCAACCAGATGAACAAAACATGTAGACACCACAGTGTGGTGTAACTAATGTGGGTTTTATTAACTGCAGATGTTGCCAGCATCGCAGCTGGAACTTCAGCTGAGTAACTTCATCTGAAAACCTTTTGACAGGAAATCAGTTGTCAAATGTGTTTCCCTGTATATATTAAAGCTTAAAAAAAACCCCTTGCAGATGTAAAGAAGAAAAAAATATTTTTAATCTATTTTTTTAATGAACTCTAATTATATTACCAGGATTTCATCAAAGGACCCTCCAAAATTCAACATGACACCTCACAGGAAAGGGAGAGGAAATTTCCTTTCTTTTCCTTCTCTCCTCCAAATGAATCTTAGTTCTCTGTCCTCACCACCACAACCTTCTGAGAACAAAATGCTTTGAAGTAAAACATATCACTGATTGTCCTGTAATGGGACACAAAGGAACATTTCAAATCACAGAGAAAACAGAAAGGAGAGTATGAAGATCACTAACTAGCATCCTGGGATACGGCAAAAAAAGAAAGGCTGATCTTTTCCATTTGTGTCTGCAGAAAATAGACTGATAAAAGACAGAAAAATGAGTGACAAAAATAATCACAAAGACCAAATAATCATTTCTTACTATAAATCAGTGGGGAGCAAAGCACATACTCCTCTGTCCTCAAGTAGAGGAAAAGCGTATTGCCTCTCAGAAACACTCATTACAGATGTGACCTACTACCTGCACTACAGACATACCTAAACAGCTGCAATGCACCCAATAAGTAATTCCAATCAATGCCTTAAAAAAGATAATAAATTGTAAGCTTAATTTTCTGAAAACTAAAATTATTACCTTTATTAGTCAGAAGAATGGTCTTCTGTACAAAAAATGCATGTGTCTTTCGTATAGGCAGATAGACAGATAGATAACAGCCTAATGGATTTTCCAGATAGATGGGTCATGGCCTAAGGGATGTCACCTTCCCTTAATGCCATCATCCCATTCTTTCATGCTGCAGCAGTGCTATCAGATGGCTTTTATCACTCTATCACTAAGTTAACCAAAGCAGACTTCACTTCAGACCTTAAAGAGCACGTGTAGTATTCTACGCATCAGATCCGATTTAAATAAACACCAGCTGGAAAAGAGGGGGGAGGCTGGAATGTACCAAATAATATGGATACTATAACAAGGATACCAGGGACTCCATGGTTCCAAACTGGAACATAGAAAATTCCATCTTAATATAAGGAGTAACATTTTCACTGTGAGGGTGACAGAGCACTGGAACAGGCTGCCCAGAGAGGTTGTGGAGTCTCCTTCTCTGGAGACATTCAAGACCAATCTGGACCCGTTCCTGTGTGACTTAATCTGGGTGATCCTGCTTGGGCAGGGGGGTTGGACTGGATGGTCTTTCAAGGACACTTCCAGCTCCTTTATTCTGTGATTCTGTGACTGCCCTGCATGAACTTGGCAAGATCTGTCAGTGCCAGTACTGCTCTGCTTACGATACCAAGACTTTTTTTGGTACTTTTGCTTCTATCTCCTAAACCCTCCCCGTTACCAGCTGTCAATCGTGGACTTCACTTATAAGTCAAATATGTTACAGAGAGGGCTTTAATAAGTGTAGCATCCAGAGCCTTCCATCACCATTCTTCCTTTTACATAAAAGCAATGGAAGAACCCGTTGAAAATTCCCTTCTACCAGACATAGAGGTGAAAAACATTCTACAACAACGGCTTCGTCACACAGAAAAGAGAATCAATGCATTGGAGGCTTCTGAGTTATTTTACTTTCTAAACATACACAGGGGGAAGCAAAATCCTAACATTCTGTGATTTTGTGATTATCCTTTGTAGGTCTGTGGGCAGAGAGTATGAAAATAGAGTCTCCAGCAATAAGAACAGGAAGAGAGGAAACAATTTCCTGATACCTACACTTTGTCAGGATGGGAACTTTCAAAATGATGGCGATGAATGGAGACAGAGTAAATTACAGAAGGAAGTGGGAATGACCAAAGCTGTTGAAAAAGTTATAATTTAAATTATCAGTGGAATGAGGAACACTTTAAAAATGAGGAAGGAATCAAGGTACAGGAAACAGGGAGTAAAACCTGAGCTTGACTGAAGAGACTTTAAATATGAATTAGATATTAATAAAAAATCAATGTCCAAAATTAGAAAAAAAAATATATATAAATACAGAATGTAAGAGAAATCTTGTTAAAAATATTGTGTATTTTGACTGAAAACACTTGGTTCAAACACACTCCTGACAATGAATTCCCTATATTTAAAAAGAAAGATCTAGAACTATTGCTCAAAAAATGGGAAGATTTCTGATTTTTTGGGTTGCTTTGGGGTTTTTTGTAAGAAAAACAAAAGCCCTTTCGTAGGATGAGAAACCTAGTTTCTGTAGCAGATATATCAGAATAAAAATTAAAACTCTAAGCAACATAGGAGCTATGTACGTACACTTTGGTACAATTAAAAGCACTTATTGTCCAAGAAATGGATAACAAATTAGCTTAGAAGCCATAGAAAGCTCAGTGCAACTTCTAACCAATGGTAAAACAATAAAATGTTTTGCAGTAAGAATAAAAATCACTGTCTTTAAAAGGTTTAAATACTTGCAACAAATACATAATCTACCTTGATAAATTACTGTTTCAAAAGACTTATTGAAAGGGTTAATATCCACTTCAATATAATGATTTAAGGATATTTAAACTTAAATTACTGAATCCATAGGAAAATAAAAGTAATTTCATCAGGAGATGCAAAGTAATTTTATTTGTAGCATGGTTTCTATTTGTCATGTACTGTCCCAAACGCTGAGAGTGAAAAATTTCAAGGAGTTTACCAGCTACAAAAGGATGGGAAATATCAAGCAGCAAGAAAACAAAATTATAAAAAAACAGTACAGGTAAGAACATGAACATTTTTGTGACTATTTATACAGCTTTAAAAAAAACCCAAGCCAATTCTTTCTAACTAAAAGGAACAAGCACTGTGTGTTACTGACATGTTTTCCCATTCCTTGGTAAAGTAAAATTGTGAAAATTCAGCTTTAGTTTGAGTCAATGTATTTTCTCGTAGTTTTGCTTTTAGAGCCACTAAGGCAAAAAAGCATTCAGGATTTATTGCTGTTGTTACATACTCTATATTTCTTCTTGACAATTGTATGCCTTGCAATGGATGTGTTTTTATTTTGAACTTAATATTCAGACTGCAGTTTGAAGACTTTAAAGTATCCCTCTTTAAATATGTTTATCAGTTGCATGATTTAAGACAGCAACACAACTGTCCCAGAGAGAGCTGTGCAGATAGCTCATGACTAAACAGAAACATTGCCATTTTTTACAATTTTCACCTTGTTAAGAAGAAAATGGCATTATCTGGATGTAGTGATCATCTGGAGGAGATAAACCAAGCAACCTAGCGCAGAGCCAGTAGTAGGAAGCCTTGATATGGTTGAAGTTTGCTACAGAATGACCTTTACATCACCATAGTATGGTTGTAATAGAACCAATACACATAACAGCCTACTTAATGTAGAATCTTTTTGCCACAAATATTGTGATTACTTTTTCTTCAATTCTATTTTTATTTCCCAATTTTCTTTATACTAAACCCAATGAAATGGCTGGTGAACTACATAAAGAAAAGACTATTTAAAACTGGGAAAGGACAACAAAACTACTGAGATGAGGTTTTAACATCAGAACTATGTTCAGAGCACATGAAAATGATATTAAAACATTCTATAAAAATGACTTAAATGAGCTGTATACCTTAGAACCAACAATCCTGTATTGTGTTACTTCAATACTAGTAGATTCATAGCCAAAATAAATTCACTTAAGAGATTGCTAGAACTCAGTGACAAACCTTAAAGAAAGAAAAACTCTTACATTGTTTAACATATGCACAATACTGAAAAGAAAAACAGGCCACAAATATAATTGATTCAGTACAAATAAACGGTAGGATTTAAAACAGGGATCTTTAAATACTGAAATTACTCACCGTTGACATTCCCCAGCATGCAGGATTAAATCTTCATTATTCCTAGCACTGAGGGTCAACTCATGTTCTGTAGAATTGAAGACATCAAGAAGTAGATGACATTGCCGGGTGCTTTTCAGATGGGGGGGGAAGAATAACACAATTTCAGTAACACATCACAGAATTATTTTACATATATCAGAATTAATATTTAATACAGAAATATTAATGAATATGCATTTATATATATAGACATGTATATGTTTTGTAGCCAACACCAATTGTAGGAATATCTTACTCTTTTAGTAGAAGTAACTTTTTTAATAACTGGAAGCTTAGTTGATACATTTCACTAGAACAGCAGCATATATCATCAAGAGAGGTTTAATGACAACTAAAACCTGCTCAATATTAAGCACCATAGTGTTTGATCACCTGCATATATACTCTCACTTGGCAGCTTCAAGTGGCACTTCTGTTAAAGTCACCAATTTTTTTCAGTTCTTTGAGCATTCACATGAAACTAGGTGGTTTTCTTATGTCAAACTACCTTGACATTCTCTTTTTAAGAAACAAATTTGCAAGTAAAAATTTAATTCCTTGCCCAGTGTCAGGGAGTAATTCCAATACCTGGTTTGTCTCCAGACCAAAGCAAACTGTCTACTAGGAGAGTACTTTACCATTACACCAACTACCCTGAGAGAGACAACTCTTGCCCGTTCTGTAAGAAATGCAAACACAGGACGCTGCAACAGAAAACCTTCTATTTGTCAGCTCTTGTCCTTCAAATTTTGCTGGAAGCATTCAGCACAAATATACCAACCACATTTCTGGTAACCTTAAGAAATAATTTTGACAAAGATACAGAGACAAAATTTCATGGTATTTTTACTCTTATTTATAAACTAAGCACAAAAAGTAGCTTTGAGTGAAGGTTGTAATATAACACACATGGAAAAATACCAGAACCAGATACCAAAATGCCTAATACAATCACAGACCTGCAATAACGCTTCATCAGTCTACTTTGAAATTCAAAACTTCCTAAGAAGCTACTTAACAACAGAGAAATATCCCAGCTTTAATCATCACTGTAATTTAGCATTAGCCATCAATGACTTCGAAGTTTAAATGCATATATAACAAAATTAGGTGACTTGTCGATTGTGAATTACACTATAAAGTAGTACAGCAATTGTCAAAGATTTCAGATATTCTCATCCCATATAACTTCTATCAGAATCAGTAAGCAGGTAAAAGCAACTTGTACTCAGTGTCAGAAGTAGAATCCACCAGCAGCCTTAATTTGAGATAGTTCACTTGAAATCAGAAACTCCCCAAAAGGAAAAAAAATAGGAATATGTCAGTAAGGTGAGGGTCCTCAGAGCTGTCCTTCGAACAACATGCATATTCAAACTGAATTATAAGCAGTTGTGTGTCTCAGACAACCAAGTATATTTATCCTATTGCGTAATAATCCACAATTAAACTCAAACTCTAACCATTCCAAAGGCAATTAAACTTGAGAGCTGCAACAGTTAACCTGTGTCTAAAGAACAAGAACAGTTAGTCTGGTTCATAACACAACTTTCTTCTGAAAATCAAGAGAACCCATGTTCAGAGCATACACAGGAGGAACTGTATTGCAGCCTTGCAAACACTGGAGATGGGAACACTCGTCGGACGAGCACGGGAGGTTAAGGTTCAAGTCACGGGAGCCACAGCAATGTCACATGCAATCAGGCACTAAATGTCAAGGAAGCTCTGCTTGGGGACAGTAACCTGTCTCTTAGCAAAAGTGGGCAGAGGCATATATATATATATATATACACACACATATATATTTAGTGGGTTTTCATTCTCTTTGGGTAATACCCCACTGAATACCGAATATAGAAAATAATGCATGAAGGTAGCTGAGTGCCTGAAGCAAACATGTCAAAACTGAGCAATTCAGAACAAATAAGGAGTCATGGGTCTTCTTAGAAACTCCCTTGTTTAACTGCTCAGAAGAAAGAAATGACTGGAAGGGCAATTGAGATGGTAGCTACTTTGTTACCAGTAAGGAACAAAAGAGAGACCAAAAGCAACTGGTTTCTATGTCACTGAGAGAGCAGGACAAGACCTGTAAAGACGTGATAAGTATCTGTCTCTCCAGTATGTATGAAGTTATGGTCTCCAAGACAGACTTCTAGAGCAAATAATGTTTACAAGATTCAACACAGAACATATTTTTTATTTATCCCATAGCAAAACTAAACAATTGTCTGAAATAACATTCAAGCCTTGTGCAATATCTTTTGGCAGCTGAATCAAAGTTTTGTAAATAAAAGAATTCATGTCATAAATATATAAGACCTGTACAAGCAGCATCCCTTTGAATACCACCACTAATACTAAAAATTGCCACATACAAACTCCTGGACCATGAAGTGAAAATCACTCATCATCATGAAATTTATTTCATCCTCTTCAAGAACTACACTAAATAGATATGCAGGGGGAACAATTCTCTCCTTGTCAATTTTAAGGTAGTAAATTCTCCAGTGAAATCTTTGATTAATAAAAATCAAAGTTACATAATTATTACAGTACTTCAAAAACTTAGAGAAATAAGATAGAGCTGTAAGAATGTTGAAGATAACATTAAGACTGTAAAAATAGTAGTTATTAGATGTTCAGAGCATATATATGACAGTATCAAGAAGACTGTAAGAGCAATGAAAAACAAACACAATTAAATGTTATAAAATACTTTAATTAAAATAACTTGCTTTAAATACTTGAAGCTATATCCAAGTAAAGAAGTCAAAACAAAGTGTAAGTTCCAGAAAATTTGATGTAACCCCTTAATAAATTTTAAAAGGGGAAAAAGACCCCAAACCACCACATTGTTAAACAGCAATGTGCTAAAGATCCAAAAGCTATCAATTATTACTGCCACAAGCAGTAGGACTGTGCAGAACCAATGATGCTGATTTATGATCTGTATGGAACCAAAAGTTCCAGGAAAACAAAGAATTAACAACAAGAAAGCCAAATGAACTATTTACCTCAATTTTCACTACAGGTGAACTTACAGAAGGCTGTCCTTTGAGAGACAGGAATTAAGGAACCTATCTCAAACTGCTTGTAAATGAGATTTGAGAAGCAAACCATAAGCATGCAAGTGTGGTGAAGGAACCTAAAAAGAACTTTGCTGAACTACGACGTGTAAGTCCAGTCAGGAAACTGTTGCTTAACCTACACTAATTCTCAGAGGAATTTCCAATGTCAGATTGGTTTAAGAATTTTAAGACAATAGGGTAAATCTTAGACCACAAACTCTGGCCTCCATATAAGATAAGTTGTTTTTTTTTAAAGTATGTGAGATGTTAAAAACTTAAATCACTCGAAATAACAAATGGATCTAAAGATATACCATAACGGCCTACCAAAAAATTTTGCCTAAGAAACACAAGTCACTGATTTCTGGAAGTACAAAGAATTATTCCACACTTACAAAACTTCTTACTTCTCCAAACTATAACAGAGTGAAACAGAATGGGTTGGGCTGGAAGGGACCTCAAAGATCAACTAATCCCAACCCCCTGCCATGGACAGGGACACCCTCCACTAGGCCAGGTTGCCCAAAGCCCCATCCAACCTGGCCTTGAACACTGCCACAGCATCCCACACAGGGAGGGGTCAGCCACAGCGTCTCTGGGCAACTTATTCCAGTGCCTCATCACCCTCACAGGGAAGAATTTCTTCCATCTATCTAATCTGAATGCACCAGCTTTCAGCTTAAAGCCATTACCCCTTGTAGGTCACTCCTTGTAAAAAGTCCCACTCCAGATTTCTTCAGACTACACAAGTCCAACTCTGTCAGCCTGTCCTGACTGGAGAGGTGCTCCAGCCCTCTCATCATCTTTGTAAGCCTCTGGACTAGCTCCAAGAGCTCCATGTCTTTCTTGTTCCATGTCTTGGGGACCCCGGAGTCCAATTCCAACATACTCACATTCCTATCTCATCATAAACATCCCAAACTTTCTCACCCATCCATCAACCATACTGGGCAGTGCAATGATTTTGGCTGGCCCTGAGCTCATCGATGCCAAGTGGCACAGCAGCAGAGTAGGCAACTGCTGAGCTCGTGCTTCTGCCTTCCCTCACTGAAGCATCAATTGGGATATCTCTTCTCTGCCCAGGTACCAATCTGCAGGAATATATTTAACTTTCCCCTACATAGCTGGCTGAAATTAGTAAAAATTTACCTGGGGGAGAGGGGAAGCCAGTGAAAGTGATCATATAAATCTCATTTCACCAGGAAATAAAATTTAAAATTATCTGGAAAAATAGATGCCACAAACACATCTGTTTTGGTGGTTTGTTTTGTTTTCTCTGAATGGAATAATACACAAATTATTGCATTATGTTAAATAAAAGTCCAAATACAATTTAGACTTAAGAGCTATACCAGACTACATAAATGGTAGGATAAAGAAAATAGTTCTCAAAAGGGTTTTACTCTTGTTTCCATCTGTCATTTCAACTGCAGATGGAAAGGAAATAAGTCTGGGTCAACCAGTTTCAGAGTTTAAATTGAAGAACACTAAACATCACAATGTGCAAACTTTTTCCATTTCAATGATCTACCTTATTTGTCCACAATATTTCCTTGAGGAAAATCTACCATACATTTCGTGTTCCAGACTTTCTGTTACAAGTAACACTAAAGTCTTTACAACAGAGGGTTCTACAGGCAAAAAAATAGAATTGCAAAGAAACTTTATCAGTCAATGCATTCGTATTCCAAGATCTCAGAATAACATGAGAATTTCAGTCAATATTCATTTCAAACAATTAAAAAAAAACCTTTTTTATTGAAAATTGAGTTAATTCAATGGTGTCTTGAAGACTTACTGTGTAAATTAATTTCTGTTATCCTCCACTGCAGAGTTCAGGATATAACACAAACAAAAGTTAGTGAGAGGATGAATCATGCTGTATTTTTGAAATCTTACAATGCCTTTGATGCCAAAAGTAGACACAAAATTGGGACCACGGGAACTTCAGGCAATTACACTGTAATCTAGAAATTTCTTTCAGGGGCATTGTGATTACTATTCCAATCCACTCTGAAATGACAGCAGAGAATATTCTTCAGTAACATTTAACACAGCATTAAAAACCAGATGCAGCTGCCATGCTCTGATGACAGCTCACTTCAGTGAATAATCTTACTGCAGTTCTGTTTCTAGCTCAGTTTCAAAGTCAGTTTAAACAAGAAACGCCCAGGGGGGTTTGGCAAGTAATCTACATCCTGACTCAGCTCAGTTTCCCCATCATCTGAAATCACAGAGCCTTTTCCCATCCACAGCTTCTGTTTGCTGCTTTTCTGTTTTCTTTGAACAGCCATATACAACATCACTGCTCAAAATGTGACATCAGAAAATGAATCAAAGTGCTGGCAATGACGAAGGCAATGGCATGCCAGATTACAATGCTACTCTCCAAAAATCCACTGACAAAGAGCAACACAGCAAAGCAACAATCTAGACCATCTTTACTGGTGCTATTCTGTTTTCAATCAGGATTTTGAAATGCAATTTAATTTGTAAGAAATTCTCTATAAAAAAATGAAGCTTTCAAGCCTAACTTTATATAAGTCAGATTATCCATTTTACTGTTAAAGGTCTTTTCACATATTCCAAGAACTGTCCTCATCTGACTTCTCCCAGTTTAAAACCTTTTCAATTATGCAAAATATTCCCAGCACATCTATAAATATTTTCAGATTTATGTTCTCATGTCTTCATGTGCCAAACCATACATATTTAACATTCTGATCTCAAAAATCAATTCTCTCAATCTATAAACTACTTGTTGCTGCTCTTGGGTGAACCCACTCCAACATTCTACCATTAGCAGAGTTTAAGGTTAGTGAGATACTAACTGTTGGATGCAACCTCACACATGTCATGGGCCACTGGTAGAATCTATACAGAGCTCAGTGGTGTATATGGAAAGCAAGAATATAATATAGAAAGTCATAGAGACCTGAGAAGCTTAACAAATGGTTATTAAATCCATCACTCAGCAGGTTTTTCTAACAGTGAGTTTAATTAATCAAAATTAGAGCAATAGGACTAGAGGAACTGGCCTCAAATTGTGCTAGGGGAGGTGTAGATTTGGAAAAACTCCTTCAGTGAAGAGGTTTTTAAGCATTGGAACAGGCTGTCCAGGAAAGTGGTTGAGTCACCATCCCTAGAGGTGTTCAAGATATACAGATGTGGCACTTCAATGCCTGGTTTAGCAAGCATGGTGGTGCTGGGTTGACAATTCGACTTGATAATCTTAGAGGTCTTTTCCAGCCTTAATAATTCTATGATTCTAAGAATTTAATATTAATTCTTGTCTCCATGCAGAAACACAGTCCATTTTAAACAGATCTTATCTATATCTATTCCTCCAAACTAAATATATTGTTCTTCAAACACCCAACCAAAACTTTTTCTCCACCCTTCAAAGCTCTATGACATTTGAACACTGAATACAGAGGAAGACTAGAAACAGCCCCCTGTAAGGATGGAGCTGATTCTCATTCTGAATGTCAACATGTAGTTTAAAATTTCAGCTATACAAAGCTAAGAAGTGTTTCAGAAAAAGTTACAGAACTTTTTTTTTACTGTGTAACAAACATGTTTATTAGGACATGGTCAAGGAAATTTGCTATTTACTCTTCCCCTTGTATGAGTTGTAAATATATAATGATCAGGATTTCTAACCCAAACCTGACTGCCTGAGGAGGCTGTGATGCAATGTATTGACAACCCTAGGAACTGTAATGGACATTATGAAAATTATGTCTCATTTCATTAAGACCCAAAGTCTTCCCCACAGAACTGAAGATCTCTGGAGGATCCTTAACAAAGTCAAGATTGTTGTTTTTCTGTCTCCAAACACTTCAGTGAAACCAAGATGGAAAAAATGTATCCTAATACTAAATACAAAACACTGAAGGCTTTTAAACCAAGGACCATGCTGCAGACTTCATTATGAGTTGATTCCTTCTTTATAAAAATAAAACATTTAATTAAATTATATACCTTAATGGTACAAAGGAGAATTAACTTGAACCTACAGCTAGAGGAGCTGATAGTTTAAATTTAACAGTGTCAGACCTGCTGCAGTTCCTTTTTTTTTCCCCAAGTCAATTACAAGAACAGACTCTAAGCTTCTGTACTTGCCAAAAGAGATCTGCAGCTCAAGTCTTATCAGCTGTACAATGCTTTCAAGATAGGATGAAAATTCCATTCCCTCAATAAAATTAAAAAAAAAATTCTTCATTTTCAAAGAATTAAAGAATTGGAGAATGGTTCGGGCTGGAAGAAACCTCAAAGATGTAGTTTCAACCCCCTGCCATGGGCAGGGACACCTTCACTAGACCAGGTTGCCCAAAGCCCCATCTAACCTGTCCTTGAACACTGCTAGGGGTGGCATCTCCACAACCTCCCTGGGCAACCTGTGCCAGTACCTCATCACCCTCAGGGTGAAGAATTTCTTCCTAATATCCAATCTAATCCAATCTAATTTATCCCTTCCAATTTAACACCATTCGTCCTCGTCCTATCACTACAGGCCCTTCTAAAAAGTCCCTCACCAGCTTTTCCTATAGGCCCCTTCAGGTACTGGAAGGCTGCTCTAACATCTCCCTGGAGTCTTCTCCAGGCTGAACAAGCCCAACTCTCTCAGCCTGTCTTCACAGGAGAGGTGCTTTAACCCTCTAATGATCTTCAAGGTCCTCCTCTGGACCTGTTCTAACAGCTCCATGTCCTTCCTATGTTGGGGACTCCAGAATTGGACACGGTACTCCAGGTGGGGTCTCACAAGAGAATCAGAAAAACAGACAGTAAGTATAATCTGACATATCTAGCTCCTAAACGTTACCCACAATTGAAGGCAGTGCTGTGAATGCAGTATGCACTGTGGAATGACTTCATCTACAAATTCAGGGCATCTTTAATAAGCAAGACCAGATTTTGCCAACCTTTGTAGATGGCTCTTATTCCAGACACTTCCGTACTGATGGCATAACGGCACCGTTTTTTTCTAGCATTTTTTATGCTCTCTGCCTTTGGATAAAGGCAGTAAGGATGGACATTCAATGCCTGCCCAGCTGGCAGGTAACAACTTTGAAAGAATCAACACATGAAAAGGAGATCGTTGGAGACGATCTGCCGTTGATGGCAGCCTCCCTTGGAGCTAACAGCACGTCAAAATGAAGAGGTCTGTCACGTAAAACCGCCAACAAAACGCTTCCCTCACACTGAAGTGCTGCCATCCCATCAGCAGAGCTTTGCTGGCAGTCTAAAATCTGCTGGTGAGTGAACTGTTTAGAGGCCTGAAATCACACCTGTAGTTTTAGGGCTAAAATATAGTAAGGTATCAATTAAAAGGGTATGCCAAATAGCCGATGATAATTAATAAAATTTTAGTAGATAGATTTATCTGCATTTTATGTTAGATATACAGCCAAGCAAGCAGAGCTCTGAAGCCCTTTAAGACTTCAGTCATCTGCAGTTCAGTGAAGTGTACGACAGGTTAGGAAAACCTTTAACTCATTATCTCCTATACCCTATATCTGGGCTGTTCCAAATACCAAGAACCAACCAAATTGGTTCTTGATTACAAATCATTGGACAATCACCTCTGGGCAAGCACAAACAAGCAAAATCAAGGATTACAGGTAACATGATCAGAGGCAAACAATTTCCCAGCACAAGGCTGCTCTGCCAGTCTTTTCAGATTCAGGTAGCTGACTGAGAATAGGTTGATGCACCCAGTGAAAAATCTCAGAGCAGATTACGGTCGTTTACTGAGAGAACATCATGTCTTCCAACAGGAGAGGTAATATCTGAATCAGAAACAGATAACAGACAAGGCACTGCAGCATGTTAAGGGCTGCTTCAAGCTAATCGAAGATGCCACGACAGACCAGCACAGATAACAGCAAAAAGGACCTGTTGTGAGGATGAAAACCATCTTCAAATATACTAAAGATGCAGTTGAAGAAACTTATCCTTATAAAGTATAAGCTTATGCATGAGTGGAAGACATAATTTTGGCTAGATATTTAGGAAAACAACAAAAAAAAACCCATCAAAATATCCAGCTGTTTTAGTGATACTCCCCAAGCGTATCAGCTCAGGCAGCTAAATAAAAGAAATATCAATTAAGTTTGGAAGACTTTTAGATAAACCAGAATCTTTATGTTGCAAGAGGAGGGGAAGTGACTACATTAAAATTTTTCCTGAAGTTTTGGGGTTTTTTTTCCATTAAAGGCCTGAAGGAACAATCAGTGCTCAAAGTTTTTTACTTAGATTTTTTAAGCCTGGCAGCTAGTAAGCTATTGTTTCTTACTTTTGTTGAGGTAACATATAAAATAAAAACAACAAAAACATAAAAGAAGGGAAAAAAATTGAATCCAGAAAATGAAAGCAATGATAACTTCCATTCTCAAATGAAAGGTGAGAAGGAAAGTTATAAAATACGGTTTCTTATAATGACTAAACAAAAATAGCTCAGTGCCTCAGATAGAATTAAGGAAAGAAATCTCAGCTCTAAGTCAAAAGCAAATCAGATTCAAGATTTTAACATGGCAAGTCAAAGTACAAAACTTGACTTACAATTTTCCATCACCAAGTCTCAGATATCGGCAGAAATGATCAACAGTCAAAAAACCAACCTTGTTTCATTTAATTATTAATATTTATCCTTAGCAGTCTGGAAAGTAGTTATTTCTGCTATTTGTCACTCTAAAACATAGTATCCAATGACACATAACTGCATTGGATGGAGGATCAACATGAGTGCAGGCAGGAGTAAAGGAATGGTTACTTCTCACAGAGCAAACAGCAAGAGCTAAGAAGCACTGAACACCAAAATACTTTAATGACTTAGAAGACAATATATACCTACTATAACAAGCAACAGAAAAAATATCCAGTAGCTTTTTGACAGGTCTTGCAGAATAGTTCTTTCAGAAATTTAAGTATTACAGTGTTTTCCCCCTCAGTAAAGCTTTCTGGCTCCGCTCACATCTTTAACTACATCTCCAATCAGCATTTCACTTAAAATAAAGTTTCCACTGATTTAAATGCTGATCAGTATGATGAACAGGCAAAGAATGAAGCAAATGCATACAATATGAGCTGAAGCACTTGTCTGAATTGGATCCTCTATATATAGCACCTGCTGCTACAAGACTTGTGAAACCGTACGCAGCTAAACACCACAGAAACTCTACCTTTGAATTAGCACCTCATTCTATTTTTAAAGATTTCAGGGTTAAATACTTTCCTCACATAGTAAATTCCTGAGGATAGATTGACAAGGCAGGGATAGGATAACCTTGCCTTGTGCAAAACACAGCTGGGGCAACCTAGCAGAAAAAGACAGTTTATTGACAAGAGAGTTTCAAGTTAAAAAATCACGTTGTGTTTGAAGTTATTACAGAAAGTTCACAGCTTCGCACCCAAGCTGCTCAGAACCAAAGAGCAGTTGTGCTGTCCATTTAAAAATATCCATGAAGGACAAAGGACGTTTTTGACACTGAATGAAGAGGGCTATGCACACAAATAATAAATGTAAAGTGACTATTCTAACCTCTATAATGAATCACAGAACTGTAGGGGTTGGAAGGGACCTCAAGAGATAATCGAGTCCAAGCCCCTGACAAAGCAGGTTGCCTAGAGCAGGTCACACAGGTCGGTGCCTAGATGGGTCTTGAATGTCTCCAGAGAAGGAGACTCCACAACCCCCCTGGGCAGCCTGTTCCAATGCTCCGTCACCCTCACAGTGAAGTTCTTCCTCACATTGGTGCAGAACCTCCTGTGGTCCAATTTGTGACCATTTTCCCTTGAACTGTCCCCACAGGCCACTGAAAAGAGGTTGGCCATCTCTCTTTGTCTCTCACACTTCAAATATTAATACACATTGC
>VXBZ01001011.1:35979-80141 GCA_013399135.1 Heliornis fulica | reverse complement strand
AATTCTGTGATTCTAAAGCTGAAAATAAATTAGTCCTCCCTGATGTCTTCTTGGGCTGTCCAAAAAGGTCCTCAAGACAAAAGAAAGATCAGAAGCAGAATACATGAACAACCATATAAGAAATTTTTCTACCTGTAGAAAACACCGTATCATGGTTTGCAAAACCACTGCATGGTTTGTATAATAAATCAAATTTTTAGCTGGAAATAATTGATGAGTGTGCACTGATATCGCTCAGGTTTATGGAAAAATGTATTCACTGCTGTCACTGGAGAGTACTAGCCCTTCACTTACGGCTAAACTGTCTGCTTTTCTGAGGCAAAAAATATACTTCAGCTTTTCTGTATTTTTATAAATGACAAAGTTGTCTCTTTTGTTTCTTAACTAAAAAATAAATTCTGTATTTTAAGGATAAATGAAAGAGCCTGGAAAGGACAGAAAGTACCTATAGATTTTTCTGAATGTGAATCAGGAAGCAAATCTAAATCTACCGTGATGCTTAATTGATTAAGATAGAATTCCTAATTTTCCCCCAATAGGAAAAGGAGGTTTTCCCAATAGATTTTGTTCCTTAAAGCACCAAATAGTATAGTAATTGATAGCAAGAGCCCTGATACATGCATTATAAAAAGGATATGCATATGTAATGATCTTGTAGTGCATATGTAATCATCCTCTAGGACCAAACTGCAGCAAGCACTCTCCATACTAATTTTCCTCCTCTGTATTCCATTAAAAATATACATGGCAACTACAAAAGCCATGATAAAATTCTTCACAACTGATTAAGCAATGAAATAAATTGTGCCACTGCCATAAGTCAGAGCTTTTTATGCAAAAAATACAAACAAACCCCGCACTGTTTTTCCTGTTAAACTACTTAATCAGTCTAAAGCAAAATTAAACATAATTTTTAGCACATGCATTAATCAGATAAATTTACACAACCAGTCTGCTGAACAAGCTGCCTGTTGGGATCACGCTCGAGTGCGGTTTCGCTCAAGTACACCTACAGCACACGCTGACTCGCAGTAGCAATTTCGGCAGCACACCAATGTTTATCTAGCTCATCCATCTACATTTATGTCTAGTTAAGCCCTTGAACAATGAAACTGCTGCCCCCCTTTGTAAAAAAAAAAAAAAAAGAAAGAAAATAAAGAGCACAATGGCAATGACAAGAAGCTGAAGCTAAATATAGCTCCTGCGAGCATATGCCAGGAATTAAATAGTACATTTTCCCCCTTCCCAGTCCTAAAATCAGTAAGCTTCAACAAGGAATCTCTAGTGAATACACACAGGAGCTCAATAAATCCCCCTTAAGCTTACAAGGCATATTCTGAATCTGTGCTAGCTAAAAATAGCTGTGTTTATAACGAGAATGGAGATGTGAGGAGAATAATATTAAGTTTAAAGGCAGACATGCTATAGTCATTCCATATTAACTACCAGGGTGAATCAAAGGTCATTCGAACAAGCAGATATAAAGACTGACAGATAAAATACAATATGCAGCAGGCTTTTACTGAAAAGCATTTATCTTTCATTAAATTGTGCACTAATTAGCTCTACTACCAAACACAAGTAATTTTGTGTGAATTTTTTAGCTAGGACACAAGTTGGTATTTTCAAAAGATAGGAACATACATCGTTACTCCTCTGGACAGTATTCCCTAGTAGAGTTCAACTCCCCTCTGGAAACATTCATGAAATACAATACATACTTCTTGTAACTTTAATCACAGAATTCTGCTTTAATTAAAGCAAATTGCATCCAGGCCTCCGGGGTAGTAAGTACTATTGCAGCTGAACACCCAAATTGCTGATACATGTTCTTCACCTCCATCAACTTAAGATTCAAGTTGCTCTCACAGAATCTTATTCTGGGCTGAGATACAGATGAGATTAAAAATAATTTAAATGCAAGTAACTTACATGTGGAACATTCCCATCGAGAATTTTCTGTCTACTGACACTAAACCACAGAACCTCTTAGAAAAACATTCTAGGAAACTAGGCAGCCCCACTTTCTGGTTTTGGAGGACCTGAAGGAATGGAGTGTCAAGCCATTCATACATTTCTCAATAACTTGTTCAGTTCTGACATCCTGCCCTGACTCTGAAGTAGGAAGGTACAAAAGGAGTATAAATTCAGGGATAAATGCTGATGAACAAATCACACACACCCTTCAAAGGGAAACTTTATGTGGTGGCCAGCAACTCAGACTGGTTCTCCCAAGTAATGGCTATGAAACATGTAGGTTGCTGTGAAGATGCATCGCTGGATGTATTTTCTCACTGACACCTGTTCCTTAGACCCTGTAGGCAGGTACCCCAAGAGCAAAAGCACAGGCTGCTAGCAGGTATCTTCTCACCAAAAGAACACACCCATAAAAAGAGAATAAAACCAACTCTTGGACATAATGGTGCAAAGAACATGTGTCTGGTATAAACACCCCACATGTCACAAAAGCAAAAATGAAATAGCAAGATAGCATAAAAGCAGTCACAACCCCAGGAAGAACCACCAGATAAAAAACAAAACCAACTGCTACACAAATTAGTTCCCAGTCAAGAATGACACATCTGGTCAATGCTGCCACTCATCCACAAGCAGGTCAGCTCTCATTTTCAAGTGAGCAAGAACACAGCTTTGTTTAATTGCTATCCACCACAACTTGCTACTGCAGACTCAGCAATCAAGTATTACCTTGCAGTACCTATTCTGAGTAAAGAAAATGAGAATTTTGGAAAGCTGTAATACACTGTTAAATGTTTCCAAGTGTGAGCACAATTTTTCTTCTGCAGCCTGGTCCCCTACAGAGTCACAAGCCCCCCCAGCAAACCTGCTCTGGCGTGGGCCTCTGTCTCTCTGCCTCTTATCTCTCTCCATGGGCTGCAGGTGCTGCCAGGGGCTTGCTCCAATGTAGGTCACAGATTCTTCCCTATTCCTCCACCTGCTCCATGGTGGGCTCCTGCCTGGCCCAGATGCCTCTCCATGGCTACAAGTGGGGTCTCTTTGTCCTCCATGGGCTGTGGGGGGGACACCCTCTTCACCATGGTATTCTCCACAGGCCACAGGGAATCTTCTCTCAGCGCCTCCTCCTCCTCCCCTCTTCACTGACCTTGGTGTCTGCAGAGATTCTGACATCTTCTCACTCCCTTCTCTGGTGGCAAAATGTGGCTGTTTGTGTTTTTCTCTCTCTAAAATGTGATTCCCAGAGGCCTGTGACCGGCGCGGATTGGCCCGGCCTTGTCAGCAACAGGGTTTGGGAGTTTGGCCTTGGGAGCCCAGCTGGGATTTGCTTTGTTGGACCCTTAAGAAACTTTCTAGCTGCTTCTTAAAGAAGCCACATTGCAAACCCACCATAGCAACCCTTCCACCCAGGGAGGGAATAAAATCAACACCATCAAACCTGGTATGGTTCATATACAACAACCTCAAGTTGACCAGTAGCCCAACACATTTACCTTATTGACTCTGCTGTGACAATTTTGGTTTTTCATACATTTACTGATAATGAGTAAAGCAATTGTATTAGTTACTATGCTTCCCTAATGGCAATGCAATATTTAGCTTTTCAAAGTTTACATACTTTTAAAGTATCAGTGAACATAAAGGTTATATTCCAGACAAAGAAGGAATCGTCATGTGCATTCCCCTGAGCATATCTATATGGTCAGACATAGGTGAAAGACCATCACCCAAGTACACAAAATTTAGAGTTTCTATTTTACAACGGACAAATCCACCCCATACAAAGGGCACACAAAAATTAAAAATGGTTTCCTCAAGACTACAGAATCACAGAAGCATAGAATGCTTCAGGTTGGAAGGGACCTCAAAGATCAAAAGATCTCCAAATCTATTCACTGTTCAGGACAGTCTCCTGCATTCACTATTTCTATGCTTTTTATCCATAATATTGCTGTATTTACACTGAACAAAAAGGATACTCACACCCCCAAAAGAGAAAACACATCGTCCTCTGCAATAGCTGAAGTGTTTTAAAAGGGAAGAATGCATCCAGCAAATAAAAAAGCCAAAACCTACTGTAATACATAAAAGATTGTTGAAGCTGAGTGATCAGATGAGAGCTCTTTGACACTGTGCTATACAATACTCATTTTTTCGGGCATTCCAGTGCTCAGGAGGGATAAGCCAAATTAAGTGATTGTTCAAAAGTAGGAGCAAGTGAAGAAAGAGGTTTTAAAACAGGAATGCTTGAACAACTTAATCAATAGATCTGTTTATTCAGCACAGCCATTAACCTATAAATATGGAAGACCAAGTACTTCAGATTTTTCAGCTGCTACTTGGGTTGGAAAGAGAGGCCCCAGTAGCAAAATCCTTTGCCAAATCAGTAAAGTTATTGAGTTAAATTTATCACTAATTTAATGAGTTTTATATGAACACTGCAAATTCCTAGTGCATAATTTGATTATAAAACTAACAATAAAAAATACTAGTTTTCACGGATTAATGCTTCAGAAATTAAACTTGTCCAATAGTTTGGATAGAGATGAGGTTCTAGAGTTGCAGAACCATGACACTTTCCAGTCTAATATATGTTCTCCTTTCACTGGGCATGTTATTCAAAAGCTAATATGACAAGCAACCAAGCAGTCACATTATTACAATATACAATTCTCTTAATAAACTCACATGTATGTGATTGCCCAAACTGGTTTTCCTCTATATAGGAAATCTGGATTTAGCTCTTCAGTAATCACAAGAAGACAACTGCAGACAAAACTCAGAAGTAAAAATGACGCTAAAATTCATTTTGTCTCTTCAGTGACCCCATTTTGCCATAATTCAGCCAGGTAAACATGGTCCCTGGCACCGAGATCCAGCACCATTGTCCACTCCAAGTTCTACCTGCACTAAAAATTCCCTGAAAAAAGGCTGAAAATAAACTTTACATTCTGTGATGTTACAATGAAAACAGACAAATTTTAGAGAGGCAAAGGTCTTAAAGCAGATGAAAGTCATCACAAAATGTTTTCTCAGAAATATAGATTTATAAAGGGCTAGTCACTGACAATTTGAACAGTGTATGTCAGACTAATCTGCAGTATGTGTTTATTATTGATTTCTGAGCATAATCTTGCAATTCAGACAATACTTGGACCATCACCAGTTTTAAGCTGCCACTACACATCTGTATTCTTCACATGGATCTATTATTCTCTAAATGTAACAAAACATACTTAAAAAAAAAATTAAAAGTCTTAAAGTATGTTGTTACTTTTGGTTTCTCCTCCTCCAACAAAATATGTTCTCAAAAGTAAACTGAAGGTCATTACCATTAGGTCCAGCAACTCAGTATTAAGAAGATAATTAATCAGTGGTTTCAGAGATCTTCCCCTGAAGGAAACATGACAAATCTAATTCCAGAATCTACGCTGTAAAACCTTTGAAAATCATCACATGCTAAGAAATCAGGAGAAATCTCAACTTTCTAAAAAAAGGGACAGAAAATCTTCTGTCTTTGTGAATAGGAAATAGTCCATCTCTGATTCCTTCCGTTTTTCTGACACACTCAAGAACACTGAACATACTCCCCCATGCTCCAACTACTTCCACATAAATAAAAATTCAGCAAAACCCTCTCTACTCTCTAGTGACCCTCAGGAATGAGCTGACCTAAATACATTATTACACTTGAAAGACTTTTCAATTTGTATATACATGTTTTATATACAGTACACAAGGGGCAGTGGTCACACGTTGGACCACAGGGGTTTCCACACCAATGTGAGGAAGAACTTCACGGTGAGGGTGACGGAGCACTGGAACAGGCTGCCCAGGGGGGGTGTGGAGTCTCCTTCTCTGGAGACATTCCAGACCCATCTGGATGCCGACCTGTGTGACCTGCTCTAGGGAACCTGCTTTGGCAGGAGGGTTGGACTCGATGATCTCTGGAGGTCCCTTCCAACCCTACAGTTCTGTGATTCTGTGAAATTCAAGGAGTGTCTAGGTGATGCTTTTAGTTATGTCATTTATTTTTAGGTAGTCCTGCAAGGAGCAGGGCACTGGATTCAATGATCCCTATCAGTCCCTTAAATCTACAATTCTATGAAGTATTATAGAGACAGAGACAAGGTACTGCTGTCTGATCCTTAAATCACTGTTTTGATTTTATTAGGGATGCTAACTTGATTTCCAATCTAAGTGGTTAGCACGCATTTACAAGGATTACAAATGCTTATTTAAAAAACACATTGAGTCAGCTCACTTAGAGAACTTCATAAATATGGAGCAGGAAACTCCCAAACAGTGACTCATAACTTCAGAGGTTTCAAACAGAGAAATAATCATGAATTTCCTAGCTGTTACTCATACTCAATTAAATCCTAAGCCAAAACCATCCTGCTTCTGTGAATTCCACTTGACCATCCCATTAAGTTCTAGAGAAATAAGAGTGCCATGGAAAAAACCAACCAAATCCAGCTATGTGGGAAGAGAATGCTAACTCTTAATAGCTTGTATGCTAAAACTATTTCATACATACATTGAACAATAATTCCCTTACAACTGATGTGTGGGTGGATTTTGTCTTCAGCCCGTCTTAAAAATGAATGACAGGTTAAAAACTTCACTTTTTTTCCCTAGTGAAAAGAAAAATTAGGCATGATCTGAAAACATGCAACAAGCCTCAAGTTTCTCTCCACAAAACTTTTTGTATCTACTGAAAGCTGCAACTCCATGATCCTACCAAGTTCCTAGTTAGAAAGGGCACTGACACCCTCTAGCTACCTACTCTTACAGCATTATGATACTTAGAACACTTAATGGCTTAATAGTAATTATCATTTAATGCTCCTATTTTGTCCTATCTTTTTCTAGATTAACAGTATTAGAAATATATGTAACTGTTATAAAAGTAGTGAGTTCCACAAAATAAAAATGCCATATATATTCATTATTCCAAATCTTAGCAAAGTGATGGCTTATTTTATGGACACTACAGCAATCATTTCACCAAAAGACAAGCTAAAGTATGCACAGTGTAAAACTGTATAAATGCAAATTAACATCTCCACCTTTAATGAAAGTCAAAGCACCTATCCATCCCATTTGTCACTCAAAACGCCTGCATGCAACACAATGACATCCACAGGGGTTAACAGTGGGAACACTATCCCATACTTCTGAAAATAATATTCTGTTCTTAGAAAATCTGTGTGGAAAACTGTTTGGAAACCAAAAAAAATTATGACATGAATTATGATGGAAGGGAATGGTGATTTTATTTTGTTATTCAACTTGATTCAGCTGTCTGCTTCATTCAAATCCAAATTAATTATTTTCTCTTTAGTTTCCTGGGAAGTTTTTAGTTTGTTATTGTTAAAAGGAGGATTACTTACATGAAAATTAAATTTGGTTATTTTAATATCAAAACACTTAATTTCAGCCATCCAGATGTCTTACTATTCCCTCTCCCCTTTTTTAATGATAAAGGATTAAAATCCTGTGATGGTCCAGTTTCCTATTTGCTAAAAATTCCCAAAGTCATTCCTTTTAGTTCTCTACTGTTGAGGCTCTAACACTGAATCTTATGCACTCATCTTTTACTGCACATAGGTTTGTACTGAACAGAGTTAGGAACCATCACATTTAAAATTCATTAACTGTTTACCAACACATTTGTATTATAATCTCTCTCACAGAAGGTAAACAGTAGTCAAAACTTCATTTCAAAGTTGAGCAACAATAAAGCATCAACAGTTGACTGCATATTCTTACATCTAGATGACAAGTGTCACACCCTGCCTTAAAAAAAATAACAACATCATAAAGAATCAAGTTCTTCTCGTCCATCTCTAACTTTTTAATTTTATCACACCAAATGGTAAACAATCTGTTTGGCAACTTATGGTCTATTTTTACCAGGTAACACAAGGGTAACTTTTTCCTATTGAAAATAAAGACACATAAGAACTCGGTTTAAATATATAAGCCTTTCAGCTTTAATATAGCAGAAGTGTAAATTGCCCCTAAGGACTCTGCTTGAGGGCTGATTTGTAATTGTTTGCCTAAGGCAACCTATCTGCATTGAACTCATACCAGAGAAAAATGAAGCTGTATGGATTTTTAAAAGGAAATTAACTTTTCCAAAGCAGTTGATAAAACCAAATGAGTTCTGGAAAAGTGCAAGTTACTGACATTGCATGTAATTGTTTGAATATCTGGTACTAAAATTATGACAAGGTAACTGCAGTAGGCACAAAATGTTAAAAAGAAAATATCCAGTTTAAAATACCACAGGATAAAATTAACCACAGGACCTACAGTCAGCCAAAATTCTGAGATACATTTACAGAGTTCTCTCTCCTAAAAGCATCCCTTCCCACCCCTTAGAAGTTACAATTTTCTGAGAACAGGTACCATTAAATAAGCCAAAGCAAAACAAACCCCCCACAAAATAACCCAACCAAACAACAAAGACAACAAACCATGCCACAAACCAGAACTTTAAAAGCTTTGTAAATAAGCTGGCCCTGCCTACTATACTCTTTTAAAATTTCCATCAGACAGCCTTAGTGACTTGGATGTGAACTCTTACCAAACCACTGTTGGTGCATTTTCAGGATTTATCTAGATCAGAAAAATCTTTTTTTTTTGTGGTCAATCTCCTACTTGTGCTTTTTTACTGAGCTGTTGTTCACTTTGTGGAGTGGCCTTGAAGAATTATTTCACGGTGAATTATGAATGGCTGCATTAGGAATTATTGCCAGCAGGTCAAAGGAGGTGGATCCTTTCCCTCTACTCAGCACTGTTGAGACCAACCAGAAGTGCTGTGTTCAGTGCTGGGCTCCCCAGTACAGGAGAGACATGGGCAGACTGGACCAAGTCTAGCCTAGATTCATGGAAACTGAGTACCTGTCATACAAGCAGAGGCTGAGAGAGCTTGCAGTATACTTCCTGTAGTAGAATGTGTATAAATACCCAATGGGAGGGAGCAAAGAACACAGAGCCAGGCTCTTCTCACTGGGGTCCCATGGAAGGATGAGAGGCAATGAGCACAAAGAAAATACAGAAAATTCTCTTTAATCATGAGGAAGAGATTTATTATTTTTAGCATATTCAAATGCTAGAATGGGTGATCCAAAGAGCTTGTGAAATGTCCATTCCTGAAGATACCCAAAATCTGATTAGACATGTCCTGATTAACTTGCTCTAGGCAACCATGTCATGCTTTGACCAGGTCTGTTGGACTAGACCATCTCCAGATATTTCTTCCAAGAGAAATGACTCCCTAACACCAGATTAGAGAGTGTAAAATAAAATCCCCCATTCCTCCTCCAAAGCACTGTTACAATAGACATCCTATCCTTAGCAGCAACCATTTCACTTCAAAAAACAGCATTTAGGCCACACTACTTACAAATGTAGATACAGCTCATTCCATCAGAGATGGAAATCCAGTTCCTGCATGTTCCTCCCTGGCTGCTGAGGTCTAAGCTTCCCAACAGAAGAGCTCCCATCCTTTCAGCCATTTCTTTTTCCCCTTTCTCACCCTTCACTTGCAAAACTTTTCTTCTCAAGCCTTGTGACCTACCTCCCCAGAAGGCAAAAACCTCTCGATCTGCAGAAGGTTCGGAACAACTCAGCACGCAGCAGTCGGGACACAGCACGCAAGGAACTTCTGGCCACCTTTTCTGCTACCAACCATACCCAGAAAGCATCAGCCTACAGCTACACTTACCTGAAGAGATTAGTGTTAGGTTGTATAACACAGGTGAGTGACTCTGCATTAAAATAAACATGTGCTAACACTTCATTACTTTACAGAAGAACTGTCTGCAGCATTCTATATATATCCTCAATTAACAGAAATAAATTGTTCATGTCCTCAGGCACAGAAATGTGGCAGTTGTACTTGATTTATGGACTACATGTCCATCACTGCCTTTTGCTTCTCTGCTCTTTTTTAGTTGCATTCATTAGAGCACCTGCTCAAGTAGAGGAACTCAAAAGACTTTTTTCAGCATACAGCAGTCTGCAGGTCAGGCTTCAGCCATCTGTTTCACTGACCATAAGCCTCTAATATTGCGAGAGAAAAATAAACTTTAAGGAAATCTTTTTTCTATTTCTTAGTTTTTCTCTATTTTATTTCTTTCCAGCTAAATGAGATAAGGGAAGAGATGCAAAGATAAGCTGAGAAAGTGTTCAAGATTATTAAAAAAGCACGGTACAGCTAGACAGCATTTTAGTATATTTCTAATTTTAAGATTTTCAAATCCTATAAATAGAAAAAATGAGAAGGAAAAATGATAAAACAACTCCTAGAAATTTAAATAACATGGGATTGCTCTTGACATATATAAATTCCACCTTTTCCACTTACAGGATTGCCACTTGTCTCGAATTTTGTCACGGGAAACTCCCAGTTTTGATAGACCTGTCATGTGCCCTGTCAAACAAGCTTGCAAGATATTGTAAAATTTATAGAGGGAAGTGTCTTTCTATTGTGGTGTGGGTATGACAGCTTTCTGAATGACGTCAGGGAAAAATGTTCCTCTTCAGAGGAAATGCACAGCTAGTTATCATATGCTACTCACCCCTGTCCACTTTACTCGTGTTTCAGGCCTTGCTCTCCCTTCCTCCTACTGCAGACAAATTAAACTCCTTTACTTTTTCATATGACAGTCAAAAAGATTAAAAGGCCATCACAAAACAGCTTCAGTTTGGTAACTGGAGAGAGAATAATTAAGGGGCTTAGTCATTTTCCATATACTGGAATTTATTGTACAGAGTTAACCAAATGTGCTGGAAATGGCTGTATGTTTTCACTGATTTTCTCAAAATTATAATGATGTGTTATATGCACTCTTACATTTTGAAGCACTTCTTTGATGTAAGAGGCAACACATGAACATGTAAATATAAACAAAAATAAATCCAGGTTTGCACTAACAGTTCCTTCCAATGCAAACTGAAACCTTTAGGAGTTCATGTTCAGTACAATAATGCAAAAAATACCTTCTTCCAAAATTTTAAGACAGCATGTATCTAATGCTCACTTATTCTTCTTTCTTTAACTTAAACAAAACCATTCTGCATCATTTACAGTTCCTTCCTAAGATGGACACCTACTCACCTAAATTTACTGACATTCACTAATCTAACCTAAAAGCAGAGTGTCTTATAACTAAGATTATATTTAACCAACAGTACAGTCTGCAGAGGAAAGTTATGAGTTCATAATTGTTAAGAGTGGTCACATACAGTAACCAACCCAGGCTGCCCAGAGAACAGAGCAAGTACAGAAAACGCAATCCACTCTCCTAGCTACGAATAGCATGAGATTCCTTGGAAAAAAACCCCTTAATTTCTATGTATTCAGTAACCCCTGCAGGACCTATCTTCTCTGATCCTGTTCAATGTTTCTTTGAATCCAGAAAAACCTTCGCCATCTCCCTCCTTCGAGTGTTTCCTCACATCTTCAAAGAACTCCAGAATGTGAAGCACTTTAAAAGAAAAATAAAAAAGCCTTTTCCACAATATATCAGACGTACTTGTGTGTCCACTAATTCTGTATTCTGATTTCTATCAAAGTGGCCAATCCAGAAATCAAGTTTAGCAGCACGTAAAGTCCCAGATCTGAAATTCTCAGAAAGACCTGTCATTGTATTTGCCATCTATCAATCACTGCACACACACAAAGACAGATGAAAGCAGAAGGTGCCAAACTTCAGCTGACAACCATTGCTATCAGCCACTCCAACACCTGAAGGAGCCTACGAGAAAGCTGGGGAGGGACTTTTTATAAGGGCCTCTAGTGACAGAACAAGGGGGAATAGTTTTAAATTGGGAGTAGATTTAGATTGGATATTAGGAAGAATTTCTTCACTCTGAGGATGGTGAGGCACTGGAACAGGTTGCCCAGGGAAGTGGTGGCTGCCCCCTCTCTGGCAGATTACAAGGCCAGGTTGGACAGAGCCTTGAGCAGCCTGGTCTAGTGAGAGCTGTCTCAGACCATGGCAAGGGTTGGAACTAGATGATCTTTAAGGTCCCTTCCCAGCCCTACACATTCTATGATTTTCTGATGCTTTATTCATGGAGTTGCTCTAGTTCACAGCAGTATTGTTTATTCATACCACATTATTTTCCACACATCAAAAATTATCTCAGGACACTTTTGAAAGACATCTTGCTTTTAATGTGGTCTTTTGCCTTACTCTTTAGACATGCCAATGTCTCTTGCAGTCTCCTCAAGTCATTCCTGACAGGTGAAAGACTCTTCCTCTGGAAATATTTTTGTTCTATCTGTGCTTCTTACAGAGTGCCCTCAAAGAGTTTCCATGCTCAACTCTCAGCTACTGTTTCTCTTCTTCTCAACAAATTTTCTCATTTTTTGACTATTCATTTGATGCACCTTTAAGAAGCTCTGCACCACTTCACTGAGTGGTGTTGCTGTATCCCAGCATACCAAAACCACTATTACAAGATGTAACTTCAGCCTCACATTGTGAACCAGATCCTGCATGTTCTCTAGGAAAATACATCAGATTGATTTTCTTTGGCTTTCTAATCAACTGCTCCACAAACAGAGACATGTCTGTAAATTTAGTCCGCCTCACACCCAAGTGCAACACTGGACCAATTTCCAAGAGAAAAGCTGCAGTCATCTCTTACCACTGTATCCAAAATTCACAGCCTCTCTAATTTTCCCCTAAGATGCTAACATCAGTACCATCATGCCAACCAGGATGTAGTGTTGATTCACTAGCATCTTCTTCCTACTTATGAGTGAAATTTCACGCTTGGAAGTTGTTAATAGTTGCAGCTATTAACAAGGAAATTCAGTGTTACTCAGTAATACTGTTGATTCACCTTTTTTTTAACTTTTTTTTTCCCTAATTCACAGCACTGAAATAATCACCATTATAATGCAGAATAAATATTTAGAAACTTGAAATTACATTAAAAATATGTAAAGTGTTGTTTTGTAGTTAATAGTTATGTTAAAGAGAATGGTCTGGTACAGTATTGGACTTCTAAGCTCAAATACCTGCAGACTTGTCTAAAAGACTTCTCTCACAACACAGTGAGCCTTCCTCACTTCTGGGATACCTGAACTCATCACTAAGCTTGGAACTATGTGATAGGTAATAAATTCAGGATTAAGCTAATATAGTTTAAGTCATTATTAATGGAACCCACTAATCTGCCTGCGCTTTTAAGTGCTATTATATCAGTCAAAACATAAGAGATGTGACAGACAATTCATGCATGCAAAGTTCCAGGTTGCTGACTTATCTATAGATGTGGAATGTTTTCTTCTACTTCAATCAAGCTAAGAAGTTGGTGTCAAGTGTTTTAACGTATAGAAAAACGTCTCCTGAAAAAATCAGCTTTGTACTGCTGCAGACACACAGCACCACACAGAGGAGAACACAAGAAACAGGAGAAAGGACTGTAGTTTGATTTTCCTATCTTTGAAAGATAAAATCCCGTTCTTATAAAGCCCAGTATTTAAAATATGACCTGCAAATGTTCTCCCTTCACATTTTCCAAATATTTTAACAGCAAATTGCTCATTAAATTCACAGCTACACAAAGAAAAATTCAGTTTTGTATTGAAATACCAGTTCTTTTGAATGATCATGATGGATGGTGTAATAAGTATTTTGCATAGCAATATTTTCATGTTTTAATTACGCATATATTCAGTAGAACTCTCAGATGTTTTTCACTGCATCACCTCACAAAGGATCCAATTTTTTCATCATTACTGTATGCTCAACCTTAGAGACTAAGGGATTTTATCAGTAAGATCTGACAAGAAAATAGCCAACAATGGGGACAAAAGGAGCACCTACATTCGGGATGGAAATTATTTCTCAACTGAAGAGGTTTTTATGTTATTTTAGTATGGATTTTTTTTTTATAAACACAGTGTTTCTGCCCCAGCACTGGCAGTGGGGCTGCAGGGCAGCTCTGTGGGGAGAGATCAGGGCTGTCCCAGTCCAGACCCAGCCTGTCCCAGCCGGCTCCAAGGGCCCCACCACAGGACACAGCTGAGCCCCTCAGCCAAGCTGGGGGCGCCGGGACGGGAGGGGGAAAACAGGTTCCAGCACGGCCAAAGGCGGCCCGGGCAGAGCAGGAGGAAGCCAAGGAGGGAGCAGCAGCACAGGGACCCCAAGGCCGCAGCAGGAGGAGGAGGGCAGGAGGCGCTGCAGGCCCGGAGCAGGGATCCCCTGCAGCCCTGCAGAGCCCCCGCTGGAGCACAGACCCACCCTGCAGCCCGGGGAGGGCCCCAGCCCGCAGCAGGGGGGTATTTCCTGCAGGAGCTGCGGCCCTGGAGAGCCCAGGCGGGAGCAGGGTGTCCCTGAAGGGCTGCAGCCCGGGGAAGGGCCCACGCTGGAGCAGAATCAAAGCAACAGCATCACCCCATCCACATAGGTAGACAATTTACACACACAATTACAGAATCACTAGGTGGAAAAAAACCTTTGAGATCGAGTCCAACCGTCCCTGTACTCTCCTAAACCATATCTCTAAGGACTTCATCTACCTGTCTTTTAAATACACCCAGGGATGGTGACTCAACCACCTCCCTGGGCAGCCTGTTCCACATCCCAACTCTTCTGGCAAAGAACTTTTTCCTAACATCTAATCCGAACCCGCCCTGGCACAGTTTGAGGCCATTTCCCCTTGTCCTATCACCTGTCACTTGGGAAGGAGACCAACAGCCACCTCTCTACAACCTCCGTTCAGGTAACTAGACACTGATAAGGTCTCCCCTCAGCCTCCTCTCCTCCAGGGATAATGAAACATCAACCCTTTTCCCATCACCACCTTAAACCAAAAGAGATTCCCCACAATTATTCCACTCTCTTGCAATGTTCAGTCTACAGTTCTGCCCATTGCCTCCCACAATTACTGTTATCATCAACCATGGGTTTTTATAATACTCTCTCCCATCCTGCTGACAGAAAGGACCTGCTGGGGAAAAGGGGGGTGGAAGAAGGGAGGGGCGTGTATCTATCAGATAGCTGATGTCATCCCACCACAATGGAATTTTTTTAAACAATAATCTTTCCTTTTTACTAGACCTCAAACAGATACTGTGCTTTTCTTTTACAATGGTCTTAAAAATACGTTCAGACAGACAATTGTAATGTGAACTCCTTTCTCCTGTATTTTTAAATATTTATTAATAAAAACCCTTCCATGTCATAATTTTAATAACTTTTTATAGTCTAGTGTACTAGTTAATAATAAAGAGCATAATCCAAATAATCAGACAAAACAAGCACAGTAATTCTGACTGGAGATCATAACAGGAACTCAAAAAGGCTAATGAATAAAATACAGAATGTAAAACTTTAACTTCTTGGTAAGCCAGCATATTCTTGCACTTGTAAAGACTGCAAAAACTATTTTTTTCTGTGTCTTTGACACTATTGTTCATTCCAGGCATCATAACCTTGTAACAAAAAAGTTAAGCACTCAGCACTTCACAGATGTCAAACTGATAGATTAAAATTAACAATAATATTGCTTTCAATATTTACTTTACATTGTCTTTCCTCGCATCTTGCCATTGAATCCTCTATTTTCTGTCCTTTTCAGATGATTTGTTCTCCTACCCCAGCCCACGTGTCATCGTGGAGAGCTGCTGACTTAGTCTAAATGCAAGCAGCTTGTCAGAAACATCATCAAATCTGAGTTAAATATAGGTGTTGAACCATAATAAATGTGCTGCTTACACTGTACTCTCCCTTACCAGTTCCAAAAATTAAAGGAACTAGTCATATTTTGTAGTTTTATTAAGAATAGAGGCTTTGCACATTACTTTGCAAGCAGAGGTCTGTAGGAAACAGAAAACAAAATGTAGCAGTGACCAAGTTACAGTAAAACTTTAGAATTGTATTGGAGCTGTGGAAAAATGAGTATGTATTTTAGAAGTCTACAATATAATCTAAAGAAAGGAAATCACCTTTCAGATAGTAGCACTCTAGGATGAGGCACTGACTTTATATCCTACTACATAATTTAAATACATTGCTGAAAGTATTATACCCCTGATGAGACATAAAACTGGAACTCTGGCCCCCATTCTTGAAACCTGACAGCATTCACAAGCAAAGAAGTGTTAGTCTTCATGTTATGCCCAAATTTCATTTGGATAATTATATTCCAACTCACTACTCTGGTAATTTGGATTGTCTGAGAGTCACCAAAACAAACTACACTGTATCTTAGCTCTCAGACAAACATATAAGGAACTAGAAGGTCACTGAAATAAACAGCAGTAGTTTGGTAGACAATCCTAAATGTCCGCAAAGCAATTTTGTGTAGGATATAAAATGCAGTGGAGAGCTAAGGCGAATTATTTAAATTATGGTGAAAAGTATATGAGATAAGTAGTAACAGTCATAAGCACTGGTTGTGGACTGCATTCATTAACCCACAAAACAGAAGTTTTCATTTAGACAGTAGCTCCTTTTACAGCCTTTATTTACTAACTAAAGCTTTCCTCCTACTAAGCATAGTTGCCTGCTGCTAAGTGTAGTTGCTTCCTGCACTCTGGCCAAAGAAAGCTCTGTTCCATGTGCATAATCTCCATTTTCAGACACAACATAACAGAATAAGGATAATTCTTCCATATTCCTTACAATACAATAATTATGGAATACCATAAGCACGAGAAGCACATACTACACCAGAGGCAAACAAGTAAACAGGAGCAGTAAAGGGGAAAAAAAATTACCTAGAATGTGCTTGAAAATGGATGAAGTCAAAGCAGTATTGTTTAAAAATTGGGTAAAACTAGAATTTCATAATAAGAAAAGGCAAGAACAATAAAAAAACCTTCTTGAAATACAACAGGAAAGTTTACCACTGACACTACAATTCTTAAAATATAACCATTCCACATACTACATCTGAAAAGGAAGTTGAATTTTCCTAGTAAATTTCTTTACTCACAATCACTTTCAAGACACATCTTGCATTGCCATTAGTGATATATCTTACTACAATAACCTATCACTCAGCTGAAAAATACATGAAGCAACTAAAACAGTGCTATATTACTTGACATCCAAGTACATGCATTATTCAAACTATAACCATTTTACTGGAAAACTTCTAAAGCTTTCTCTAAGAAGTTTATATAATTACCCCAGAGTATATATCTAGATATATAATACATTTTGAAACACTTTGTGAATACTATTCCTGATGAACATCAGACTTACCCTCTACCACTTCCTCTTGATATCACATACATAAATACCATCCTTTAAAGGACTTCACTAAAATAACTTTTTAACATTTTCTGCTATTCTTACTTGTAAACAAATATGAGATTAACCTTTTCACTTTGTCATCTTACCTATATTTTCCATTAGCACCTCATACTATTGAATAATATAACATGCAAACAAAAATACAAACAACACATTTTTAATCCTGGCATACAGAACTGAGATCTAAAAGGAGCTGAAGACTAGAAACAAATGTTGAATGTATTTGTTAGCTCCCTCTTAACACTTCTAACAAGTTATATTAAACATTTACAGCGTGACAGTGAAACTGATTGCTCTGCAAGATGATCTCTCCTCATATAAGCGTTTTACATTTTTATTATCTCCATTTTAAAAGCATGTTAATGCTTTATTTGTTGTGAATGCACTTCATTCATCTGAGACTCATAAAACACACTCATGCACCACTCAGAATAGCCGACTTTCATAGTCCTTTCTTCAACTTCTCCTGTTCTGACAGTATATTTACAAGAAAGCACAATGCTTGTGTTCAAGGTGCTCACTTTCATAACGAGAGTATGATTTCAAAACAAGATACTCAGACTCACAGATCTCTGGATTTATACCAAACACCTTTCTGTTCATCACTGAGCTTAGATAAAGGCACAACAGAATTCAAGAGCCCCATCCTCTTCTGTGCCATAAGCACTTTCCCAAGGTCTTTCTCACTCCTTCCCCTAGTCCCACATTGCTAAGAAGTTTCATATTCAGGCAATAAAACCGATACCTGGAATATTATTAATGTAACTATTTGTTAATAATGGGTTAATAATTAAGCAGGTTACTGAAAAAATATCAAATTTCATCACTCATCCAATTAATGCTGTCGTGCCATTATGCTATTTTAAAAGTATTTGTTTTCATAGAAAGAGCCTGGATAGTTTTTCCACAGCCAATGCTGTACTTTAAACCTGATGTTTCTTGACCTTTCATATCTACAAAAAAACTAGAGTCTTGGAGTAAATGGAGCCCCAAACCTGTTTAGATTTGTTAAATTTTGACATAACATTACACTGCAGAAATCACAACCTAAAGCAATACTGGACAGGCCAAACCCAAGCAGTACCATCAAGTCTTGCACTGGAAGCCCTACACTAAAAGTACAGTCTCATAACACCAAAACAACCCAGCAGAAAAGAATGAAGTCTCAATTAATCAGCCAGAATATTAGCTTTGAAGCATTACACCTGTCTCCTCCTCTCTGGGGAGAGATTGTATTATTAAGTATGACAAAGTGGATGTGCATCTTAAAAGATTAAGAGATGCAATACAGTACTGAGATCAGGAAACCAGGGGTTCTTTATGCTTTTGTTAAGCAAGCTCATAGCCAACAAACACTGTTTCCACAACCTGTAGTGACTGATATAATTTAACACCAGCAAGTCCAAATTAGTCCTCCCTCAAAAAACACACACAGCCCACTACTGTCAAAGGGAAAACAGTAAGATTTAAAGAAAAATAAAGGACCTTCAGAACACCCACAGGAAGGAAGTTTCGTCAAAGTTATAGCCAAGAGAAAACTCCCATATTAAAGGAAAGGAGAGCAGTATAAACCACGGAGCTGAAACCAAAGGAAAAGAGCAATGGATACATAGATAGATAGATAGATAGATAGATAGATAGATAGATAGATAGATAGATAGATATCAAATGATGTTCCTGTGAAAAATCATATTCAGACGGCCGAAGCCAACAGTCCCTTTGCAGAGGATCAACTGGATGTTCCATCCCAAGCCAAGGGAGCACAAGGAGGTATAAAGTTCACGACAGAAAAACACTATCACACATATGTCATGCATATAAGCAGAAAAAACATGGGATATGTTGTCTGTATACACTGCCTAGTCCAAAAAACGGCTCCATCTTTGAGCACCTCATGGTGCACAAAAGTTTCCTTTAGAAAAGTGCATTTATACATTTTCTGTTCAAAGCCTGCTTAATGAAAATTTAATTTTTTCTTTGGAATCTCAAGAGAGCTTCCATTTGTTACATGTCCAATTTAAACATTTCTCCCTCTTTATGCTAGCAATTATATACTTGATTGTATAAATGACCAGGAAAAAAATATAATCAGTAATGTCTATTGTGAACGAAATATAACAGCTGTATTAACTGGCCTGGCTGAATATCTTCTTAGAAGCCAACAAGCTATCAGCACTTTACATCTGAAACTCTAATGAAGGCTGCATTAATATCACTGATCACATAATGCAAACATGTAGCTCTACAAGCAAAGGTATGTGTTCTTCTAGGCTGGCTTGGGTAATTATGTACAAGAACATCAGGAACTGACAAATCAGATAACTGCTGAAGTTTGGGGCAGAAACTACAAACAACCCTAAAGACTATAGGATGCCATGTGTTTTCACATCACCCCAGCCTAAGTTAGAAATGTTTAACAACATGTAAGAACACCTACAGGGTAATAGAGAGCTTAGCCTCAAAATGCTGCAGAAGTAACCTCATTTGCTACACGTGGACAAGTTTGACATCACTATACTAAATCTTTCCTTCCTATAAGAGAACATCAAAATAGGAAAGACATCCCAAATAAACACTTTCCTTCCCTCTTTATCAAAAGAATCAAGAAATTCCAAGCTTAAGAATGTTTTATCCAATATTACATCCTCACTTAAATAAAAAAAATCCTCTGTTGATATAAAAACATTTGCAACTTACAAATGTCTGACAAAGCCTCTTTTTAGTTCAGAGTGTACAGGTTATATCTTCTAAATTATTTATAACTCTGTATAGTCATTAAGAAAAAATGTTTTCATTTGTAGTAAATAATTTTATATATTCTACCCAAGGTGACAGCTTAATAAGTGCTCAACAAACTGAATAACCAACTCCATGTACATCACTCTGCTGCTTAGAATTTAAAAGAATTCAGTCTTCTTTGAATTAAAATGTCTCTATCAATATAACACTTTTTATCAAAAATAATGGAACCATCTCTCAGTGTGTACAAAATCTTTCAAAAGTAGTAAAAATAAACTTCATAAGCATACTTGCCATTTATAGATAAAATCAACCCTTCATCTTCACACACTTTTAGTACACACTGGTAACTTGGCCTTGCTCAAAGCATAGGTAGTTGAAAATATATATATAGACAACCAGTACATTAATGTTAGAGATCATCATCTTTGTAAGGAGCTGCTGGATGTAATAATTAATGCATTCATCATCATTTAAACAATTATCTAGGATCTTTAGAGAAAAATAAAAGGAAAAGAAAGATGGGAAGGAAAAGCAGGAGAAAGTATTGCCCAATCTCGTATCCCTGTTTAGTTTTTTTGTTAATTACAATTGCTGATTACAACTGAAACTGGTCATGGAGGTTAAAATAAAAAAAAAGTGTGGAGTTTATGAGTAATTAATCCATATATTAAAGGCCAAACTATTTATTAAAAAGACTGTATGTTGAATTGAGTTTCTGCAGTCAATACACACATTGGTTGTCTGAGTTCAAACACACAGAGTATATTTCTCATCAGGTACTGCACACATCAGCATTATGCAATACTCGTTCTGGAAATTAACACACTTCATCATGGGGGAGGGGGGTGTGCAGACTTTTCCATACATTTCCTACCTCTTGCAGTTTGGTGAAGGGATTTAAGAAAAAATAAGGTGAGAAGAAAATTCCTTTTTTTTTTTTTCTTTTTACTTAAGCTCCAAGCAGTAAAACAGGTGTTTATTTTCTCAATTCCTTTATTGATCTGTGACCCTTCTGCCATAAGGTACTTCAGTCTATAAAGGCATAAAGAAAAAAAATAAACCAAACAACAAACATGCCCTTTTGAATAAAGCCTTGGGATAAATTACAACTACAGGACATCCAAGAAATAAAGGTGTTCTGAAGTCTGCATCACAAATGAGCAAAGAGTTTGCCTGCACTTTCCCTAACTGTATGCTAATAGTGCTCATTTGTTTAATTTTTTATGCTATGACCATCATATAAAAATATTTTGGAAAGAAATATGAGAATTGCAAAAAAAATAAGAAGAATTCCAGAGTTGCTAAAACCAGTTTGTCATAGTTGCAAGAACTAGTTCATTACACTGGACAGTTGATGGTGAAGGCTCTGGAGGGGATGTCTTACAAGGAGAGGCTGAAGTCCCTTGGTTTGCACAGCCTGGAGAAGAGGAGGCTGAGGGGAGACCTCATTGCGGTCTGTGGCTTCCTGAGAAGGGGTTGCAAACTGGCATCTCCTCTCTTTGGTGACCAGTGCTAGAACTCAAGGGAGCGGCATGAAGCTGTGACAGGGATGTTTAGGTTGGATGGATCACAGTTTGAAGTTACAGCACTGTTTTTTACAATTCAGTTTTGTCTTCCATTTCAAACACCTTGGTGACTATAACTGAAACACTATCCACTGCAGGAAATCAGTCCAGCTATGCTCAACCAGACCTAACAGAAGACCATCCTGAATCCCATCTTCCCTGAAATGACAGTGTTAGGTATCTCTCATAAAGTAGAACAAATGAACCAGTGATGAGGTTCTGAATAAAAACTCTATAGCTATTTCTTATTCTATTTCAGAGAAAGAATTTTGAGACCGTTCTCCTCAATAGCAAGACTCAAGCTGACGGTTTGCACTGGTGATAGGAAAACCATCAAAAAGGAGGAGTTATCACACAAACAAGGTAAAGCTTTCTAGAGCTTTCCACACTAGCAAATGCAAGAGATGATGAAATAGGGAATGTGGCATTTCCATCACCAGGTCTTCTTACAAACTGGCCTAGACATCACTTGTCTGTAACCTTTGAGGGAACCAGAGAGAAACTGGAAGTTCTCAAAGTCCCTCCAGACTCTACTTTCTGTGATTTCTTTAGCAACTCTTGCACAAACACAGAAAGGAAAATTTATTGACTGGTTGGAATACTTGTTTCAAAATTCAGTAATGAAATTTAGTACAAGCTAACTGAAATAATACTTTCTCCTAAAAATCTACATTCTCCTCAGGCACAACATGAAGGTTTTTCTAAAAGGTTCTGATAAAAAATAAACTCATCATAAAGCAGTATTATTAACTGAAGCTATTTTATTTTAATGGCATACACATCAAGGAACAGCACATTCACTTTTTGTTAACCAGGAATTTTAAAATAATTTAGGTTTTACTGAATTTCAGATATCAGCCACACAAAGAACATCAATGTGTTCAGCACCTACAGAACAGATAACAGCACTGCTTAATGAGAAGACAGTCAGAGTCAAGTGTAACGAGAAACATTTTATAGCAGTGCTGTCTCCACATCAGTAATCTACTGTTTGTGAGAAAATCTGCAATTTTTCAAGTTCTAACCTTTGAACATATTACCATGCTGAACATTTATAAGATCAAGGAAACATCAAGTATCAAGAAGCATCTCATGAATCTAAAATTTAAACAGAAAAATCTAATGTTAATGATAAGTATGCTAATCATAACTACTCATTCTACAACTTTCAGTCAGTGATTGACTAATAAAACCACCATAAATAGCATGCACATTTTTCTCATCAAATAAAAAAAGTATTGTTTTAATCTTTACAGGGTAAGGAATTATCACTCTCAGTGGTGTGGAGATACACACGCTTGTCTAGAGCTAGGTTTTCTTACCTATTATTTTACTAGCAAAAAAATGTACAGTAGAAAAAAAATTACAGAATTTTCAAGATGATCATAGAATCACAGAATCTCCTGAGTTGGAAAGGACCCATAAAGATCATCGAGTCCAACTCCTGGCTCCACACAGGACCAGCCAAGTCAGAGCATGGGACTGAGAGCATCGTCCAGATTCCCCCTGACCTCAGCCAAGCTGGGTGCTGGGACCACTTCTCTGGGGAGCCTGTTCCAGTGCCCAACGACCCCTCTCAGTACAGAACCTCTTCCTAACACCCAACCCCAACCTCCACTGTCTCAGCTTCATGCTGTTCTCTCGTGTTCTATCAATGGTCACTAAAGAGAGATCAGCACATGCCCCTTCACTCCCCCTCATCAGGAAGCAGTATAGAGTATAATAATGCTGTTCATAAACACAAAGAGGTGTAACTGGCATTTTTTTTTTAATCATTCCTATACAAATGTTCCAAAACATGAAACAAAAGATACTTAACACTCCTTAAGCAAAAAAATACCAAAGCTTTTCAAATGCTTCACATGACCACAGCACTCATCTCATTAATTCTTGGCGTAGAAAACTGCATTTTCACTGCTTCTTGCAGCATTTAAGGTCAGATCTGATCCTGCTTTAAACTTAAGTCTCCATGGTGCATTCATCTGTACTTCCAGCTATTCTGTGAATCACAAAGTAATTAACCTTTATTCAATACATTTATCATTCACTGACAAGCCTGGCATTTCTCCCTAAAGCCTTTTTGGGGAAGAAAAAAAAAAAAAGTGCTACTATTGTAACAGTTACCAACAACATATGCACAGAAATGCTGTTAAAAGGTAGAGCACCACACACAAATGCAATAAAACAGTCACATGCAAAATAATTTTTACTAGCCTTCTGTGATCTTCCCATATTTGTAATCTGGTCAGAAAAATAATCTTTTCTACAGATAAGTCTGAGCACACAAACATCCAAAAATACCTATATATGGTGAGGTTTTGATTTTTAATAATATTCTTCTTTTTGCATTTTTCACCATATAAAAGTAGGTGATTAATCTCCCTGCTGAGGCTTGAATGTTTGCTTTTGAGAAAAGCTCATCTTTAGAAATTCAAACCCATGTTCCCCAGGTGAATGTAGTATATGACCTCTCAAAACTACTGTCAACTTCAGCTTAACCTTATATATGATTTAAGAATCGAGTAATTTTATTGATCCCCAAAGGTTAGCATGACAAAAAAAGAGCCTAGTAAAGTATCACTCTGCAAAAAATGTACACTGTCTCATGTTTTTACCTTTATTAACTAGGAAATGGTTACTTTAAGTTTACTATTTTCAGTCATAGCAAAAGCACACTTAAGTTTTCTTTGAACTGGCCAGTAAATAACATCTAAATGGAATTTAATATTCTTACTGGATACCTAAGCAAAGTCCCACAAACAAGACTGTTTAAAGTTCATGTGTATACACATGTCTGTGCATATAGAGGTATGTACATTCTGTGTCAATCTAGAAAAATAAGTAGCAAGAAAAAAAAATTGGAAAATTTACTGTGTTTCATGTATGCTTAAAATTCTTTTCCAAACTAATTAGTTTATACTGGAAATCTGGGATTACTATGCAGACACCCACAGTTCCTTCCATTGCTCCATATAAACCTATTCTATACTCACTGTTTACACATATAGTCATCTGTTACTGCACCTAATAAATACACAGCTAAACTACAAAGGAATTACTCAAAATATAAAGGAATTATTCAAAGGCTTATTTGACAGCTCACAAGATGGTAAGTCCCACATCTCTGTAGGACTACTTCAGACATCCTGGTAAGTGTCTGTGACTAAACAGATGAACTGAATTTCAGCTGTACTTATAGTAGTAAAACTTCTAGTTGTGAATGATAAAGGTACCCATCTGCCTGGAAACGTACTGTTTGCTGTTCATTTACTGCCCTGAATGGAGATGCCAAAAGAGATTCACAGAATCACAGAATGTCAGGAGTTGGAAGGGATCTCGAAAGATCATCTAGTGCAACCCCCTGCAGAGCAGGATCACCTAGATTAAATCACACAGGAACGTGTCCAGATTGGTCTTGAATGTCTCCAGAGAAGGAGACTCCACAACCTCTCTGGGCAGCCTGTCCCAGTGCTCTGTCACCCTCACAGGGAAAAGGTTTTTCCTTATATTCACATGGAACTTTCTATGTTCCAGATTGGACCCATTACCTTTTGTCCTACCTCTGGCGATCACTGAGAAGATCCTGGCTTCATCCTCCTGACATCCTCCTTTATGTATTTATTAATTGCTAAGATCACTAAGGCTCATATGGTGGTAAATCATTACTCTCCATTTCCAGATCTGCCCAGTTGAAAGCGAGCCAGCAGTGTGCCCAAGTGGCCAAGAAGGCCAGTGGCATCCTGACTTGTATCAGATATACCGTGGCCAGCAGGACTAGGGAAGAGATCTCTCCCTTGTACTTGGCTATGGTGAGGCCACACCTTGAGTTCAGGTTTGGGCCCCTCATCACAATAAGGACATTAAGCTACTGGAGCAGGTCCAAAGATGGGCAAGAAAGCTGACGAAGGCTCTGGAGCACAAATCTTATGAGGAGCAGCCAAAGGAACTGGGGTTGTTTAGCCTGGAGGAAAGTAGTCTGAGGGGAGACCTACCAGAAAGGAGATTGCAGCCAGGTGGGTGTTGGTCTCTTCTCTCAAGTAAGAAGTGACAGGATAAGAGGAAAGTTGTTCTGGGGTGGTTTAGACAGGATATTTTGAAAAATTTCAGTGAAAGGGTTGTCAGTCATTGGAACAGGCTAAGTGGTTGAACCACCATCCCTGCAGGCATTTCAAAGGCACACAGATGTGCTGCTTAGGGACATGGTTTAGTGGCAGACCTGAGTGTTAGGTTAATGTTGGACTTGGTGATCTTAAAAGTTTTTTCCAACCAAAACAATTCTATGAATCTCTGACACAAAAACTCAGGAGAAGTCTGGAGTGTGAAATGGATAACTTTTTGTCACAGCTGTTGGACAGAACTACTTTCTCCAACCTTGTAGAACCTTCTGTCTGCTCAAAAAAGCAAAGTTGCTGCATGTCAAGTAAAAAACTCATACCTTGGTAAAACAAGAATTTTTTGGACTCATCTTCTTACACAGCACTTTTGAACACATACAAGTATTCTTGGCTGCTCTTTTGTCAAGAAAAAAAAGATGAATGTGTCCTTATGTTAAGGCTATAAAAAGTAGATCTTTATGCTTATGACTCACAGCTTTCTGAAGAAGCTTACTCCTTTTTCTCATAATGGAGCATTCAGCTTTCATAAGTAGCGCTACCGCTAATGAACCTGAATCTGACAGTCTAAAAAACCATTATGAGACCTTACAAGGAATCTAGAAGCAATTATCATCTCTTAAATATCAATAGAGAAGATAGATGGTGAGCTGGCCACAAATTTTCAGACAAACCAGGACTTGCTAATAATGGATTCTTGAAACTATGAGGAATGAGACAGCGAGAGCATATAGACAGTGGGAGCATACAGACAGGAGGGGAATCGGATATCGGTAGATAGTGGTAGGACAAAGGGGAATGGACTGAAGCTGGAGGTTTAGATTGGGTATCAGGGGCAAGTTCTAGATGCTGACCTTTGTGACCTGCTCTAGGGAACCTGCTTTGGCAGGGGGTGGACTCTGGAGGTTCCTTCCAACCCCTACAAATCTGTGATTCTGCGAGTCTGTGATTTGCTACCAGAAATACCCACGGCTCTCCCCTCATCCACCCAGCCAGTCACGCTGCCACAGAAGGCATTTAGATTAGTGAAGCATGGTGACCCTTGCCAATAACCACCTTTTATTCCACATACTTAGAGAAGTTTCCTCACCTCTCCAGGGATACAGTTTCCTGGGTCGTCCTTCTTGCCCCTTCTGAAGTCCTGACATGTATCTCACTGCAGCCCATGGATTTGTGCACACAGAGTTTGCCTAAATGGTCTTAATCTGATTCTCTTCAAGCAAGGGCAAGTCTTCCTTTCTCCAGGCTTTCTCTCCTACCTCCAGGGTCTGGGATTCCTGAGGGCCGGCATTAGGAGTAACAACTGAAGCAAAGACAGCATTCATGCATTGTCCTTCGCTATCCATATACACCTTTCAGCTGAAAGACATCCACTCTCTCACTTCCAGGTATGATGGAAGCTTTCTCATCTATGGCTGAGCAGACAAGCTATGACTACTCAGTAGTCATAGCTTGTCTGCTTGGACATCTGTCCAAGCGATGACTACTCAGTAGTCATAGCTTGGACAGATGTCCATTTCACNCTACTGAACAGCCTCTCCCCATCTTTCTTGTAGGCCCCCTTGAGGTACTGGCAGACCGCTAGAAGGTCTCCCCGGAGCCTCCTCTTCTCCAGGCTGAACAGCCCCAACTCTCTCAGCCTGTCCTCATAGGAAAGGTGCTCCAGCCCCCTTATCATCTTTGTGGCCTCCTCTGGACCCTCTCCAACTGGTCCATGTCCTTATGTTATGATAGTGGACACTTCTCCACTATCTACCTGCCTACCTGTAATAATCCCTTTCATTTCCCCACAGCACACTCCAATATACTTTCAATGTTAAAATATTACTTAGTGGCACAATTTTTGAGGTATGGGACATCCCCCTAATTAAACAAGACCAAAACCCCGTGATTTTGAACCAAAAATAGTTTGCTTAATATCTGGAATTGTCTTCACAGTTTTGGATGTTTTATGTCAGTTTTATACAGATCTCAAAAAGTCACCACAGAAACTAGGCAATGCCTGCCAAGGAATACTCTGCAAATTAAATTTCTATTTTGTGTAAGTATAGATAAACAAATTTAAGTGAGTTGCATAAAAATACATGACTTCTATGCCTACATGGGTGGAATTCTTTATGCGCAGCTCCAATAAATGGAATTGGATAACTTTATAAAGTTAGTCAAGTTTTCAAAGACTGAACAATATTTCAGACTTACAGAGATTTTTATAGAACTTCATCTATCCAATTTTAATTCAAATACAGGAGTTCTCCCAGGTACTTGCTTGAGACTTGTAGACATTTTATTGTTCCAGTGATGCAAAAAACCTTGTCTACCAGAACATCTCAGTACAATGTTGGTAACTGAGCTGTGGAAATTCTTATTTCTCAAATTAAAAAAAAAAAAACCTCAAACCCTAATATGCCAAGCAGAAGATGAACAGTAGCAGCTCAATCTACAAACCATATCATAGGAATTCTATTTCTTCTACAAACCATATCTTAAGAATTCTATTTCTTCTCAGTCAAGAGAACGGGAAAATGAGATACACAAATGCAAATAAAGTTGGTTTTAGGGTCAAACAGAAATAAAATCCATTCTGAATGGTAATGCTTTTTCTAGAAGTTTATATATAGATGTTTCCTATGCAGAACCCTCAACAGAGGAAGGTGCATGCTGGATCACAGGTACACTCTTGGTAAATGGAATTCAATACACTTGAAGACAAAGTCACAAAAATTTGACATCAGCTAAAGCCGGCATCTCATTGGTAAAAAGCACAAAATCACAGTTTAAATAAACACTAGGAAATATAATTGGATACCTCTTCTTTCTTCATATCCAAAACCCAAAAGCAACAACCTAAGGCAAGCATCAAATGTCTTAACAACTAAATGAAGCTACACCTTGAAGAAACAAACCTTTGCATCTTTTCCCTAGTAAACCAGTGTCATCTGCTTCAGTTACGATGAGTTTCAGCCAAGAAGCTCTTAGCCAAAACCCAATTTCAGTCACACAGTGATCATCTAAAAAACCTGACCATCTGTGTGTCATGAAAGGGAGATGTAAAAATGAGTATTAGTAGCATATTGATGAAACTGCAAACCAATCTGTCACAACCTCCTTTGCAGTCTCACAGAAAAGGCAAGGTTGGCAGGAATCTAAAACATTCCATGAGAAAACTTCTGGAATGAACGAAACAACTGCTTCATACAACTCAATTGTCTGAGAGAGAATAAAAAGGGAATAATTAAAGCACAGTTCTGCCAAACACTGAGATAACGTGGAGTTCTAGCAACCAATTCTTGTGGCCAGTGCAACTCAATACAGCATTCATGCAGGACATAGAATCATAGAATCATAGAATGATTAGAGGTGTAAGGGACTCCCAGAGGTCATCTAGTCCAACCCCCCTGCAAGAAGCAGGGACACCCCCAACTAGATCACGTTGCTCAGGGCCTCATCCAACCTGGCCTTGAACGTCTCCAGGGATCCAGGGGCATCCACCACCTCCCTGGGCAACCTGTTCCAGTTCTCCACCACTCTCACAGGAAAGAACTATTTTCTAATATCCAATCTAAATCTCCCTCCCTCTATTTTAAAACCATCACCCCTTGTCCCGTCACAACAGGCCCTACTGAACAGCCTCTCCCCATCTTTCTTGTAGGCCCCCTTGAGGTACTGGCAGAGCGCTAGAAGGTCTCCCTGGAGCCTCCTCTTCTCCAGGCTCAACAGCCCCAACATCTTCTGTTATTAATACGGTGTTAGAAACACTAAAACCACTGTGACTCTTGCACGTTAGGAGGAAGTAGCTGAAATGTGTTTGACAACTTATCAATGTTCAAACTGTCTTTACCTCCACAAAGGACTCCATGGTAATGGGTATTATATAGAATCAAGAACAGCTGTGCCTTATTCCCAGTGAGGACACACTCTTGGTTCCTATTAAACCTGGCATCTACTGTGACTACAAAGATCCCCTCATCAGAAGCATTTCTCCTTGCTGAAATTCCTGTTGGCTCCAATTTCAAGTTACCCAAGCTACTTCTAGATGCAGTCTTTACCACTCACAGTGTCTACCCAACACTCAGTATCACCCATAAATCTGCTGAGGGCACGTTCTGTTTCACATCTGGATTGTTGATAACGAACAGTATCAGCCTCAGTATCATTAAAAAAAAACCCAAGCCACTTCATCCAAGGCAGCAGTCAGGTTGGTCAGGCTTGAACTGAGCTTAAGTCCTCAATGACTGTGCTAAATTGTGTTCTTGACTTCCATGTGATTGGAAAAGGATTGGTTATTTTTTTCAGAAATTGATCTGAGGCAGAGCAGCCTTTGCAACCCTGAAATTGCCTCCTTATCTTTTCTTTAGATGAGCATAACAATAACTTGTTTCCAGTCACTTGGAACCTCCCTGAATCACCAATTTCAAATCTGATTTTGTCCCTTCGATACAAAAAACATCATATGCTTTATAAGACTTCAAAAAAAAAAAAAAACAACTGCATCAGTTAAAATATTGCCTTGATGCCATCTACGCAACATTGCTCAACAATAAAATAGCTCTTTCCTTCACAGTTCTCCTCTTCATCATGCTTCATGCCCTCCAGCATCATCTTTACAAATGTTTGGGTTTTACCATAACTACTTCTTCAGTTTTTCCCTTTCATTTTGTGTTCAGGACCAAACACCAACTTCTACTTGTTTCTACATGCCTACATATACAAACATATATATATACACACACACAGAGGAACATATATATATATATATATATATAGTATCTCAATTTATACAGGCATATGTATCCAGAAGTTTGGGTATGAAAAGCCAACAACTAACCCAGTCAAGTTCACTGTCCAATGAAGTTCACTTCAACCATTCCTTTAGAGATGTTTTCCATCTGTCTTATTAAACAAATCTAATGTAACAAAATTCCTAATGCATAAAAATAATCCAAACAAAAAAAAAACCCTCTGTAGTGCAGACATCAGAACTCTACAGACCTTCACTTTGCAGTGTCCTCACACTTTTTTCTAAGTACTTTTGGAACAGGGGCAGCTTTAATTACAGTCACATTCACTGTAATACGTAATACAGCTCTGGTAGCGTTACGTGATTAGGAGTAGTAAATCTCATAGATGTTACATGCTTCAAGGTATACATCATGTAAGAACTCTTCTCCTGCCAATCAATTACATTTTCTTTTCACAGAAACAGAATAACCATTACTCACTGGCATGACATTTTCCCTGTTCCTTCTTTCTTCATCTAAAGGCAAGTACAAAACCAGGATAGACAGTTCTTACTTGCTCTCTTGATTTTTACACACCTTACCCAACTCCTAAGACCACTGTATGTTCTAGAAACAGTAATCTCACGATACATTCTTCAAAATATTAATCTTTCCCCAAATCTTCCTATTGAAAACAAAGTTCCTTTTACTTTCAATTTTTCAGGAAGGCATGATTTGTTAATTCATGTCAACATCTAACAGAAAACAAATAGCAATAATGATGTACTAAAAATACATATTGATTTTTTTATGATTACCCTAGTTGTATACAAGTCAGGATAGCTTTTTTTTTTTATCTGTACCTAATCAATTTAAAGGCAACAAAAATAATTGCTGTTGTTCATGATTTACAGAAGCCCCTTCCCCAACTCCAGAGAAGCAACAGACGATAACTAGACTAGGTCACCTCCTTCCCAACATGGTGGATGACAGCACATCATCCCAAAACACATATTCAGAGCCTTTTACTGATACTCATGGCCCTACAATCCAATTCTCTGCAAACCCAATGCAGAACCACACCAAACTTAAGCAAAATGCACTCCTTCTCCTGGTCTCTTTGTCAGGCATGCTGCAGTGCTGCAGGCACATTACACTGCAGTCTCTGGAAACCTGGTTTATTCAGATGCAGAACCCAATGTCATCACTCCAGCCACACTTATTTAAAGCTTTCTCAGTACTCAGAGAAAGCAAATAAAGCAGTTCCTAGACTCTGTATTATTGCTTAGCAAATATTTACCAAAAAGAGTCAAAGACTAAGAAAGCTCCAGGACCTTGGACCACTTGGGTTTTCAGCCCAAACAAAGGAGTATCCAAGGTTTCTACCTAACACCCAACCTCAGGAGAGACTCAGGTGCTTGCTGTGATGCCAGGCACTCATCTACAGCTACTGCTGGAGGCTTCCAAAGAAAGAGCATCTCATGAATCCCATGCCTGGAGTACAGCACACAAATAAAAAGCCATGTGAAACTTCTAGTATCAAATTTCACCTTTAAGCAGATAAATCTCTAATCTGTTAAAATTCTGAATTTCTTAGAAGGCATAAATGTACCCTCATTGACCCAATGACCTTTCTACAGCATGGAAAGCGTCTACACACATTCACACTGTACTTAAGTTTCTAGAAATCAGCATGGAACAAAATATGAAAGAAAACCCAGTAAAGTCAAACTGCTTACATTAAAAATAAATGCCAGTAAAATGCAGCTAGAACTCCTCACTTCTCTCACACCCAGGCTTCAAAATATGTAACACTAAAGAATTTATTGTATTGTAAATACCATTATTTTAATTTTTTTCATATGCCTTCCTGCATGTATTATTTTTTCCACTATCACCTCTAGCTTTGTTCTTTCTTGCAGTGTAAAAACGTGTTCATGTATTAAAATGCTACTAAGTGTATACAGATGTATAGCTTCTATTTGAGCAGCTAGGGGAATGGTAACCATGGCATTGCTTCCAAGAATAGAATTATCATCTGTAACAGCACTCATGCTGTGGCAGTTGACAGAATGGTTATAAATATATCTATTAGCAGCCTGAGCTGAATCTTTAAACAGCACTATAGGGACAGCAGTTGGCTAAAAATAGCCTGACAATATTGCATTTGAACACTTGTCCTTAAAAACACTTTGTCACACACACACATAGCAAATTTCTAATTTTTTTTTTCTGCATGAAGCTGAAAATGAACATCTGTGGCACACAGGAGACAGACAGCATGACATTTTTTGACCTCCTTCCTCCCTATAACACTATAAATAAAAGCACAACAGTAAAAATCTTGAAAAGGCTGCAATAAAACATGAAGTAATGCCTAGAATTCAAAGAACATGAAGCAAGGGCGGAATCAAAAATCATTTTACAAGGGGGGAAAAAAATGCATGGCAATCAACAGCACACAAATCATCTGTCTGAGCTGCTGGAGCTCAGCTTCATTCTAATATAATTCCATATAACTGCAACAAGGAAATGATGGTTACACAGTTGTTACTAAGAACTTGAAGAGCTACCATTCAATATGAATAAGGGAAAGCTGTCTGAAAACAGATTTCTAAATTCAGTAGTCATGAATTCAGACACACATTCTCAGAAAGAGATCTCTTTCACTTGATACTTCAGTATTTCCATTATCTCCAGTCAAAATCTCTGTGATGACAGTTTGCAGCAGTGCAGCAATACTATTTTGGCCAGGTAGGTAAGCTGATGGGAACCAGAAAAGCCTCCTCTGTTAGCTAGGGAAATGTTTACATTAGGAAATAAAAATACAGACTATTAATTTCCTAATAAGCAACTGTGCACTGGCAAATAGATTCATGGAATCAGAGTCGCTTGGGTTGAAAGAGACCTTTCAGATCATTGAGTCCAACCACAGCCTAACCCTGCCTAGTCCACCTCCAGATCATGTTTTAATGTAACCATTAAAAAAAAAGGTACAAATGATCATCTTCACAAAGATGTCCTTGCAGAGTAAACAATATCATGGACCACAGAACATTTTAGCTGAGGAGGAATGCATCGAGGTTTTTTGGTGCAACCCTCTGCTCAAAGCAGGGCAAAGTTACAGGAGGATATTTAGGGGTTCACTGAGTCAAATTCTAAACATATTTCAGAAGACTGAGATCCTGCTACACCTCTGAGCAACCATTTTTTGAGTGTCACCACTGTGAGCAAGAATATTTGTAATAATAATTCATAAGAATTTCCTGCAATTTCTTATGCTTCAGCTTGGGCATATTGCTCATTATCTGGGTGATGCCCAGAGGCAGTGCAGTGGTGCTGGTTCAGCTCTAACTGAACAGACAGAACCAGAGGGTTCTGGTGGGCACAAACTGAAAAATAGGAGGTTCCCTCTGAACATCAAAAAACAATTTTTTCGCTATGAGGGTGACTGAGCACTGGAACAGGTTGGCCAGAGAAGCTGGAGAACTACCCTCCTCAGAGATATTAAAACACAGTCTAGACATGGTCCTAGGCAACTGACTCCAGGTGCCCTGTGTGAGCAGGGGGGTGGACAGCACAGCTTCCAGATGTGCCTTCCAAAGTCAGCCTTTCTGTGATTATTTTTTTACTATGTCCTTCTGAGATGGCTCCCTCCTCTCCACACTCTCACTGTGTAACTCCCACAGCCATGCCCACGTCAGACTGCAGAACCTCAACTCTCTCAGCACTGTACACATATGACAAGGACCCCAATGCCCTATCCCATATGGTGGTCCTCCATCGGACTAGTATCACTACGTCCACATCTATCTTGTGCTGAGGAACCCAAATTTGGGTATGGCACTCTAGATGTGGTCTCACAAGTGCTGAAGAGAGGCAAAAAGTCACTTTTTCTGGTACAACCCAGCATGGACTTGGCCATCACTACAAAGGACAGGCTGTCAACTCCTGCCCACTCCACCCTTACCTGCAAAGCTGCTTTCTAGCCAGTCAACATGCATTGTACACTGCATTTCCTCCAATAATGTGGTTTAAGATAAGCAGTTTTACAATTGTACCTGTGCATTAAGTTTCAGTAATAGGTTTTTCTAACATTGAAAATTAAGAAACTGACCTTAAAATACACTGAATTTATGTTCTTCAGCAGTAAAAGTGGACCTTTGCTATGTATTTACAAATGCAAGTAAAAACAAGACAATTGGAAAGAAATACATCCCAAACAAAATAAAAATCAGTTTTACAATATGTTTGTATTACTCTTTCTGCCCTTCTAGAAGATTATTTAAGGATGAACTGCAATTTAAGTAGAACAACTTATATCAACTGTGTCCCTCTTGAGGGACACATTTTTCTTTAAGAGAAACCAATCTGCCAGATAAAACGTAAAATACTGAAAAAGTAAACTATACTGTAGTATAAGAATTTAATATTTGGGCAAGGAAATTAAGCTCTTCAGATAATTAGAATTGTTGGTTGTTTTTTTTTCAAAAAGGCCTATGGACCCAACTTGGAAGAGGTTGCCCAGAGCAGCTGTGGCTGCCCCCTCCCTGGCAGTGTTCAAGGCCAGGTTGGACGCTGCTTTGGGTAACCTGGTCTAGTGGAAGGTGTCCCTGCACATGGCAGGGGGTTAGAACTAGGGTGATCTTTGAGGTCCCTTCCAACCTAAACTATTCTACGACCATAGCAGTTAACTTACACTACAAGGCAAAAAGAATTAACACTTCTACTCAGAACACATTGGTTGTTTTTTTAAAAAAAATTAAACATTTCCAATCCTTTTTCTAAGACTTACCACACAGGAATTTGGACACAGAATGTATAGTACAACACTTAATGTACAAAAATTTATACAAATACTGAAAGTACTACTCAATCTCTCTCTAGAACATTTGTATTATCTGCCAAGTGATGTTACTACCACTAAAGTTTTTACCCAACCAAAGTTTGATGCTTAGGACTAAAGGAAAGAGATGACAGAACTGGTTAGATTGTTTCAAACCCATGACAAAATATGGCACTAGAATTAGCAATAGCTTATATGGTAGCAGTGAGCTAAAATATCATTTAGACAACTGATTCTTACACATAAAACAAATTTTAGATGCAATTTCTGTGCAAAGAAAGTATTTTTTGTTCCATTCAATACCTACCACAAAATTGCTTTTACTCCAAACACCTGATTATGAGCTCCAGTTAAAATTAGTGCCACAGATTTAAACAGGATACTATGACTATTATGTTATGACTCTGTTTTGGTATAAGTCTTTGGTCAGGTCTCAGAGTGACTGTTCTCCTCAAACAATTTATTGGTTTTACCTTAGAGGTAAAAGCAAGTATGAAAAGTTGAATATACTATAATGCAGTAAGATAGTCTAAATTTAATTATTAGCAACTATGAATTAAATAGCTCAATTTACATACAAGTGTTTTTTTTTAACTTAGATAAACCATCAGTTTATTATTCCTAAGCAATAACTGTTTAAGCTAGTAAAGTAGTTAAATTTCAACACAGAAAAAAAAAAAAACCAACTCCAACTCCACCACCCCGCCCCAAAAAAAAAAAAACAGCCATGGTTTGATATGATGTTTGTCAGAGAAAACTAACATTTATTCCAAGATCTAGCTTACTATATTTACAGTTGCCTTGTTTAAATTTCAGTCACAGTGCCATCTGGTGACTATTTATACTCTTATACATTTTAAATAGATGGTTATGTTTTATGCTCATCCAACCAACTCATGTCATGCATTACCCTATATTAACTCCCTCTTGTCTTCAGTTTCATCTGTAGGCGAAGATAAAAGTGATTTTCTATGAACTGAAATCGTTCAGAAATTTAAATTTGCATGTTCTTCTTGCAAACTTAAAAATACAACAGGAACACAGCAGCTTTAACCACAAATTCATGTGAATATTGCTATAAAATCATAAAAGTCACTACTGATGGAAATGAACAGCATGACCTCAAGAATGAGATAAGCGGAGGGGCATGCTTTTTGTTTGCTTTTCCCTGGAATTTGGCCTCTAAAAGCCAGCTATGCAAAGACAAACATTGCTGAACTTTGCTTTTCAAGTTCTGTTGCTAAAATTACCACAGCTTTCATTTTAGAAGTGATGGCAGATAAATAAACCTAGTGAAGATAAATCGGAATATCAAGTATAAAATTTATTGATCATCCTACTGTGTTCACATATGAAAAATTCAAATAGACTGCCCAGGCTCATTATATATTTTCCCTCTTTTAAGAGCTTATAGAAGTGATGAACCAAGTTCTGACACTTTGATGAAGACAGCAACAGGGGAGAAAGATTTCTCATATTGGTGCTGACCTTTATTTTTTCCCCTTCCCAACCTCACAACAAATATTCCCATCATTATTCACCCTTCAGCCATTCCCAAACAAAGTGACAAGGCTATAATATACTGCATATCCATAAAGAGTGACCATCAAGGGAAATACCACGTTATATTGGCAAAATCTTTCTTCAGTACAGACCTGCTGTAATAATAATACATTTGGAAGTTAAGATAGAACAAACAATTCACCTAGAAACTGTTACCTAAAAAAGAGATAGATATTGAATGCAAATTACAAGTGGTTTTAGTCTCTCCTTCTTTCATGAAAAAAAGATGACATGTAATAATACATTTCCTTCTGTTTTTCAATAGCAGAAATCACATCTCATTTTTGTATGAAAGAAATTGTGCATATCTGATGAGTTAGAAAATCAATTCATGTCATTGGTGCTTACTGTCATTAATACTATCTCAATTTCCAGTCCCAGACATTTTCTATCATTAAATATAACCACAAGGAATCACATGTGTAAAACATTGAATATTACATCAGACACTACCATCCTTCTTCAAAGTAGTACGACAACACTTCACCTATCCTTTAAGAAGCTGAGATGCTCAAGGAAAAATTCCTATTTTTGGGTGGAAGATGTTGTTACATTGTATTTTAGGTAAAAAAATTTGGCAGACATGGTATTTACTGTACAAAATGGGAAAGGTTGTCACCCAAAACCAAAATTCACTGCTTCTGAAAGTTTCACAGCAAGGAACTGCTGTGATTCCACACCCTGTAAAGTAGAATTATTTTGAACATACTACACAGGTCAACAATTTCTGATGAAGGTTTCATTTCATAAATCACATGATTAATATTTTTTTCGTTGTTCCCCACCATCTAGGAAGCAGCTTGAGTCCAAAGATACCAATTGTGTTTTCAAAGGGTAACATAATCTACTCCTGACAACCATGAGCATACACAATAACTGGATGCATTGGAGGGAAAGAACCAATCTTGCTGAAGGAACCGTAACTCAACTCTTCTCTTAATACAGGGCCACAGAAACCTTTCCATTCACTTGAATGACTGCTTATTAGACAAGTGACTGGAACTCCTGTGACCTCCCTTGCATATGAATAATCTCACCACCCTCACACTAAAGAATTTCTTCCTAACATCTAATCTAACCCTGCCCTCTTTCAGCTTGAAGCCACTGTCCCTTGTCCTATCACTACACTCCCTGGTGAACAGTCCCTCTCCCACTTTCCTGTAGGATTCCTTTAAGTATTGTTGGGCCATAATTACGTCTCCTCTGAGTCTTCTCCTCTCCAGGCTGAACAAGCCCAACTGTCTCAGCCTCTCTTCATAATAGAGGTGCTCCAGGCACGTGATCATCTTCCTGGCTGTCTCTGGACTTGCTCCATCATCTTTATGTCCTTCCTGTACTGGGGAATACTCCTGTTGCACTGTGTTGAGTTTGCAAGGCCTCATGGCTGAGGCTCATCCAGCTTGCCCCAAGCTCTTCGTTACGTTGCTGCAACTTTACTTCATGGGGTTCAGCTGTCACAAGGATTTGTCCATTTGGGATACTATGCCTAATTTGTTTAATTTTGTTTTTAAATTTGTTTAATAAGCAATTATTCTTTGCAGAATAAAGTATTTATGAATAAGGTAATGCTGTGGTGTAAGAAAAAGAGGCCTTACATCATGACAGATGACTTCAGAGGTGGTTCCAAGCATGGAGGAGCATGGGCATGGCATGACAAGAGACAGGATAAACACCTGACACTGGAAACCCCGGAGACTGTAAATAACTCACCAACAGTCAGGTAAGGAAATGCAGAGACAGAGCTGGACAAAAACACTACTCAGGAGTATCAACGAGAACAAATAGTATCTAACAGATTTACAAGGAAACATATGTAGTGGTTCTGGATGTAAAACAGAGCTGCAGACTAACAAAGAAAAAAAGGAAGATGTTAAAACACACCAGCAAACACACAGAGAAGACCTTGTGTATCAAAGAAACCATCTGTTATATTTCTACCAGTGAAGGACCAGTACTTGACAGTTCACCAGCACTCAGAGAGACCAACCTTACACCAGAGGAGCAGTGAGAGGGCAAACAGTTTCTACCCATTTTTCTAGTGCTAAGAAGTCAATGTGTAACAATTCAAACTATGTTGTTACAATTTCTGTAATGATTAGATCTGGACCATTAATGATTAAAAGGGTAAGATTTCAACTGTTCTGATATTAAATTACTTAGATGTGCAAGGTGTACTTTCTCTTTACCCATAAAACAAGAATTTGAGCACAATAAAGCTCAGCACCTCCTAACAATCTGACACCTGTGGACTACACCTTTGATGACTCTCTGTATATGCAATAATTATCTAAAAAAAACCTGTAGCCACAGGTACTAGATTTTTGTTCTTGTACTTCCCCCACCCTTCCCTGTTGCCATACCATTTTCAGTTGTGCCCCTAAGTTTTGACATCCTCACCATACATGAGGAGATACTATCAATTAATATAAATACCCAAAAGGAGGGTGCAAAGGGGACAGAACTGAGTTCTTCCCAGTGGTGGCCAGGACCAGAGACAACAGGGACAAACTGAAATGTGGGAGGTTCCAGCTGAACATCCAGAAACACTTTTTTACCATGATGGTGACTGAGTACTGGCACAGGTTGACCAGGAAGGTTGTGGAGCCTCCATCCTTGGAGATATTCAGCAGCACTTGACATGATCCTGGGCAGCCACCTAAGCAGCCCTCCTTGAGCAAGGAGCTGGACCAGATGACTTCCAGAGGTGTTTTCCAACCTCAGCTGTTCTCTGAGTCTGATTCTGTGAATGGTGTCACACAATAAAGAAAGAGATGCCCTTGCTTTGTGCCCATGAGTTGTTCTGTCTTGGACCTGGTTACACTGCATTTCCAGCAGGTATCATTCTCATCTGTGCTGTCCAGCTCCTAGCTATTAAATATGACTCAGTAACGCTGCTACTGATTTTCCTTAAATTAGAACCCACAAGTTCAAATAATTTCACATTTTTACTGAAGTTTTTCACTCTGATAGTAATGATTATGATGTAGATTGTAACTAGCAACACACATACTCAAGATTTTTCATGCACTGATGAGAAGTGCCATAACAATGCAGAAAGAGAGTAACAGATTTAAGAACACATTGTTTTCTTTCCATTTTTTTCCTGTCCAGCACTTAGACCTCGAAGTTGCAGGATGAAAACCAGCACAGATCAGCTCACACTGACACAGAAGAGTGGCCTCCTAGGAGAGTAAACAGCCCCAGATCAGGCTAAGCAGTCTTAAAAATGACTCAATCTAAAATGAGTGTGTCACTGGGTCTTCTACTCTCCCCAAAAGTATTATGAGGACAGGCTGAGGAAGCTGGGCTTGTTCAGCCTGGAGAAGAGAAGGCTGCGGGGGGACCTCACTGCAGTCTTCCAGTACTTAAAGAGAGCAGATTTTTACAAGGGTGGAGAGTGGTAGGACAAGAAGGAATGGGTTTAAGCTAGAGGAGGGAGGGTTTAGATTGGATGTCAGGGGAAGTTCTTCATGGAAAGAGTGGTGAGGTGCTGGAACAGGCTGCCCAGAGACATGGTGGATAACCCAACCCTGGAGGTGTTCAAGGCCAGGTTGGATGGGGCCCTGGGCAACCTTGTCTAGAAGCAGGCCTGGAGGTTGGTGGCCCTGCCTGTGGCAGGGGGTTGGAAGTCAATGATCCTTGGGATCTCTTCCAACCCAGAGCAGTCTGTGATTCTGTGAAATATTTATGTAAAGAAAGCCCAGTTCTCAGAAGATGCTAGACAAGTCCATCCTGATGGAGTACACTCTTAAAGTAAGGGCAAAATCTCTTCAAAATCCTTCTGTTTGACTCAATCTAAACCACTCCAAGCAACTGCCCTTACTAGCAGCCTATTCATGTTTTAGGGCACCAGTATCCTGTCCAAACAAGAAAGTACCTTTAAACAATAGGAATTTACCACAAAGTTTCACTGAAACTCTCACATCCCAACCACTACCTATCATGTAAGTTTTTCTAATTAGAACATTCAACACAAAATGAAGGATAAAAAAATCTGCAGAACTCTTACAATGTAAGCTTCCCAGTAGAAAGTGAGAAGAATCTTTCTATAACTGTATATAACTACACATACATAACTTCATATATTTACTCAGTAGAAACAAAACAGTACACAAATTCACATTAAATAATAGCAGTTGATTATTTATTCCACCTTAAAGTTAAAACCAAAAAATAGGAAGACTGAAGACCTAGTTAGACTGAAAACTGAAACAGATTTCCAACAGTAAACACACTCAAATGCCTGAATTAAGCTTTCACCTAAATAAGTATCTTCAGAAGTAGCACATTTTCAAGCATGTGTTAAACAGAAGCAGCAGCAGCCAATTTTCAATTTTAAATTAAAAAAAAAATTGTAAACTTGTTTAGAAAGAAGTAAATTAAGAACTGACAAAAATGACAGCTGAAGGTAGAAGAGTCACAGTATTATTTTTCTAAATATAAATCAAGCAAGACAGAAATATCTTCAGTTTGATTTATAAAAGCAATTTATATTTCTCTTTTTTTTTAAATCTACCTACTTGTATACAATCTTAACTGGCATTAATCAGTTTAAAATTGTTTCTCATAACACTGCATTAATTTTATCTTGAAATTTCGAGGTTCTTTGTAGCTTATGTGGCTGAGAACATCAGCCATAGAGTAGAAAACTAAAAGTATTGATACATGTTTAATGAAAGCAGTAGAATTTTCCAGAGAACATACCATATAATTATATGGCAAAAAGGAAAGGACACCACAAGCAAAAATCTCCACTTACTAACCACTTAGTCTTCATTAATATCACTCCAAATTTCACTAAGTCCAAATCTCTGCTCTACACACAGAGGCACTGTGCTCATATACACCTACTGTAAGCCCATAAAACCTTCTCTCCTTCAGGCTTTTTCCTGCTGTTGTTGCATTTTTATACAATCGATCTTACAAATGTTTGAATCACTAAGGGAAAGTCTAAGCACAGACTACAGAGTCTTAGAGGTGGTGCCCTGGGTACTGCATAAATTGAGATATTTCACTTCTCTTCTATAATGGCATCTAAGAAGAACCTTTCTGAACACTTTTTCATATTGCATAGTCTGACTATTCCCAAATTGTTTTGCTGCATTATTTTCTTCAATTTTTTTGCTAAGTGCTAATGTAGAAACTTGTGAAGGCCCTAAAACTGGTAATTACAGTCCTTTTCCATTTCAATTATTTAACACCTGATAGACCAATTACTTCCAACAGAAGCAGAAATGTGTCAGCTAAAGAGCCTCTTCTCTGTTATTTCTAGTTTTCCTCACCATTTCACAGTTCCAACCTCCTACACATGCTTGCACACATGCCATTTATTTCAATTAAGTGCTCCTGTACGTGCTGTATGAAAAACAAACTACTTGCAACACAAGATGAGCAAATCACCAGACGAAACATTTGCATATATTTATGACAGAAGTTTTGTCATTCATGATTCAATCCATCTTGTGCCATTAAATTAATATTAGCGATTCCTACTATGAATCATAGAATGCATTAGCCTGGAAGGGACCTTTAAACATCCTCTAGCCCAAGCCCCTGCAGTGAGCAGGGACATCTTTTAGTAGGTCAGGTTGACCTTGAGTGGCTCCAGGGATGGGGCCTCCACCAGCTCTCTGGGCAACCTATTCCAGTGACCCACCACCCTCATATTGAAGAGCTTTAGAACATATCTGAAATCCTTCCTTTAAATACTATCTTCATATTAGGAATTCCAGTTAAGATTACATATAAATTTCTTCATTTATGTAAGAACATCAAGTTGCTAACTAATCTTTTCAATTCCCAGCAGTCATTTTTCTGGAGTCATCTCTTTAAAATCTATCACGCTTTGGTGATAGGGCTGGTAACCTGCAGATTACAAAGCTAAGTGAATCTGGGTACACTTTAAGGTTTGGGGGTTTTTTTACTACTTGAGGTCTGAGTCCTGGCTATCTTGAAGTCAGTGGATGGGTTAATATACACGTGCTTATTCTAGATATCATCATTAATTCTTTTCATCACCTGAACTCAGCTATACCTTAAATCACGTATTAATGAAAAACAGGAATCTATTAAAAATTAAATTATTATCTTAATGGGAAAATTTGCAGAAATTTCATTTTGATGACATATTAAAAGGCTTGTCTTTCACTCAGACTTCTTTAAAAAGGCTCAGATTCCAGTGAGAGGGGAAAAAAAATGAAAAAAAAAAAACCTAACAGAAGTTGCTGAGATGCTGCGATAATTTAAGCTGAATTTTATCCAAACAGCATACAAGTTTTGATAGGACATAAGGATTAATGAGCTTAACACCTGCCAAGACTGCCACAACACTGAAATGTCCCCTTGAATTAATTTCAGAACAAGTGTATCATTACATTTTCAAGAATGAACACCGACACACACATCATTTCTAACAAGATGGCTTTTGGAAGGCCAGTGACAGACAGACACAGTGACGTATGGGTGTATTGAGACCTTTAACACGCACCGTTATCACAAGGGTGATACAGATCTGTGTCAGTTTCTGAGCTATAACCTTTTCTTCCAAGTTCCTAAATGAAAAACTAAAGGAAAAATGAAGACCTACCCAAAGCAAAGAAACAAATTTATGCAATTGGAGGGGTGGAATTGTTGACAATTAAGTTATGTTTATTTGCAGTTGTTTGACTCTGTTTAAATTGCAGGTAAAAGCCTCTAGCTGCAGCAAAATCGTAATTCATTCTATGAGATCTTAGAGTTCTTTCATTTAATGCCCTGAATATTTCTTAAAAACACAGGGTAGCAATTTACCACAGATTATATGATTATAAACTGAAAGACCTAAAATAGTATTACTGGTAGGGAATTAGGGGGATTTCTGAAAGGGAAAAAGGATTATAAAAAAACAATTGCACCTACTTTAAATAACTGACACTGCCACAGGATATGAATGAAGAGGCAGTTAATATTCAAAAGTGAGTAATACTCACATTTCAGAGGTTTCCCTGTTTATTTTCTTTGCAGCTACAGTTAATAACATTGCAATTGACTGGTACTGAGTTAACATGGATAAAGCAAGGATAACCACAGAGCAAAACAGCAGCTGAACTGAGTACATGAGTATAATGAGTACATGACAAGCACCATCCATTTGCAGTTGTTTGACTGAGGGAGGTGTATCCTTTTCCCATAAATAAACCTTTACACAAATTAGGAACTGTGTTTACACTGGAGTCAAATATGGATCAAAACTTAAGCTATAAACCAAAATAGCACAACAACAGAATCACAGAATCACAGAATGTCAAGGGTTGGAAGGGACCTCGAAAGATCATCTAGACCAAACCCCCTGCCTGAGCAGGATCACC
>VXBZ01001011.1:0-35872 GCA_013399135.1 Heliornis fulica | reverse complement strand
GTCCTTCTGGAACTGAGGGGCCCAGAACTGGACATAATACTCCAGGTGAGGTCTCACCAGGGTGGAGTAGATGGAGAGAAGGAACTCCCTTGATCTACTACAATAACCAGAAAACCCTTTCTTGTTCTTCCATCCCTCAAGTCTTCACCTTAAAATTCATTTAACAGCAGACTTCACTCAATCCATACTCCTTTCAGTTCAGGTTTCCCAAATAACCTCAGCTGTCAGGAAGCCCAGTGGCTTCTCATGCCATATACAGAAAATTCCCATTTGATATTCTCCACAAGTCTAGCCAGCCACTCCAAGTCTGAACCTATTCCTCAAAAATCAGCACTGTAGGGAAACCTGTAGAGTAACTCTTATGATTGTAGTGTCTATTGTCCATTTAATTGCTTTCAAATAAAACAGAGCCCAGGACAAAACCCACAAACAAAACTGCAAGGAAATTTATTTGCAGTTAAACAGAGGGTAATATGGAAATCTGTTTTTAAAGTCTGCTACTGTTCTTCAAAGCTTTCCTAATTAATAAGCTAGCAATAAAATATAGGTCAGCAAGCTATTCACACAGAGAAATATGAAAAATATCAGGTTCTGCTGTATAATGTACTAAAATCAGAGGCTTGTTTAATAGTCAGATTAATAAAGGCCCATCACAATTTCAAACATGTCACCACACAAAAGTGAAAGAATAAATTCTTACAACATAAGAACTTGATGATCAATATAAAAAGTAATTTCCTTTATAGGACAAATACAGCANCAGCTGCTGGCTCCAGCACCTCTGCCTCCTCTCTTCCTCTCCTCTCCTCTTCCCAGGGGGCCTGGGAAACTTTGCTGTGCCACCGATCCTCACTCACAGAGATGCCTTGAAGTTGTCAAGGCAACCTGGAGCAGAGTGCCTGTAATTTCTCCCAGCGTGTGCGTGCACACAACGTGAATGGGAATGATTTTTAAAGTATTGATGGGTAGGGAGGGAGGGAGGGAGGGAGGGAGAGGAGAAAAATATTACTTTAGAGAAACTGTTAAAATGTGCAGAGATGCAGGACTGCAAGATACTCATGTGCGGATCCATCACATTTGTTCAGGTCAGTCCAAGACTAACACTTCAGCATGACTGACAACATCTTATGGAAGTGCTCCCCTGTAGTGCAGACTTTAACCATTTCAGCAACAATGCACTAACAGCTCCTTATTTATCAGCATTTTGAGTTTTCCTTTTCAGCTTCTTCCAAACAGCTTTTCTTGTCTCCAAGAGGAAATTTACAAAGGTCATTTTCAATTGTTTTCTTAATCTTTGACCTGGAGATTTTGATTTCCAAAAGCAAGTTCTATTTTAATACATTTCAGGTTGTCTGTGGGGAAAGCATATTGAATAGCTTCCTCTTTCCTGAAATGCACAGAAAGACTTCCTAACTCTTTTGAAGAAAATTAAATCTTCATTCACTGAAAAGATTGCAGTAAATTTTTACTTTATTTAGTCCTTTTTTTGCAAAGACATGAGCCTTTATTGCATTCAACAGATCACATCTTACCAGTGTTAAATCTTTGGAGGTAGAAAACAATAAACTTTGATAAAGAAAATATGCAGTACTGAAGGTACTGTAAGTCTGAAGACTTTAAAGACATTACATTATTTTATTATTTTTTTTCATAGAATCCTAGAATGGCTAGAGTTGGAAGGGACTCCCAGAGGTCACCTANGCGCTAGAAGGTCCCCCCGCAGCCTTTTCTTCTCCAGGCTGAACAGCCCCAACTCTCTCAGCCTGTCCTCATAGGAAAGGTGCTCCAGCCCCTTTATCATCTTTGTGGCCTACTCTGGACCCTCTCCAACTGGGAGATTTTTGTAATTAGAAGGTCAAAACCTTCTAACAGTAAAGTTAAGCACAGCCACTATTTTGGTGATTCTCAACTACGGAACCTGCTTGGGGGGGGGATGGACTCGATCTCTCAAGGTTCCTTCCAACCCCTACAATTCTGTGATTATGTGACTTTGTGAACCCCAAACTGAATGGACCCATTATGTTGCAGTCTGGAGAGCACACATACCAGGAGTACTTTGAAATAGGAAGATCTTGTTGGGCCAAGGGAGGAAGTAAAAATTAAGACACAAAAGGAAAATGTTCGATTGTACTCTGACTTCTATTCCCATTCGATATTCTTCTACATATCCTTAAAAAGCCTAATGTTCACAGAGTTTGATGTTTCATTCTGAGTAAGATGGCAAGCCTGTAAGCTGAACAAATGAGGAAGAGAGAACACGAGCTGAGTCTTGCTAACTTTCACACATCAGTCTAGTACAAGGTACTCAACAGATGGCAATATTCCTGAAAAAGAAAGGCAGAGTTTTGTACATGGCAAAGCACTTCAGATAGCAGAAAATACTATGAGAGATGAGAAGAGACAAAAAAAAAAAAAACACTCCACCAAAAGGCAGAAAAGCTACAAACAGTGTATTAAAATACTAACCTACCCATCAAAGACAATTCTGCAAACTGCTAGGTATATGCCAGTGTTACAAAGAAGGGAAATACTGAGTGAAAAGTCTGAAATAACAAACAGAAACACATAGATATAGAAGTGGCAAAAGATGCTTCTGCATCAACAAAACGGCTCTTGCACTTCTGTATGTTCCTTGTGTATGGGAGACGCTCTACAGGCATCAAAACACATCTGGGCCATTTCTTCTGTTACTGGACAGTAGCAATTATGATGGTTCTTCCTTATTGTGAAGGAGAAACAGAGCTATTTCAGGTTACTGCTGTCAAGCTGTCCTTCTGGTATCATTTCACTTACACTCCTCCCTGGAGCGAGCTGGGTATCACGGTAATAGAGATTAGAGAAGCGTCTGTAAACTTTGTCCAGGATGCAGGTATAGTCACCTGCAGAATTTTCTGAAAATCAGAATTTTTCACAATGCAAAATTTCTCACAATACCTCTTCAGTTGAGGTTTGGATTCCTCTTCCCTGTCTCTTTCAGCCAGCATCAGCTAAAAGCTCATTCTTGGAATATAAATACCTTTATTGCATGACTTACTGTTCCAGGATAGATTAAAGACATTTAGGAGAACTTAGTGTGACATATGTGCAACCCAATAGGGCTCAGCCTGGCACTGCACAGTGCAGAGAGATGCCATGTCTTGTTTTGCATATCATTATTGTCATTACCTCCAATTTTCAGGGGGAAACAAGGACCCTCACATACAGTATATAAAGAGAGAATGTCCACATACTCACTGTCATGCATTTAAATTCAAAGATCGTGTCTTGACAAAACACACACTGAAAAAATGGTACCTGGTAACTGTTAGAAATGGTTCTCACTAGTTACACTGCTTCCACTGCTAGCTGTGATTTACACATTACCTTTTATAAAGGTAAGCAGAGTTCCCACTTCACTAACATCTGAGGATCCACAAAAATCATAGTCAAAGTTATTATTCTGTTAAATACATGGTTTTAAGTGCTCAGATTTGGGGACAGCTTTTTTCTTTTCCTCAACTGACTCCTCTTAAGTTGGTCAAGTAGCACTCTGAGATACTCACTGAATTAAGTGGCATAAAACAATAATACTATTATTAGTTTTATCAATTTTTCAATTAAAAGTCTAATGATCACGTAATTGAATTCCATCTGGGCTAGGAGATAACACCTGGAGACCAAATATAAAGAACAACTACAAATGATGAATCAAACTTTATTAATTTTGTAGTAGAAAACAATTACCCAAGTGAAGTTATGCATTATAGCTGCAGTCCAGTACCATAACAAAAGAAACCCAAAACATTAGTTTTGAAACTGCAACATTAAAAAATGCTCATTAAAATCTGTAAAACTTTGAAACTTTTCAGAGATACAGCCTGGATAGGGAAACCAACACTGAGCTGGAAAAGCAGCAATCTCTCTCCATTACACAAAAGCTCAAAACTATAAAAATAATTGTTCTCATGTGAGCTCACTTAAAATAAGTAGAGATAAGATACCTAAGAAAGGAGGCCCTTTACTTGCTTCAAAAGCCAGTGGTGGAAACTGTAGGTGGACAAATTAGGCTAATGGTAAAATGCACTCCAGAATGTTATGGGCATACCACCATTAAAAAATCTCTTATAAGGAACACAGAAAGTTTCCTGCCACTTAAATATTTTATTAAAACCGGATGACTTCCAAAAATCCATGATTCAGCTCAGAATTCTTGGCTTGGTGCTGGAATTTCTGACAAATTTATCAGAATCAGATAATCTACGTGATCTTTCAGGTCCCTTGCAATGCAAACTGTTCTGGGATTCTAAATGGACATAGATAACTGCCCACAGGAAACAAGGGGCTTTGGGCAAGAGGCAAAATCTGGAAATGGCTTTTGGAAGAAGTATCAAGGTGCTGAGCAGAGAAAATTTCACGTTGACTTTCTCAGCAGCGAAGAACGTGGGGTATTTAGAGTTGGGATTTTTTTTTAGTTTCTTAAAAAAATAGTATTATATCAATTGTTTCTCACCCTAGTTACTGTAAGGAGCACTTGGTGGTTACACCAAAAACATTCCTAACTAATGGCAGCAATACTGATAAAAGTGTCTGTAGGTTGCACAGTGTCTTAGAAAAAAATTAACTTGATTTTTATGGAATGCCTTAATCCTAGTAAAACTACTTGTGCAGCACTCAAAACATATTGCTGGTTTGCTAGTCATTTTACACAGTTTATAGCACAACTGAAAGTTAATAGAACTTACATTAACTAGCCACTGCCATGAAGTAATCTAGAAGCCTCCTCGCTCCTGACAATCAGTTCATTAAAAAACATGCATTTTAATTGCTTTTTGTCACTTGTCTTTTCCTCTTCCTTAGACCTGTTACAGCTAAATCAATAATATGTTTGAGTGCCAGGTTTAAAATTAGCTACTCATTAAGAGTTCTGCACTTTTACAAATATAATTTTAGAAAATTACACTTAACGGCTACAAAGAATTGATGCACATTCGAGTCACTTAACAGTAACATTTATACTAATACATCATCAAACTACAGCTCTCTGAGTCAGTGGACATAGAAAATATTCTAGGCACAAACAACTTTCACAGTGCAAAAGATTAATTTTCCCACAATAACAGTCTTAGTACTTCTCCTCACATCTTCTAGCATCAGAGAACAAGATTTTTAGTCCACTTAAACAGTGAAATTAGAAATTTATTTTACTGTAAGTTTACACTTACAGAAAATCAGATCTAAAGCAATCACCATAGAGAAAAATCTAAGAAATTACACTCTATTTGACTAGCACTTCTAATTTCCTGCACTTTCCCTCTTCATATAAAAACTTTTTCATCAACTGTTTTCCTTCTCTCACATCATCAGTCACTGCAGTATACAGCAAGAAAAGCAGTTTAATGACAAAGCAGAGAAACCAGTTTCATAAAATGGTCAACAAAATATGAGTTATAACTTGGATCTATTTCACATAATGCAGTATTTCAAACTGCATTTATTCATTATTATTTCATTTCCTGGAAAATTAAGGCATTTAAAGCCAAATGTGTTCTACTCACCCAAACAGAGTCAGCCTTCAACACTGATCGATGACAAGGTCAGCACAACATTATTCTTAGCACTGTACTAAGATATAAGTCTGTATTCAACTTGTGATTTTATCCTGGTTTCCACTGACAGTGGCACAAAGCTACAAACAAATTAAATAAAATTCAAATTCACTAAAGCAATCCCTCAACTAGAATATTAGTCCAAACCATCTTACTAAAAAATTTCAAAGTATGATGTTTAAAACTTGCTTCACCTCATAACCAGCAAACGTAGAGCTTGGTGCAATGATTATCCAGTCATTTGCCTAAGTGAAAAGAAGTTGGTAAAGTAGATTCTGATTTGCCCTTTCAAAAATGGCTTGGCATCAATTACAGCTAACACATCCTGTCTTTCCAAATTCTTCTGAGGAAAATTACCACACCTGACCTACTCTTTTGAAGTCCCCATAGTGTTAAATTACTAAGCTTCATTCTCTTTCTCATACTCTTGGATAATGCAGCTATTAAGAATGCCACTTTTAGCTAACCAGAAGATCTACAACTTACAGATTCGTTTTTATTAAGATATACTTGAACTTTTTGGCTAATTGACAAAAAATCCAGAATAAATCTCTGTACATACCTATGATCTGTGCTTGTGATGGAAAAATCAAGAATACTTCAAGAAGAATGTTTTTCCAAAACATACAAAACCAAACTTATCTCAGATTTATTTATTCTCGAATTTAGAGAAAATAACCAAAAGTATATTTAAAAAAAAAACAAACCTGAATACAAGCAATTTCAAACTAATCAAGGGCATGCTGCTAACCTTCAGTAAAGCTGTTCATTATCTGTCAATGCACTGGGTTCCCATCATTCAAAGGCCACAGAAACACATTAAAGTGATGAAATTGATGAACCTCAAAGAAGTTCCACCCAACACTTAGCAGAAAGACATTACCATAGGCAGGACACGCAATTTTTAACCAAAAGGTAACATAAGTTTGAAACCAACTCTGGCAGTCAATTTTCATATCATTACATTTTGAACTCTAACATTTTATAATGTAAGAACCAAATTTTATCACAACAAAATGCTCCAGAGAAGAAAAAGAGCCTACATTATCCTCTTACTCATGTCTTCTCCCATATATTCAAGGAGGCTATTGGTGTTTGGCTCTAGACAAGTGTAAATAAAAAAGTGCTCATAGCAGCAGCAACACACATGAACACAACTAGGATGGAGACACTGTCTGCTATCACTAGCTACTCATGGCATGAAAGCCTGAATAGGTGGGTTTGGATGTCAAGATGGTTGGGTTGCAATTCCTGCAGAGTAGCAAAAGTGGTATTATATTTATGGAGTTACTGTTCCAGTTACTGTCATTCCTCCTCTCACAAACTCCTCTTCTGTAAAGCACATTTTTCTCCTAAATGAGTGTTTACGAGCTCAGTTGGTTAAGTCTATCACATCAGAATGATTTCCTGAGTTAGGCCATTTGTTATTGTTTCAGAGGATGATTTATAACAGTAATACAATATCATTATTAAGAAATATAATATATGTCACAATACTGCATGTAAACTTTCATTTCTGACTAAAGCACTCAGAAGTTCAGACTGAGTTGGGATTGTTCAGTCTGGAGAAGAGAAGGATCTGGGGGAACCTTTTAGCAGCCTTCCAGTACCTGAAAGGTGCCTGTAAGAAAGCTGGGGAAGAACTGCTCACAAGGGCATGTAGTGACAGGCTGAGGGGTAATGGTTTTAAACTGGAAAAGGGGAGATTTAGGTTACACATGAGGAAAAATATTCTTCAGTATGAGGGTGGTGGATCACTGGAGCAGGTTGCTGATAGGTGGTGGAGGCCCTGGAGACGTTCAAGGTCAGGCTCTAGGGGGCTCTGGGCAACCTGATGTAGTGAAGATGTCCCTGCTCACTGCAGGGGGTTGGACTAGATGACCTTTGGAGGTCCCTTCCAACCCAACACATTCTGTGATTCTATAAAGGTAGAAAAATTATTTACATTAGGTAGCAATTCTCCAGAGCTATAACTAACTAGTATCCATTACTTTCAGAAGGAAACAGGTAGCAAAGATACATAAATTACACAAGACATAAGTATTCATTTGGTATGTGATTTGCCTACTCTGTTGTCTACCAGGCTCTACAGTTACAAACTGACAGCTAATATGAGAAGGATGAAGAAACCTTAGCACAGAGTTACAAATTAATATCTAAGGTGAAAGGCAAATAAATGGAGGAAGAAAAGAGTGAATTAAGATGTAGGAAGAACTGCAGATGAAATGCCCTTAGTTTCACTAAGGCACTTAAGGCACAGCAAATTTTCAATTACGGTAGAACAAAAATTGTTGAAGGAAGTTTGTAGGAAATGGCCTTAAGCTGTGCCAGGGCAGGTTCTGATTAGAAGTTAGGAAAAAATTTTTCACCAAAAGAGTTGTTGGGATGTGGAACAGGCTGCCCAGGGAGGGGGTTGAGTCACCATCCCTGGGTGTATTTGACAGGTAGATGAGATGCTCGGGGATATAGTTTAGGAGAGGACAGGGATGGTTGGACTTGATGATCTTAATGGCCTTTTTTTCCAACCTAGTGATTCTGTAATATTAATTGCACCACAGTACATTTAAAATTATTAAAGTTTTAATAATCTTGCTAAAAGTTGAAATGCAGCCACGAATTTCACTGAACAAGCATGGAACTACTCACAAAAGCAAAGCTACTAAAGAGATTATATAAATATTCAACTCAGGGAAATTGTGTCATATGGAGTAGCAACAGGATTTTGAAACAGATGAAATAACAGTAGTTTCAGAATGAAATAAAAAGCATGATTCTATCTATTCCTTGTATTCAGAATTTTGCTTTACAGGAAAGAATAACCCAAATCCATAAAATTACTTTTAACACAGTTCAGCTCTTCTCCAACTGATTGATGCGAGACATACGGTGTGTTGAAACTCCATTTTTACACTGTGTAACGTTCTCGTCTACGCACAGATCTAAACACTTGAACAACATTTTCTCTGATACTGTTCATTAAATGTCATTACCTTGTCCAAAGTGTCAGCAGCAACAACATCCTGTCCTGGTTCTGGCCAGGACTGAGCTGACTTCCCCAAGCAGCCCAGCACAGGCGAAGGTGAGTTGGCCAGGGCTGTTTTTCACACCCCTGACATCAACTGAGCCCCTATGAAAAGGGACGGTGGCGTTGGCAGGGCAGGGCTGGATGCAGGTGGCCCTTTCCCCACCACATTTTCCCATCAGCACAGCTGCCTTCCTCCCAGCCAATTTCACACTTCTGGTTAAGTTACAATGTCAGAAATGATCACCATGAGTCTAGTAAAAACAAGCACAGCAAAATTCAGTGTTTATCAATACCCATAAATTACATGGATGAAAACAGCACACAAATCTGGATGAAGTGTAGAAACACATTTGGCCAAAAAACCTAATACAACAGACAGAGTATCTATTGTAACTGAAATCCAAAAATCCAAATATCAAGTGCCTGAAACACTACCTACTTACCACACAATGACATCCTTTCCCACATTTTCATTTAAGCAATTCTGGAAGAATTCTTATGTTGCAGAGAAAGGTTTTCTTCACTTTTTAATCTTACCTACAGCTTTTTTCAAAAACATACTTCAGCCCACTCCATGCAGAACCTGCTACAACTGAACATGAGTCAGTTAAGAACTGGAAGATATGTAGTCAAGTAAGTATAGCACTATGAATAAGAGAAGGGCTGTCAAAAGACAATGTTTATCAGCTGAAGCATAGCATGATACCAAATACTCTGCAGGGCTTCTAATTCAGTCCTGCATAATATACTCTCATTTTAGGGGCATGTACAAAGAACTAAAATTTACCTGCAGAGCTGATGAAAAAAACACTTCAAATCAGGCATTAAAAACAAATTCAAAGTGTGACCAAGGAGGCCCACAAAAAGCAGTTCATAGTTGTGAACTAAGTAGTGCAACTCTTCAGAGAGCTGATCAACTACATTCTTAACTCAGCACTGAAACATTCTGTTTGACAGAGACTTGAGGACTACTGCAGCATCTCTTGACTGCCAAAGGATCATTATGAAACATGGCAAAAAAAGTAAAAAGATTGAGAAACAAACAAATAAGGCATCTGGAACAGTTATCTTTGCCTAAACCCCATGTATGACCTACATAATATGTTCTCATTAAAAGAAAAAAATTAAACAAGGCAAGAATTGCGAGAGCCAGATAGAAGTAGAATACCCAGAGGTATCCTGAATTTCAACACTTGACATGTGCACACAGCAGTTTATATTCTGAGAACTCCAGGCTAAAGATGATACAGATGTTATGAGGAAATATATCATCCAGTGCAAGCAGAGCATTGAGACAAACATCACCCAGCTTGCCTGAGTTCAAGAACCATCCGAACGATGCGCTCAGTCCCATGCTCTGACTTGTCTGGCCCTGTGTGGAGTCAGGAGTTAGACTCTGATCCTTATGGGTCTCTTCCAGCTCAGGAGATTCTGATTCCACTGCTTGACAGAATCACAGAATGTCAGGAGTTGGAAGGGATCTTGAAAGATCATCTAGTCCAACCCCCCTGCCCGAGCAGGATCACCTAGATTAAATCACACAGGAACGTGTCCAGTTTGCTCTTGAATGTCTCCAGAGAAGGAGACTCCACAACCCCTCTGGGCAGCCTGTACCAGGGCTCTGTCACACTCACAGTGAAAATGTTCCTCCTTGCATTCACATGGAACTTACTTTGTTCCAGCTTGGACCCACTGCCCCTTGTCCTATCACTGGCCATCACTGAGAAGATCCTGGCTCCATCCTCCTGACACTCACTCTTTACATATTTATAGACATCAATGAGGTCACCCCTCAGTCTCCTCTTCTCCAAGCTGAAGAGACCCAGCTCCCTCAGCCTGTCCTCATAAGGAAGCTGTTTCATTCCCTTCATCATCTTGGTGGCCCTGTGCTGGACTCTTCTTGATTTTAACCACCCTATTCTAAATGTTTGTTCCAACTGTCACACTGCTTCAAGTTACCACCTCAGCAAGTCTCTCAGGAGTCCATCTTTTATTTTTCTCCATTACTTTCTTAACCTAGTTACCTTCCCTGACACTTTTTCCTTCTTCTATACAGCTGAAACCCCTCTACATAAGATCACTTAAATTTTCTACTATAATTTCTAACATAATGTCACTGACTGCTGCATTATTTGAAGAGAGCACTTCTTAGGTATTACCACGATAGACAAACCAAGGTAATTTTCAGACTTCAGGGTATATCCATCCCCAGATGGATTCATCTACAGTTACCTTCCAAGTTACAACAGCTGCTCAGAGGGAACTCCTTTTGTCTGAAACATTTCCAACATGACAGCACTGGAACACTGAACACAGGTAACAGGTACATATGTATGATGTCTGCTGTTGATACTCAGATGGAATCAGGAAAGCTGATAAAAATCTACCAGAAATTGTTCATCTTGAGATAGTGACATTTCCTATCTACAGCAACAGGATTTTACCGTAGTTGAGTAACAATGAAAGCCATGGATCACTCCTTGCAGAAAGAAACTCTCATGGCTGCAGTCTGCTACTGTTCTCTTAAGCTCTGTTTATTGTGTTGATATTAACTTGGTTCATCTTTAGATAAGACAGATGACATGTGGCTTTCATAGTAGATTGTACCTGCTGCAACTACCCTTGATAAAATATTTGAGTACAAGTAGACCATCATCACTTGTTTACTGAGTGACAATGAAAGTTGCTGACAGGCAAATACAGACCTGCAAAAAATTTCTATCTATAGAATAGAAAAAAAATATGCTTTTTTATGTCAAATGAAGTGGCAAAAATAGGAAGTATTTGAAGTTGTAAAACCTGCTGAATTTAAATTTCAGCTACTACAATGTACAATATCAGATGAGATGAATTAATTGAATTTACTTCTGGGGGGAGCTGCAAATTCATTCCCTTGGCTCTAGAGACTAGCTTTAGTAAAATATTTTCTTCATGTTCTGTAGTCCAGTCTTCTCTAGGGCACAACAGTGTGTTCACTTCCTGATGGAACGATTTACAGAAGAGCAGGGATGGTGAACAGAAATGATACTTGTTAGGCAGCTAAATGTTTATAGAACCCAGAAGCACTCAAGGAATACAAGTAATGACAAACTGGGCAGGGAATGAAAGTTAAGAGTGTTTAGACCCAGACTTTCATCCAAATCCAGATCATATATTTTAACAGACACATACCAACTACCAAGAATCCAGGGGTGTCTCATGTTTTAGAGCAACTCAACCTTTATTATCCACCTTATCTCATTTGAAACTGCAATTCTTGGCCAGGAAGGAAGCAAAAATATCACCTTGGTGACCTGGCAAAGGCTGATTTGGCTCTTGGCTCTAATTGAAGCAGACTTCAGGAAGTGACTTGCTTTCTAGCACTTATCTTACATGTGTCATTTAATTATCTATATATGTAACTTTGATATAAACTTGGGAAGCAAAAGAGCTTTATTTAGGATATTTTATCTTCCCTTCTACAGGCTTGAAAGTTATTAAGGAAACACACTTCTGTCTTCCTTTTTTATCCTCATAAGACTTTACAAGGCCTCAGAATTAACAAGCATAGTATTGAATTCCAAAATATGACAGTGTGGAGTAGAACTTGTGTTACATGTTTGTGTCTGAGATGTCATTGCTAAATTCACATTTAGTCAACCAAAAAGCAAATTGTATTTCAATTGTGCTCCATGGATTCAACATTTCCACTAACATCAGCAGGATCCAGAATTACAGAAAGAAAAAAAAAATCCAGCATGTTCAGTTTAAGGGCTTAAAGTTTCAGTAGATTAAAGGCTTACAAGTACAAGGAGTTTGAGCTCAAACCATCAAGAACATAAAGTTTACCTCAATTAACAGCATACTGTCATACTAGAAGAGCAGTTCCTAAGAACTGCATGGAAAAAAACCCCAAACAATTAAGGCCTGTATCTCATTGTTATTCACTGCTTACTAAGTCAGAAAAGATACACTAAAGGTGTACTAAATTAGATTAACTCTGCATACTGTATTTTAACACTTCCTACCATTTACTGATAATGCAGGAACAGAGCAGTTCCATGACTAATTCCACTCCAGTTTATGCAGCTGAATCTCTAGAATTACAGCTCATGTCCAGAATAGAGGCAAATTCTCCTGAACACACAAGTTTTAATACAAGTAGGTTAACTGAGGCCCTTACAAATTCTAAACCAGCCCTCAGTCTGCCATATAACTGGCCAATAATCTATGCTTATGTTTAAACTTAAACCAATATCTACAAAAAAAAAAAAATTAAAAAGCCACCAAAAAAAATCACCAACAACCCCAGCCTGTGCTTTCAACATCTTCACCAAGTAAGACTTCAAGACTTTTGTCTTTTTTCCAGTTAGAGTCATGTTGCATCCCAGAAGATTTATTCTACAGACACCACTGAACCAAAATAACTTGATGAACCATAGAATAATTACCCTTTTCACCTTGTGACAAAAAGGTGCTACCAATGAACTGCCATTACATCACAGTAACCACTGTAACATTTAAGGATCAGATTTCCACAGATCAGACTGATTTCCATATCTCAAGTCAATAATCATAGAATGGTTAAGGTCCCTTCCAACCCTCAAGATCATCAAAAGTTCCACCTCCCTGCCATGGGGGCAAGGGGTGACAGTGTTTCTTCCATCACTGAGAAGAACTAGACTAAGACACCCAACCTCAGCTTTCAAGCATGGAAGCCAGTAGAGAATTCCCTAGGTTAAAAACAAATGGTTTGCTGAAAGATGATAATATTTGTTTACATTTTTCTCTGTAGCTTTTGCATTAAGACTGAGACTGTTGAATACCTAAACACACTGCAGTGCTTCTCAAAACATAGCAGATTCAGCCTTAAAACAGCCTATTTCAAGCACCAGCACAGCCACAGCAATGCAGAGCTAAGCAGAGACTAACTCACTCTGCTGTACAGATGCACCCTAGAACACCCAAGGTTTGTAGTCAATGCTCACTAAAACTACTTAGTAATGAACAGTGGAAAAGAGCACATCTGAGCATAATATTCTATTCATCTTGAGGGTACAAGCAAACTTTATGATGAGGTCATAAAGCAATTTTTACACTGAATTTATGAGATCATTACAACAATCATTTCCAGAAGCCAATGACTGGTTTATTAGAAGACACAGCCTGCAGCAAAACTGAAAACATGGACTGCAGAGAAGTTCAACTGCAAAACTGGCAATGTCCAATACTGAAGCACAAAGATTGGAAGACAAATGAAGTGATGGGGGAAGGACTCACCATTAAGATGTACAAGGACATTTCAGAATCAGCAACAAGAGGAAAAAAAAAATCACCTTTTTTCAATGACTACCTTATGCACAGCACACAGGATGGAAAATTAACTACTACTCCTGAGTATTTGCATCACACACCTATTGCTAAATCATGAACGAATGACAGCAGAGCAGTTTCACCACACATACAAATTGATGAGCCTAAATGATGGATTTAAATGCTTAATTGACTTAATTATTTACAATAACTACCTGGTTTTTATTAGGAATTTGTTTAACTTATTTTAATCTACTGGAAGTTCTTGCATTTCTTGCAGAGAAGCTGAAAAGTCATAAAGAGAAATAAACAGGCTGCAATAAACAGAAGTAGGAGACCACAAGGGAAAAGCTGGATATAATTCTGTACCACAGAATGACTAGCAGTCAGATGTCCTGTCATCTCCACAGGCAAATGCAACCTTTCCCATTATGACAGGCAAATTCCCCCTGGTCATCTTCCCAGTACCAACTGTGTATGTCCATATACACTGAGAATACACTATGGGGGTGGACTGGTGGATCAAAAAATACTTCTAAGAAATTCTTAGTTCTGAACTTCATCAGCATTTTTAATCCAGGTAGACCAAATGTTTGGTTTACACTAGTTTCATTGGGATAAACTGGGATAAGATACTATTTATGAGTATATTAACACAGTAAATAGAAAGGGAAGTTTTAGAAATCAACACTTGTCAAAATGGGAGTAACTGTGACAGTAAATCACCCTACAGACAGTGATACTTTACTATGATTTTTCGCTTGCCTACAATAAACCCATCTTATAAATATTGTGTAAATAAAAGTCATATTTTTTCCTATCATGGAAGTTGCCTGCAAATATATGACCAAAATTATAATTTAAGTAATTAGAAATATAATTTTGTACACTTCCTCCAGAACTTTATCCTGTTAGCTGTTTTAAGACCCTGATTTTTATTCCCCTCCAACAGTTCACCTTTTCTGAACATTACAAAAAGTGAAAGGTTAGTGATTAAGCAGGTTTTACAACAGATGTTAACACAATAAATTGCTAACTTCAGGCCTGCTATGAGAGCTGTACAGCAGTCATACCAATCAGGCTCAATACATAGATAAATTCAGTGAGCAAGGAACCCCTTGATACCACTGGAATGCATAATCTCTATGTAACAGTTCTGATCACCTGCAAGGTCCTTCCATTACAAAATAGCAATTAAGTCAAAGTTTATTCCATAAACCTAACTACAGAATCATGCATGTACATTTCCACCAGACTATTTCAATATACATTGCTAAAAAATAAATTCCTGCTTTACAGCCATCCAAAATACTTGTAATACTACCACATAAGTCACTGTGAACCTGCAGCTTCTTTGTTGCCAGGACAACTGGCTGACAAGCAAAAAGTGCACCGAAACGGGTTTTTTCCATGTACTTAGTGGAACAAAAACCTGTATTTCAGGATTCTTCTGAACCACATCCTCCTTGTTTCCACAAGTCAGAAGTGTCTTTAGGTCAGACACTGCACAAAGTTCTAAGAAATTAAGGCTGGACATTTTATCCACTTATATAAAAAACTGTTTCCTCAATAATGCTGATTTATTTTTTAGAGCAATTGGGTAGTACCTTGTATAAAATACAAAGAAAGTCTGTACTCATTTTATTGTCTTTCATATGCTTTCATCATCCCTTTTGCACTGCAGAATCAGAAGATGATGAATTAGCAGGACTAACTGAAAGAAACATGTTCAAAAATTAATAGCTTCACCTGTTTATTGATCAAACACAACTGCAGGTAACCTCACCAGGAGGAAAGCAAATTCGTGTGCAAAGCAAGTTTCTGAGAAAAGTAAAGCCTATGTTTGCTTCTCAGCCAGAGGCATGCTGAGCCAAATACTGAATTCTGACTGAATTAATACAGAACAAAGATCCATGTAGTAAGTGTATGAAATACTACAAGGCATACAAAACACTCATCACGGCTATGGAAGAGAACAATGAAGTGCTACAGTACATCTTTTACAATCTTTGTTATTTTCATCTTAAATTAGATCTTCTGCAATTCTGGACAGTATGAAGCTGGTTTTATTTAACTGCTCAAAGCAATTAAGTTTACATCTTCAACAGGTAAGATCTTCAACAGAAAAACAAAGAGTAGCTTACTCCAGAGAAGACACTCTCTCAGTAAGCACAGTTCACACACATGTTCTTTCATCATGCTCCTGTTATTTACTTTTCTGTGTCTCTCATAGCTATTCTGTTTTACTACTTAAGTGAACACCTCTAAAAGGCTTCCTACTGGAAGCATGAAGATAAGGTTTTGATCCCAAGATGTTTACAAGGTAGAAATCCTCTACACATTTTATTATAAGAAAGCCAAGAGTTCATATAGAAGCACCTTCCTACAGAGTATATAGCACAAGGAAACAACCTGAGGTGAAGAACTGAGAGTTCCTTGAGTATACTGACAACCAACTCTTTACAATTTCTACTGCTGGCCTGATCTTGTTTCAAATTTTTGTTTGTTTGTTCTAATATAACAATCCAAACACAGAACATCAAGCTTTTCTAAAAAAGCTATCATGGAAATATTTATGAGACAAATAAACCTTTATTTTTTAATCACAGAACAAACCATAACAGAGTACAATGAAAATCACATCTTTTACTTCTTTTTATGCCACTCACCTTCACATGACTGAAGTCTCCAGCTTTGCTGCTTTCTTGTGGATTAACAGGCTTAGTCTCTACTTTTGGTTTGACAACCTGACGAAAAGGACTGGAGAGCGGAAGTCCACTAACACTGATTCCATCTAGAAACAGAATAAATTACATTACTTTTTGTATAATCTTATGTTTCATTCCAACAAATCTGTATCTGTATTATCAAAGGGAGAGAAAATACAAAGAAATATTAACATATTATATAAAAAAGCAAAAGTGGTAAAGATTATTTTCCCCCATTTTTCTCTAGAAGCTAAAAACCCCCAAAAGAACAGATAAAATTTGTGCTGTTCCATGATAGTGACACCATCATGCTTAGTATCTTTAAACTAACTTCCACTATGAGGCCTGTGGTTCCTTTCTCGAGTCTATAACATGAGAAAGAATGGAAAACGGAGAAGCTGGTTTTTGTACCACCTACTGACATAAAAGTATAAGAGATATCTGTCATAGATAATGAAGACAGAGTGGAAGATGTGCATTTTAACAGTCAACAAAAAGCTTAACAGAAATTCATATCCTTAAACAAACATCCTCAGTTATTTACTAGCACTCTGTGTACCGTTATATAGTATAGTAATAAAAGACTTAGTACTTTTTATTGCTGATAAGCTTAGGTAATTTGCATATAAATAAATACACTATAGAGTCTTTCATTTTCTCAACCTACCAAACCAATGTTCTAAGCAGTCACCCTTAAAATGTGTGAAAATTGCTGCTGAATCAAAACTCAGAATGAAGTTTTAACACACATTTAAACAAGAGTAGCAATTTATTTTATCTATTTATTATTTATAATTACATCTGAATTCTTAATAAGAACAGGAATGTGTTCCTTTATGTTTCTCAGAGCAACTCTAAACCACAAACACTGATTAAATACAAGCAAAAATACAGCAGACACACGTATCTAAACATGGGAAACACCAAATTATTACCCCAAATCCACACATATTTCCTCTTTAGAAATTGCTCCATTAAATTCTATTTTCTAATATCACATTCCAATTCCATGGATGGCCTCAAATCTGGATCTGCTAAGGATATACCCCTTAAAAGAAACCAGAACAAGAAGATGAAGCATGAAATGGTCTTGCTCCAGTAAAATCCAACTTTACAAATACCTGAGAAAACAAAGGTATTTCCTATGTTCTCTTACTTCCAATTCCTTTGCTAGCTAGTTTTAAAATGCATCTTATTTCAGCCCTATCACCACCCTATCACTGCCTGTAATTACCTGAAGGGAGGTTGTAGAGAGGTGGGCAATGGTCTCTTTTGCCAAGTGGTAAATGATAGGACAAGGGGAAATGGTCTTAAGCTGTGCCAGGGCAAGTTCAGATTAGATGTTAAGAAAAAGTTCTTCGATGAAAGAGTTGTTGGGACATGGAACAGGCTGCCCAGGGAGGTGGTTGAGTCACCATCCCTGGATGTATTTAAAAGGACAGATGAAGTGCTTTGAGATATAGTTTAGGAGAAGGTGACAGGTATGGTTGGACTCGATGATATTAATGGTCTTCCAACCTTGTGATTCTGTGGCACAACACTATGATACACATCAGATTTGAAGAAAACTTGTGTCTTCCCTCAAACAACATGGACATAAGACTGATGCCTTTCAGAATTAATTTTCTCATCTAAAAACCCATTCTATTTCAATTGTCTTTGGGTAAAAACCAGATACAGATTAGTTTAAACCTTTTTTCTTCTGGGGAAAATGGAATACTTTTCATCTCTAAACTGTATCTGCAAAAGGAAGTACGGTAGCAAAGGAAACATCAATTCTCCTTCAAGCTGAGAGGAAAGTCTAAGGTAACCACTGGGTGATCAAAATCTCCTTTTCAAGTCTGTGGCACTCAAGCACCACACATAACAGAAAACACTGTGCCAAGCAGTGTGTTACACTTCAGAAGACTCACACCTTCACAACTTTGAGGGTGCAAGGGGACTTCTCTGCAAGGTAACAACAACAAAGTCATTTGCTAATACTAGCAATTATTTTAACTCAGGCTTTTTCTGTTCTTCCTGTCCTCTGACTGCTTAGGCATCGCCCAGCTCCTATTAATACATTAAACAATCACCAGAGAATGGTGAAGCTCACACTGTTAAAAGCCGTGATATGTTGCAGAACTTAATGATGACAGAAGAAAACAGATAATTGAAAAATTTAGAGATTCAATATCGTAGGAAATCTTCAATTACTCGATACTTTGATATTTTTTGAGTCTTCATGCATTTCACTTTCTCTCATGAACTTTAGAGGTTTGAACTTGCTAAATCCTCCACACTTTTCTTTCCTCAATCCATACTGTCAAACAGCTCAAGCAGCCTTTCAGTATAAAAAGAACAATTGTCTTTCTACTCTGTCCAGAAATCTTCCTAATTTTCTGGAACCCACATTGAATATTTCCATGGTAACTGCACATGACCAACGTTTTATCCATGGTAACTGCAAAAACACAGCTTGCCTTTCCAACATCGCAGTCACTGCTGTCACAACAGAGTGAAATCTTTCACCAGCATTTCCTCTCTCCTCTCAAATGTTAAGTAAATTGTCAATTTAACTTCATTAGCCACTTTCATAATAGGCTGCAAAGAAGAGGTCCACATGATTTTCTATTTGAACAAGGGAAAGTTTACTAATGGAGTGAAACCTGTAGATTTACAACCCAGTGACTAAGCACTAAAGAAACAGCTGACATAGGACAGATTCCTTCCTGTCCAAATCCACAACTCCCTTATCACGCTGTCCTACAGCAGTCACAGGGATGGTGCAGGTGATAAAAATATACACACTCTTCAACAGGTGCATCTCAACTATAGTGGTCTAGATTCTGCAGCAAGACAACCCTTAAATAACTGAATCCAGGACACCACGGAAGTTTATATTTTAAAGTAGTCTACAGGTAACTGGCAATGTGATGTCACATGAGATGCAAAACAGCGTAAGATCCTAGGTTAAATGGCTTGGACTTGATGATCCTTAACAGCCCCTTTCCAACTTGGGATTTTCTATGATGCTTCTCAGCAGAAGAAATAATTCAATAGCAGTATGAACCTGTTTTGTAAAGACACCTGAAATGTACTTCATATCATACATGGAGTACCCATAATATTACATAAGGTGTTGGCTACGGGGGCTGCAGGGAAGGGCCTGATCCAAGGGCCCCACCACAGGACACAGCTGAGCCTCTCAGCCAACCTGGGGGCGCCGGGACGGGAGGGAGAAAACAGGTTTCAGCAAGGGCCAAAGGTGGCCCGGGCAGAGTAGGAGGAAGCCAAGGAGGGAGCAGCAGCACAGGGACCCCGAGGCCGCAGGAGGAGGAGGAGGACAGGAGGAGCTGCAGGCCCGGAGCAGGGATCCCCTGCAGCCCTGCAGAGCCCCCACTGGAGCAGAGACCCCCACCCTGCAGCCCGGGGAGGGCCCCAGCCCGCAGCAGGGGGGTATTTCCTGCAGGAGCTGCGGCCCTGGAGAGCCCAGGCGGGAGCAGGGTGTCCCTGAAGGGCTGCAGCGTTGAACCAGAATCAAAGCAACAGCATCACCCCATCCACATAGGCAGACAATTTACACACACAGTTACAGAATCACTAGGTGGGGAAAAACCTTTGAGATCGAGTCCAACCGTCCCTGCCCTCTCCTAAACCAAATCCCCGAGCACCTCATCTACCTACGGCGGGAGGAGCCCAGAGGGGCTGTCATTTACCTACAGCAAACCCCATCCCCAACCCTGCACCCCTCAGGACGGTGAGGAGCCAGAAGTGAGGGGATGAAGGTGGAAATGGAAAGGGAGCAGGAAGGTGTTTTAAATTTTGATTTAGTTTCTTGACATCTAATTCTAATTTAATTGGGACATAGCTTTATTTTTCCACGAAACTCAGTTTGTTTTACCCGTGACAATGACTGCTAACTGATCGCCTCATCTTCATCATGACCCATGAGCTCTCTCATCCTTTCTCCCCCATCCTGTTTGAGATGAGTGAGCAAGCAGCTGAGGGAGAGGGGAAGACGGTTGGCTCTTAGTCAAGGTTAACCGCCACATATGAAAAAAATGGAAAAACATAGTAACTTTGTTGTTACATGAGTGCTTTAACCATATGAAATAATAAACCAAGTGATATGTCAGTGTTTAGAAAGTACAAAACTTGTGCATAAAATATGCACAAAAAACTAATTGCCCCCTCAACCCACTTACTTTGTCAATCCACTGCCTGATAGAAATTTCAAACCAAAAAGCCTCATGGTAGGTAACCTCCTGTAAAAATACTGTAACAATTTTCAAGTACTTTCAGTATGCAGAAAACTAAAACAAAACAAAACAAAAAACAAACAAACAAAAAAAAAACCTCAAGACAGTAGAGAGTGTGCTTGCCAAACCAGAATGTGTCTTTTTTTCCCCTCTGGATAAAAGAATAATCTTGTATTCTTCTCAACACAGGTAGAATTCTAGAAAGCAGCTGTCTGCAGCAACAAAAAGGGGAATAACACAAGACTAGGTAAGAGTTTTAGGCAATATAATCCACCCTTCACAGTACACATGGCCATTAAGGTGCAGTTCATTCCCTCTCTCAAAAAACCCCTGTGTAAGACTGGGACACAAGTAGTGGCACTCAAGGCAAGGCTACCAGGAATGCATCAGTGGTCTGGCTCCCAGAACATCGCAGAGATGACACCCGGCAGACTAACTGTTTCTCTGAAACCACAATTACATTTAAAGAGCATGGCAATAAGAATTAACAATAGCAAATTCAATCGAAATAAGGATTCCTTCTCTAGGTTAGTGAACTAACTAAACTGGAACTGGAAGTTAAATTTACAGTAAAGGTAAATAAAACAAAAAAAAAGGAAATTAATTTAAAGAAATTAATAATCAAAGACTAGAGATTATTTTAGCATCTACTAGAGTACATGAAGTGCCTCAGCAAGGAAATAGCATAACAGGGTAACAGGTCAATTAGCCTATATGCCCCAGTGACTCCACCATGCCTGTCTTACCTATTTACATTGTAAAGATTTGGGGCCTTAAACACCTCTTAAAATATGTTTGTACAGTGGCTGGTACACAGGCTAAGGTCCTATAGCACTTATATACTGTTAAAACACCCTGTATCAGTCAAATTAGGGCACCTTACCTACTGTAATCACTAGAGGTGGAAATCAGAGTCATCAGCATGGATTCAACAGCTGAAATCATGATTCACCAATGTGATCACTTTCTATGATGACGTGACTGGCTGGGTGAATGAGGGGAGAGCAGTGGATACTGTCTACCTTGACTTCTCCCATTAATGTCCTCATAGGTAAGCTTAGGAAGTGAGTTAGATGAGGGGACAGTGAGGTGGGTTGAGAACTGGATGAAAGGCAGAGCCCAGAGGCTTGTGGTAAGCGGTGCTGAGCCTAGTTGGAGCTCTGTAGGTAGTGGTGCACTCCAGGGGTCAGTACCGGGTCCAGTCTTGTTCAGCATCTTCATCAGTGACCTGGATAAAGGGACAGACTGTGCCGTCAGCAAGTTTGCTGATGATACTAAACTGGGAGGAGAGGCTGATACACCAAGAAGGCTGTGCTGCCGTTTAGGGAAACCTGGACAGGCTGGAGAATGGGGTGGAGAGGAACCTAACAAAGTTTAACAATGGCAAGTCTAGGGTCCTGAACCTAGGGAGGAACCACCCCAGGCACCAGTATAGGTTAGGGGTTGACCTAACCTGTAGGGAATCAGTAGTGTGGCCTTGTGGCCTCATGGGCAAGGGTCTCCTGGGGTGCATTAAGAATAGCGTGGCCAGCAGGTCAAGGGACAATACCCTCACCCTCTACTCTGCCGTGGTGGGGCCTCATCTGGAGTCTTGTGTCCAGTTCTGGGATCCCCAGTTCAAGAAAGACAAGGAACTACTGGAGAGAGTCCAGTGGAGGGCTGTGAGGAAGATGAGGGGACAGGAGCATCTCTCTTACGATAAAAGGCTAAGAGAACTGGGTCTGTTCAGCCTGGAGAAGGGAGGACTGTGAGAAGAGATCTTACTAATGCTTATAAATATCTGGTGGATGTCAAGAGGATGGGGCCAGAATCTTCTTATTGGGGCCCAGCAACAAGACAAGAGACAATGGGCACACACCGGAACACGGGAAGTTCCATCTGAATAGGAGGAAGAACTTGTTCACTTTGAGGGTAAAGCACTGGAAGAGGCTGCCCAGAGAGGTTGTAGAGTCTCCTTTTCTGAAGGTATTGAGCATCTTCCTGGAACCTGCTCTAGGTGATCCTGCTTTAGCTGGGGGTCGGACTAGATGATCAAGAGGTGCCTTCCAACCCCTACCCCTACCATTCTATGTTTCTGTATCTCTGTAAGAAGTTGTCAGCAAGTATTTTTAAATGAACAGGGTGATGAATTTATGAAGGACACAAAAAGCATTTGTAGTTTAAAAAACAACAAAGAAAAAACAAGCTGAACAAAAACCCCACTCATTTTCTCAGATTAACATCTTCAAACCACAGAGACAAAAAACTTCTCTGAAATGAAGTAACTGTGTAAAAAAATTCTGAATTATTAAATGTAATTAAGGCAACCAAGCATAGTAACATGTAAATTATCATACTGAAGGTTCTCTGAGGATTTCCATCATCAGTAACACAATGACCCTAATAGAGTCCTCAAGGCTACTTAGTTTTTTAGGAAACCTGTCAAGACTACATTAAAATTAAAACCCAGATACTTTTCTAACAAAGAAATATATTGTCTATATTTTATGTAAGTGTAGGAGTTGTCTCTTTCACAGACTGAAGACTTCTGATTTTCTTTAACATTTTTGGTTTTGGCATTGTTTTCCCTGTTATGGAAACAATTCTGTTTACTCATCGGCCTTGTAGTCCTTTTTTGAATTCTTTCAGATCCCTGTGTTTGAGGTAGGCTGTATACACTACTTGAAAGGTGTTTTTTCCTTACTTACATTATAATAATGCACAAATTTATATTTGCCTTTTTGACTGCTGCTGAACTCTGAATTGTAGATTCATTAATCTGGGAACTATAGCTCTAGGGCTTTGTTCCTGGACAGTAATGATATGCTGAGACCCTCTTATTTCACATTCAAGTTTAGGGTTGGGTTTTTTTCCCCAATTATTTATACTGACTTTCATTTGACATTGTATTGCTCAGTCATTAAGTTCTGTAAGGTCCTAGCTGTGATGTCCAAAACATGCTATTCTGACATTGCTGTATAGGCTTCTATGCTGGGAATTATGCAAATTCAGCCTAATAACATGTCTGATAACATTGCAGAAGAATGCACATCATATTAGAACATGTCATTTAGGGTTCTTGTCGCAATTTGGACTGCTTTTAGTTTATTATCTTAGCAATTAATTACTTAGCTGGGCAGATGTTCTAGAGACACCTCATTAATTAGGGTTAAGAAGACCAGATTTCTGTCTGTTGACTAAGTTGACCAAGATTTAGAGGCTCCCTGTAGGAGATCTGTTTGGTGCAAATGCTAATGAAGTTTTGGATATCCTACACTTCAGCTGGGTAGTTCAGTGTTTCCTCTATTTATGTTCTTGATTCTCTGGTCAGGAGAAAGTCAGCAAATGTATTTAATTTGAGTCAAAGGTTTTTGCACTGGGTAAGACAGGAGGAAGCACTGTCTGATGGGTACAGCCAGACTCAAGGAGCATGAGCAGTAAGGTCTCTTGCCACCTGTTAAATAAGAGGTCAGTGAGACACTCCCATTATAAGTATAATCAATTCTCCTTCCCAGTTATCACATTTTAATTTCTGAAATACAGTATTTCACTGACCCTTAATGGGACAAGAACAATAGCTGCTGTTTTGAGATTTCATTATAAATGGTAACTTGCTGGTGGGAAGCAGTCTTAAAAAATCTTCAGTTACACAGGGATAATGGTTTACAAAGTCAATGAATTAATCTACAGTATTTATTGTGTAAAATGTTACTGTTCATTCATGCTGTGCACAGGGAACCTAAAGAAAGGTGCGAGAATAAATTCAAAACTCATCAAAGGAACTAATTAATTACATGCTAAAAGAGAAGCAAATCTATGCTTTAAGTCTCTCCTTCCCTTGTCTGGGGGAGAAATGTTTGCAGAGAAATAATAGCATATATCTGAAAGCTGTGGTCTTGAATATTTTTCTAGTATTGATATGCAAGACCATGTATATTTCATACATTGCTGCTTTTCTCCTTAAATGTCTAGATTTTATCTACTTAATGTTCCTACAATTATTCTTGCCAGAGAATGCTGGATGGTGCTGATACAGAAAACGAAGAATTTTATGAATGAGAACCCCACTAAGGATGACTAACAACATACAAAACCAGAGAAACACTACCAGGCTCTAAAAGTTCCTCAGATAACAAGAGTTGGAGAAAAAAACCTAAATGAAAGTAGCATGTATGTTCATGACTTTCCCTACATTATCCCACAGCCATCTGCTCTTAGCCACTATCACAGCCAGGATATTGGACTAGACGGTCATTGATCTGATCTTGTACAGCCACTCATGTGTTTTTGTTTCCTTTAATCTAGAAGAACATCTAACATTTTTCTTTATGAGACAGTATACCATCAACACACATGAATTAGATCAGCAATTTTGATTGATAACTTAGTTTACTTTCCAATTGGATAAGCGTATCATCAGAAACATCAGTAATTTATCCTTTCTGTACTATGTCCTGATTACAAACAGCATAAAAGGAAACAATTTCAGGAGCAAATGAAAACAGATCAAAGTAACAGATGCCCTGCTAAGGGCATTACTTTTAAAAGACAAAAGTATTTTGATCATCATTGTAAATCTGGTCTTCAAAAGAAAAAGGTACCATCACTACCATATGATTAAAAGTCATGTCACAGTGGCCATTGATTTTTCTAGCTCTTTACTGTTCTTCACATCAGGATCTTACCTGCCTCTTTGGAAACTACAATATTTGTATAGTTAAAAGCAATATAGAAAAATTAAAGCAGCAAGTAAAAACATCAGTGTACACAGCATGTCTAATATTACTTTCAAACTGCTCAATACATAGCACCCAAGACTACAGAAGTTCTCAAGAAACACTAATGAACTCTACTTCTCTACCATCACTGAATAAGAAAAGTTTGAGTTCAGGTTTCAGTTACACAACATTTCAAAGAAGCTGTAGGCAGAAATACCAAGGAAAAAAATGTTGTTCAAAGATTTATTTTTTCCTATGTGGTCCCATAATAACTATACACATGAAAGACAACAGAAGCCAAAATCCACTATCCACCAACTATTCAATGTCATTACCAGTAAGTACAGAATCATAGAAAAATAATATCACTTTTAAGAGCATTGCTAGATAACTCACGGGAATCTGAGTTATTAAACTCAAATACATTATGCATGTAATTTTGTTGTACTTTTTCTATACTGAAAATATTTATTTTTTAGAGATTAGTTATAGTGATAACATATACCTTCAAATGAATCCTGGGAAACAGTCCAAATAATGATTTGTTTATTTTTTTATTAAAGATACAGGAATATCTTGTTTTGCAATTTAATTCAATCAGTGCAAATATACCAGGCAATTGAAGAAATACAGAGTATAGCAAATATTCCAATGAGACTTTGTGCTTATTATAAAAAGGAAATCCTTATTACAAGTATCTGGTGCTTGTAATTTCAGTTAATTCTAATACAAGCAAACACTGGTTTGTGGTTTTACTATTTGTTTGGTTTTATTAAAAAAATAGTATTTTAACTATATTGAACTTCCTCTATGGTACAAATATTAAAGGGGTTAGGCCCTACATTACAGTATGTCACTCCTTGCAAAACTCCAGTCAGCGACGACTAACAATTCTATTACCTTCTGTATCTAAAATCAACCTAATGTTATTTCTCTTTAAAAACTGACGGCTGCAAACTACTTTTCTGGATCTTCAGAAGGTAAGGATAGAGACACACATCAGAAACACTCTCAAGAAAGGGCTTAATGAAGGGAAAGTTTGGTCAAACTATCATAGCTGTCACAAAACTAATAAAAAACCCCAAAAGAGTCTTCAATCCATAATGCTCACTGAACTGTTCTCTGCATTACCCAAAACAAATACGAGACTATGCAGCCACATCACACACAGATCACAGACTGGCCAGGGTTGGAAGGGACCCCAGGGATCATCAAGTTCCCCTGCCACAGGCAGGGCCACCAACCTCCAGGCCTGCAGCTAGACAAGGTTGCCCAGGGCTCCACACCATATTTTAACATATGGCACAATTGTGTAAGTGTTTCTGAGTACATGCAACACTCCCAAGCAAGAAGAAATTGAAAACTCACCATCACTTAGATCTTGCAGAAGGTTTTCTTGGCAGGAAAAGTCCAGCTTCACTTTAACGTTTACAGTAAATGTTGCAATCTTTCCAGGTTGTAGAGGAAACTGGGAGAGAGTATCTTCTAGCTTCCAACTCAAGAAGTCCCCATACAACTTCTCTGTATTGAAAAAAGGGAAAGAATTTCTGAGCATAACCTGTGTTGTGGATGTTTAAGTTTGCAACTGTTACACAGAGCATTAATTGATTTGCCAATTTCTGTTTATACTCTCAAACATTCAGAATTAAGGCATTAAAAATGAATGTAACATTAGAGAAGTTACTGCCATTGACCTAGAAGCATGTATCTCACAAAGTAGAAAATACAAGTCTAAGTGAAGAAAACACTGCCAGAAGAAAAATATTGCACAAGACACCACATTAAATATGCACACTGAATACTTCAGAACAAAGCCTGAAGGGGACCTAAAAGGTGATACAGTTTTGAATTTGGCAGCCTCGAACTTAGGACAGAGCACATGACTGCAAAAACATTTCTTGAAAGCATTACATGAAATAAATGTTACAGTTCTGAAGCACAATGGCTATGAAAACTGTTAGCTTTTCATTTTTTAATATAAAGAAGTCTTCTCAAAACTGAGAAGCATCAAGTATGTAAGATCCAAGTATTAGGGACGCTGCCAGGCAGGACAGTTTGTGTTAAAACATACTTGCTGGGGAAATTATCATTAGATACAGCATCTGTAATTATAAACTGCTACACCCTAAGCTTAAAGTCCCAGCAAGCAGCATGACAAAACCCTGCAATATTCACTGTTCATCAATACACTGAGATACTTTACCCAGTTATTCAGTCTTCTTATTTCTAAAGTAACATTTGAAGACCCATCTTGAATAAAAGAGGAGCAGAGGGTTAAGTCCACTTCAGGAAGAAGGGTGAACTAGCTACGAAATAACTATGTGTTATTTCAAGCTCTAAACTATGCCAAAGCTAGTGTCATGGACATTTAAGTACCTTCAGCAAATAAATAAATAAATAAATCAACACAGTGACATTCTGTGAACTTTATGCCAAAGAAAAAACTTTTGAGTGACAGACAAGGTTGCTACATACTAGAAAGTTACAATAACACAGTGACTTCTTCCTGAATTAATTTTATTTCAGATAATACATAGGCATAAGAAACATCTGCGAATCTACTGCTTTTATGCACCTCATGACTAACCTCAGGAGGGCAATCCCCTGTACAAGGGTGGCTGAGAGAAGAGTTTGTTTTCTTCACCGCAGCCTCTCTGGTGCTGGGTGTTGGATGTATGACTAAGACGACGTTGATAACACAGCAGCCTTTGGGCTACTGCTGCACAGTACTTGCAGGACATGAAGGCTTTCTCTGCTCCCACACTGCCCTCTTGGTGAGCAGGCCAGCAGTGGGACACCAACACAACCCAGGCAGCTGAGTCATGCTGACCAAAAGCATAGCCCATGCCATAAAATGGCATTTTGGTTTTGCTTTTTCTTCCTCTTTCCTTGGCTTATTAAACAACGTTTTTCTCCATCTAACAGTTTTCTCACTTTAGCCTTTCTGATTGTCTTCCCCACCCTGCTGAGAGAGCAAGCAGCTGGGTGGCAGCTTCAGTTCTAGATGGGGTCAACCCACCGCCTCCATACAAATTCACTGATGTTTGCAGGACCACACAACATTAAACACGGCAGGAAAGTCTATTAATAACAAAAATAAGCATGATGGTTTGACTGGCAGAATCCTAAAAATGTAGTTATTAATGTCTTGCGGCAATGCATTCTCTCTCCAAAGTGCACTGAAGATTTCTTCTACAGGCTCATTTAAAGAGCATTGAGCATGGCTTTGCATAACATGGGGACAGTTCACCTCTACTTCACACTGCCAGGCAATTGATTCAAGAGGAATTTAGTGTACTGCCATTTCAGAGCCTGTCCAAAACTGCCATCTAAGATCCACATGTGAGAAAACAGCATGGAAAGACTGGCCTCAACAACAAGATACAATTAAGATTTTTTTTTAATATTAAAAAAAATAAAGAAGTAGTTTAAAATCCAGTGCACACTTCATTTTCACTGAAATAACTGCATCTAGGGAAGGGAAAGATGAAGTAAAATTTGAAAAACCACCTAATGACTGTTTCCTTAAAGTTACTTCCACCTCATCTAATGAATTAGCTGCAACCATATCACAGTTTTGATTTCTTTCTGTTTTCAAGAAAAGTAACAGGTAAAAGCACTCTCTATACCCTTTTCCTGATAAGTAAAAACATAATATGCTAAAAAGACATTTTTTTCCTCTGTGCGAGCAAAGAGAGACATATCCCAAGCATGTGAGTGCATCTTCAGTTTAATGGGAAATTGTTTTAAAAACATATTTTTATTAAGATATTTGAAATGAGTGAAAAGACTTTTCCAGCAAGACTAGCCCTTGCAGACATTCTCTATTTTAATATCTGTAATTACAAAACAAGTTATAAATGCTTGAGCTAAAAGCTAAACTGTAGAGAAAAAATCTAGTTTATATTTATCTGACACTGGTTTATAATTTAATAACATTTTCTTCACCCTGTTCAGTAATCATTTTTATAGTGAATTATACTACGGCATGGGGCTTCAAACCTTTCAGCTCACTGGGAGTGAGACTTTGGGGGCATCTCTACAGTCAGTTGTTTCTGGAGTCCAAAATTAGCATTTAGAGAACAACTGAAGTGACAAGCAAATTACTTTAAATCAGTCACTTGTTTTATCATTTGACTGGATACCAAATCACTAAAATCGTAACAAATACTATGTAATAGTTTACCCCACAATGTAAGTTTGGGGTATACTAACCCAATCTAACTCTTCACAGATTTTAAGGCCTGCTAAATTAAAAAATCCCCATTAGCACTCCACAGAAAAGCAACTGTTCTGAGATCACAACCTCAACTCTTTTCTATCTTGAGTTCCCAGATAAATCTGGCAATTTTGCTCTTTCGCATTCTCCTAATATAATCTCTTTCCAAAGATGCACAAATGCTATATTTCAGTGAAAACATTTAATGTTTTTTACCTTCCTACCATCAAAAGTTCGTGCTATTATATAGAACAACACGTGTTAGGACTGCTACTGCTTTTCCCAAAATTATTTGCTCTTCAGATAACCAGTGAACAAACAGAACCTTAAAATGATGAATTTAAGAATTACTGAAATAGGAAATAATCAAGTCAGACTAGCAGTGAGTACTTACTGTTTGGTATACTTGAACATTACTATCTCAACTACATAGATTGCTAAGGTGTAGAATTTATGAGCTACAAAGATTTAAATTTTTTTCCTCTTCATAAAATATTTCATAGAACAACAGTGTAGACAGATATTTCTTTCAGTAACAATGTTGATAGCCTTTAACTCTAAATTGTTCTGCAAGTTACACTATACCACTTGATCAGATTCATTTTCAGAGAGTTTGTCTTGACTAGATTTATAATCACCTAGAGAAGTGGTAGTATCAAAGGTGAGAAACTCAAAAGGACCTCACGATATCAAGTGAGTATGCAAAAAGGTGGGTTTCAATATACAGAAAGGTAAAACAATGCATCTCAGGGAGAGGGAGAGGTCATACATGAAATACTGAACTCGGAACTGACAGTTAAAACTGCAGAAAGAAACTCCAAAGTCACCACTGATGGGCCTGTGGAATCAACAGCTTTGGAAAAAGCAATGGAAAAGGAGAAAGAGAGGGGAAAGCAAATAAAAAAAGACCCTACAACAAAACCTAGCACACCAATACTAAGGGTACTGAGAGCAAGTCAAAGGGGGCGTTTTGCCACTGTGTAAAACATTGGTGCATCACATACCAAGTGTTCTTTGCAGTTCTGGTCTGTGTAGGGCAAGGACATACTGGAGCTGGGGACAGTCCAAAGAAGGGTAACCAACATAAATGATCACAGGGGTGGAGCAGCTACCACCTGAGCAGAGATTAGAAAAGCAGGGGAAGAAGGCTTCGGGTCACTACCACTATAAGCGTGGCAGATAATGTGAATGCAGAACTGTTGTTCACTGAAGTCCATGGTATAAGATCTGAGAGTACCTGGAAAACAGATACAGCACTTCTCTACCTATCAGAAGTGAACTTCTGGAATCTGTTGCTACAGAAGGCTGCAGAGCCAAGCAGTACCAGCAGCTTCAGTATGGGAATAAGCAAATTCATGGGCAAGTCTACATAGGCTACTTAACAATGAGTATATATGTACAGCTACTACAGATGCTAAGCAAGTACAACAGAAACATGACAGTGGAGAAACTTGCATGCTGTCCTTAAGCAGCATCTCCTAATTTCCTGTGATTATCAATATAGATGGAGCATTATTACTTCATTACTTAGGACATTTCTTAAATTCCTATGCCTTTGTCTTTCTCTGGGAGAATGGGACAGGATCGTACTGAATCCCTTAACTACAGCATTATGATCTGCAAGCAGCCTCAAAATTGCAACTGAATTTGAAGTGTCAGAAAAACTGTATATACAAGGAACAGTGATCTGAGCACAGTTGTGGATTCCTGAAGAAGCAAGATTAAAGAAAAAAAAAAATGCAATAAAACAGCAAAACCCCAAACCCAGGAGGATATAAAGCTGCATTTCAGCCTGTAATACCAGTGAGACTGTAGAAACACTAGTGGCAATTTAATTAGAACACTAGGAACAGTGGGAGAAGAGTTTAAAGGTAACAACAAAAGGAAGCCAAGTAGAAAGAAAAATCTAACAGACTATAGCTGAAAGGTGAAGCCTGGGTAGAACAAAACCAAACTGCTGCTTCTCGAGCTGAGCAGTTTACAGGAAATATAAATGCAAGAACAGTTTCCAGCTAGCACAGAAGGATGAGACCAGAGTATTGCACATCTATGAATACAACGTGCACAAAGGTACACTGAATGAAAGTATGATCACACACCAATAGATAGAAAACTGACGTGCTTCAAGGCAACAAAGCCCTTCAGAGTTATATAGTACTCTGCACATCTGATTCCTGACACCTCACCAGCTGAAGGATATATTCCTAGCAGAATACACAGGACCTCAAAATAACTACCAGTTCCAAATGCATATGCATTGGTGTTCGTGCATCTTAACTTCAAGTGCATGAAATGGTAGTAAAAATTAAAGCTGTATATTCAGCAGTGCAGATTATCCCGGCCTTTTTTAAAATCAGGAAATTTGGGGTATTCACAATAGAATTCTGAGGTTAAAATCACTTGTACACAGCTTGCAGGCAGTGTACTGATACTAATTTTCCTTTGAGACTGAGAATAATCACAGAATGTCAGGAGTTGGAAAGGACCTGGGAATATCATCTAGTCCAACCCCCCTGCCTGAGCAGGATCACCTAGATTAAATCACACAGGAACATGTCCAGATTGGTCTTGAATGTCTCCAGAGAAGGAGACTCCACAACCTCTCTGGGCAGCCTGTTCCAGTGATCTGTCACCCTCACAGTGAAAATGTTCCTCCTTATATTCACATGGAACTTCCTATGTTCCAGCTTGGACCCATTGCCCCTTGTCCTATCACTGGCCATCACTGAGAGGAGCCCGCTCCATCCTCCTGACACTCACCCTTTACATATTTATAGACATTAATGAGGTCACCCCTCAGTCTCCTCCAGGCTGAAGAGACCCAGCTCCCTCAGCCTGTCCTCAGAAGGAAGATGTTCCACTCCCTCCATCATCTTGGTGGCCCTGTGCTGGACTCTCTCAAGGAGCTGTATGTCCTTCTGGAACTGAGGGGCCCAGAACTGGACACAATACTCCAGGTAAGGTCTCACCAGGGCGGAATAGAGGAGGAGAAGGACCTCTAAAAACAGGGTGGTTTTGGCAAACAAAGTTAAAATAGATCTGTTCCAGGATATTCATAGTTCTTAAAATGGGTTACCTGGACCTCAGAGTAGATTTTTCATTTGTGGTCCTGCACACCTAAACACCTGAGACCACAACCAGATATGTTCAACGAGCATGGGAAGAATACAGCTGGACAGGCAAATTTATTTCTCCATGTTTAAATTCCAGAGGTCGATCGCTTTTAAGAAAGATCAGTGAGGTTTTCCTGCACTATCCAAGTTCATTCAGCATTTGCTGCTGGTGCTCACTACTACAGCCCAATAACCTGTGAGGCTGGTAAGAACATCTGGTGTGCTCTACTCAGTACTGTCTGAAAACATCAGTGTTACCTCTGCCAAAGTGGATCAAATAGCTGGGTTATCACAGGTTTTAGAGTGCACTCTCTGAAACATAACTGGCCTCTGACAAGAGCTGTCTGGAGAGAAAGGATGGAAAGGCATCCCTCTTTGCACGTGTCATCACTCTAGAACAAATATTGGACCATCTAACCTAGTTAGGGACAATATGAGGTGGCACAGAGTTGACCTTGATACTGTAAAGTCCAACCTATGGATATCATAGCTTGGTAGACAAGAGTAGTACAATGAGACATTAAAAGACATGACAGATGTGTTTATTGTACCAGCATGACAAGTTATTTCGCTGATTTGCCTCAGGATCAATTCCACAGTGTGTGGCTGCTAAAAGGACTCAGAAACCCTGTGATGTCCTTAATAAACTGCACAGAGCAAGCTGCAATTTCTACTCATTTATCTGAGGGACAGAGTGGAAAAGTTAGAGCACTGCACCCTGAAAGAAACAGAATAAAGGATGTAAGAGGGAACCTAGTTTGAAAGCCTAATCTTCAGAGGTTCTCATTAACAAGACACCAGTGAAGCACACTTCCTGAGGAAAGGAGACTGGTTATAGCTTGCTTAATGAAAGAGGGAGGTCATTGAAGGTCATTGTACTACAACAGCTAATCCCAGTCATTAATTAACACCAAAAAATGAGAATGGTTGCCATTTACAGCGTCCATCATTGCAGTAAAAGTTGTGGCCCCAGAAAGTGAAGGTAAGGAAATGAAAGTCAGGCAGGCCTGTCTGCAGCAGCTCTAAAAGATTTATGACCAACTGCCAAACTGAAAGAACCAAAGCAAATCAGGTAAAACTAAGGATGATTGAAAGCTCTTTGTATTTGGCTGAGATCACACAAGTTCTCCCAGGCTCCCAAGTTGACAGGCAAGCTGTGGTCATGGCAGATGAAGATGCCTACCAGCTCTCAAGGAGACCTTGAGTAGTTTAAATCACAGCCACATGTCAGCTGAAGAGTAGTAAAGAACATCCAAGAGACTTCTAAATGCACTACAGATATTTTTAAGTGTCTGTACATGCTCTCAACTTGATATATAGTATCAAATTAAGTGTTTGTGTTGCTACTAGAGATGGTTTAATCCCACACCCACATTATTTCCATGCATGTAGTATCACTGACCAAACAGAGCTGCTGACAATACAAATCCTTCGTTCCCCATTGATCACTAAATCAGCTGCACTGATCACACTGCACCACGGCTCCATCCTTATGCATTAGTATCAATTTACAACAATGACAAAAATGAGAGATATTCTATTAGAAAAGGTAAAGGTCCTTCACAAGTCCTGTATGTAATTACACCTGAAATAACATAATTAAATGCTTAATGCAGATCATTAGTTCTTTTGCCAAATAAAGCACTTTTCATCACTTGACATTGTAACTAGAGCACACAGTCATGCAATAAGTGTACTTATTTCAGTATTTTCCTCCAACATGCCTCATCTTGAGCATACAAGTTCCAAAATGCCAGGGTGAATTTCAGTTCCACGAGATGATTCAAGAAACTGAAGATTCTGTTTGACAGGAGCCTAGAAAAACTGATCTGATCAGAAGGAGGTTACGATGCTATCCGGAGGTGCCTGCCCACATCAACTTCTACAATTCTATAATATTAATGGTATGGTTCTCACTCTCAGAAAAAAATACCAATTGGTGCCTCTCAAAACTTGATCAGATTTCTATTTTTCTGAAATGCCAATTTAAATGTTGCATTTTTTAAGTACACCTATAACTTACCAGAAATTTTCCTTCTCTCATAAAGACAATTATTATCATGCTTAACAGCATCTAAAAGACTGTCAAATACACAAAGACACTTTGTTGTAAACATTTTCTGTAGAGAGAGAAAACAAAAGATGAAGTGAAATTAAAGTTTTATGGAACTCTTAGCCGAGTGCATCAAGTTTTCTCCTTTTTCTTTTTCCCCACTGCTTTTAATAAAAGTTGAGACAGATGATGGTTTTAAAGTTGACAAAGGCCTCTTACAACATTCTGAACCAATTATCTGCATAAAGTTATGTGCTAAGAGTCTGATTAACATCTGATTCAGATACCCATCTATTCCACCACTGAATATGTTTCATTACATAAACTTCACCATTCCATACAGTAGCTGTATTTAATCTTCCTCTTGCCGACATACAGAACCTAGCGCCACAAGGAGCATGCTGGAATTACTGAAATAAGAACAGTAAGTCATCATAGATTTCAGCTTCAAAACTTATTCTTGGTAACAAGTCTCAGACAGAAAATCTATTCTGGGATGATTGGCAACTTCTATTCTCTCAGGTTCCAGAGAGGTGGATACTCTGTTAAAAAAAATCACGAGCTCAAATACCAAAATGAACAAAAAATCACCAGGTATCACATTGCATTTTAATACTCTGGCACTGACAGAATAAAAGTTACAATAAAATAAGGTATTTCTGTTAGAAGCAAAGACTATCTTGGTTGGCATCTGTGGTTCCATTTTCATTATGATGCCTCAGAGGACAAAACATTGGAACAGGCTGCCCAGAGAGGTTGTGGAGTCTCCTTCTCTGGAGACATTCAAGACCAATCTGGACATGTTCCTATGTGATGTACTCTAGATGATCCTGCTCGGGCAGGGGGGTTGGACTGGGTGATCTTTCAAGGTCTCTTCCAGCTCCTAATATTCTGTGATTCTGTGAAACCAAACACAGGAAGAAGCAGCCCTTGAATATG
>VXBZ01001008.1:45153-67791 GCA_013399135.1 Heliornis fulica | reverse complement strand
GGGGGGGGGAAGAAATGGGAACTTCTAAGCTTAGCTGTGTCAACATCTGAATAATTAGATAAAGGGCCCATACTCCTGACGAGGCATATGTGTGTTTTAATGAAAGCACAAGATTGAAGGTTCTAGATAGGAGCTAGGAGTATGAGAACCAAAAAAGATATTTTGGGAATTTGGTTAGCTTCTGAAAAACAGTATGAGAACCAGAATGTTTTAAGATTTTGCTTGACTTCTGAAAAACAGTTGTGCTTGATGAGATCAGGGACAGGTGTTTATGAATTTATCTGGTCACAATGAATCTACACATGTAAACATTTAGCAACTTGAAGAGAGTGTAAGAAAGATACGGATTGATGATGGCTGGGATTGGCTCAATAACGTGTTTATCACCTGGGGCTTAACAGAATGATTATTGTACTAATGCTGCCGTGCCTGCTTAGTCTCCTGCAAAGGGCCCTGCAGAAGGCTGCTAAGGCCATCTTCACCACACAAATACAAAAACCCCAGCTGGTCTGAGAGATGGGTACGAACTTATCAGATCATTCCGTATCAATCCATTCCCATCTAAGAAAACTGAAAGACAGCATGAAGAAACTAACAATGACAAGCTCAGCATCTTGATGAACGGCTTCAGAGGTTAGGTTTAACAGGATGGCTGTTTGATTTAGTAAGACTATACTAACACTGCTTCTTGTAGTAATACTAATCTTAATAGCATTGCCATGTTTGTTGCAGCATGTTACATGTGTGTTAGAAAAGACTGTAAAGCAAGTCTGGATTGCTCAAAATTAAAAAGGAGGATTTGTAGAAGGATTTCTAACTGGTAACAGACATGCGAGCAATCCAGCCTTTGCTGAGATGGTAAAGTTAATGGATGTTAGGCCATAAACAAGGCTAGTACAGCTGTAGAAAATAAAATCTCTATTAACTAGTCTAGTTATGATACACTTTTTTATCTGCTATAAAATTTACCATAAAGACACACTTAAACACAAATCTGCATGTGTTTGCAAATTATCAAAGAAACAGTAATACACCCTTAAAGACCCAGTGTTACATAAGCCCATCCACAAAATCTGATAGCTCATACGTGAGGTAGTGCAGAGACTATAAATGAAAGTTCATTAGCAATATGACCTTGATACATGCAGAGTAACAGCAGAAGATTAGCCTTCCAAACACTTAAAGCAATTTTTATAAGGACTTGCAGTGTCAGTGAGGAAATCTCCACGTATAGTTTCCCCAGACGTCAACTGTTTAATTTAGTGTGTAGTTTAACAGAAATTCTGTGTTTAAATAACCCAGTTTCTACCGAGTGTTTCAATTAACTCACCCTGACAAGGTGATGCTGAAAGGGATGCATTTTTAATGTGCATTTGTATGCTTTTCTGAATTTGTATTTGCCCCATAATTACTATAACAACATTAAAATCTTACAGTTTACTGAATGTTCAGGAAATTCACAATCCTTGGTAGCAGATCTGCTGTTCTTTACTTTGTTGGATTTTAAAGGAATTTAATTTTCATCCATATAAAGCCACGGAGATGAAAATGTTACACATCTGAAAGCAGGCAAGAGGTTTTTCAAATGAGTCAGTGAAGAAGCATGTGTGTGCAGTAAAAAGAATCTGATCAATAGAAAACAGAAGAGAAGCAGGAAAAGAAACTAAAATTAGGGATGAAGGAGCTAACCTAGGAGCAGGGAACACAGTAAAGATTTGCTTTGCTGTGTATCAGAAACACAGGATCAATAAGGTCATTGCTTAAAATAAAAATTACTTGTATAAATGTACTTTATTATCCTGGGCCTTTGTGATTACGTGGTTTCCAGACTCTCTGCTGTTCAGTTCTGCATTGCTTACTTTTTTTACTTCTACAACTCCTACATTTTTTCTCTTTTATTATTTTCCTGCACAACTGTCTTCTACAGCCTAAAACTACTTCTCTATATCCATGTATCTATACTATTTTATAGAAATATAAAATGTGATACCCAAGCATGGGGAAAAATTTAATAGTCTGTGCTATAGTTCCATGTATCAGGAACCAAGAAAGCAACAATAGCTTTGAGACAGGATTCAAGCCAGGTGTTGACATCAGTTAAGTCTGAGAGATCCATAAATTCATGTTGTCTCAGACTATGATTTGAGCCTTCACATTTTATAAGAAACTAACTGAACTTGGAGGGTGGCAGTATCTGCTCCTGCTTTCAGTTGTCCTTAATGATTCACATTATATGGATTGTATCGCTTACAGGTGTGTAAAGTGACAAAGGCCAGCTGTAGGCCATAGTTCAGTCCTTTTCACCCAAGAAGCTGTGAAAGCTCGAACTGGACACTACCTCATGGAAAAAGCCATCGCATGCCAGTCATACTGTTGTAATCATAGTGGTGAAGAGAATGCAGGTGCTTCTCTAAGATATATTTTGATCGAAAATAACCTGCTGTAAGGTCAGAAATGCTACTTGTGAGGTGCAGGAACAAGTGGATTATGTATTGTATTTTTCTTCCTTTTTCTCCAGGATTGAAACAATACAAAAATTTTTGTGTTAATGGCTTCTTCCTAAGAGCTCAGAGAAGCGAATTGAAAGAATCAAAGAAACCCCACATCCCTCTGTGGTTCTGAGTCTTTTTTTTTTTGTCTTTTTTTTTTTTTTTTGCATAGAAGGGTCTTTGGATTTTTTTGTATACTCAAGAATTTAGGAAACAGATGCAAAAAAATAATGAAACAAAGCCTGCAGATCAAAATGAGACAAAGTCTACTGAATCAGAGCAAAGTTCTGTCAGTCTAGAAATCACAAGGTTGATCTGTATTTTACAGGCAATCAGTGTTGGTTGAAAGACTGTGTCCCTCTAACAGCAAGTGTGGTGAAATTATGACCTCTGATTTTGACAGAAACCATCTGTGTAGTTCCTTGGGAGAGAGCCGGAATTAGAAAAGGGGCGTCTTCTGTACTGAAAGCTCTTTCCATGCTTGCAGATAACAGGTCAGCCCTATGGTGACTTTGACTGGGTGACTTCTCATGTTAATGAGGTGCTGTATGAAACCGCCTTTTCAAGTGCTTTGTGTCAAATCATGTCTGCTAGTAGCATATTATGTTGCCTAGGTCCAAAGAAACGTTTTCTTACAGCAAGACAAACAACAAATGATATAAAAGGACAGAGCCAGTCTTAGAAGACTTCTGATGACAAAGACCAGACATGAACATTTTCAAATGATCCTTTAAGGAAATATCTTTTGAAAGATGAGAGGCCATGTCAGACTATTAAACTCAGCACTGTAAATCTGATGTTGACATTGGTTTATTCTTCCCTTTTATATAAAGAATATATTGAGAAATTGAGGCAGAAGAGGGCCTTGTACACCTACAGAAACAATCTGAATAGGATCAGTCTGTCTCTCTTGCTTGCACATGCATATTGTATTTCCCTAGAGTGAATAATCCAGATTCATTTGTCTTATTCCTGCTTTTTAAAAATGATCAGCAATACTTTATATTTTAATTTCCCCTCAGTCTGAAAAGAAAGACTTTGCTGAGGTTGATAGTAGAGAGAAATAAGAGGAATGTCCTTGTTTCTTCTGGGTCCAGGTTTTAGTGGATCAGTCACCTTTCCTTTTCTGTCACCAGGTATATTTAACCTTTGATAGGTAGATAAGAATTGATTATTGTAGAAAAACATGAGTATTTTAAATTTAGGAATGACTGGCCTTTAGGGATTAAATTCACGCACAGAATGTCAGGAGTTGGAAGGGACCTTGAAAGATCATCTAGTCCAACCCCCCATCCTAAGCAGGATCACCTAGATTAAATCACACAGGAATATGTCCAGATTGGTCTTGAATGTCTCCAGAGAAGGAGACTCCACAACCTCTCTGGTCTTGAATGTCTCCAGAGAAGGAGATTCCACAACCTCTCTGGGCAGCCTGTTCCAGTGCTCCCTCACCCTCACAGTGAAAAAGTTCTTCCTTATATTGACATGGAACTTCCAGCTTGGACCCATTGCCCCTTGTCCTATCACTGGCCATCAAAGGGAAAAACCTGGCTCTGTCCTCCTGACACTCACCGTTAACATATTTATAGACAAAAACTAACGCTTTTCAGAGTTGTGGGGTTTTTTTCCCTTCAATTTAAATATTTTTTTTCCTTTTTCCCTTAAAAGTGTATTATAGTTCCTTTATTTTAAGTAAATGAGGAAATAAGTGAATAAGGAAAATACGAAGCATTTAATTATGGTTCTCTGTAGTAGATTGAACTCTGTTCTGACTGAGCTTTTATAGTTATGATTTGATAGGTATTTTGTAGTAGTGTTTTTATTATTGTGCTCATATTATACAAAAGTATATTTTCAAATGGGATCTTTATTAAATGAGTATTTGAATTAAAAGATTGCTGGAATGACATGTGCATTGATTTAGTGACTCCAGCTGTGGAGGCAGAATATCTTGAGGTACTAAAGCTCAAGAGCAAATGTAAATAAGAGGACCCTTAACCTAACTAGCCAACCTGTCAGAAAAGTGGCTGCAATGCAGAATCTCTTAATGTTGGATAGTTGCCCTTGAAAATGTTTCTGAAATATTAAAGCATGTATGTGAGCAACCATGGGAATTATTGAAGCAGAGGATAAAAACCAATAAATAGTGGAGGGTTTGAAAAAAAGAGAAGTTTTTATTCTTTCCCCTGTAAATCCATGGGGTAAATTTGAAGTTCTTTTTCAACAAGAGTCAGGCCTTGCAAAAATAGAGGGAAGAGGATTTTCTCTGCTTCAAAAGGTTTTCTAATGTTTTCCCAAGTTAACACTTAAAAGTGCTTCTTCTGAGGCTCGAGGAGAATTTTAAAATTGGGAAGACTGAACATCTGTCACTTGTTCTAGAATTTGAAATTTAACCCGATGGACTAAAGGCTTAGTGCAACTCACTTTTCTGGTATAAATATGTACCAACAGCTTGAGATGGTCAAACTTTAATTAATCTAGTTACTTGAGAAGTTCCACTGGCTTTTAATCAGAAGTGAACTCTGCAACTGCTATATTTGAACTTTAAAATGAATAAATCACCTTTGAATGCATAGTCCACACATACAATACAACAGAGTGCTTATAAAAATTGAGCTGTTAGGATAAAGCAAATATTTACTGAAGGTGAAATGATGCTTTTGCTCTCATTCTTGTACATAGGGTACCCCCTTGAAAACAGTAATGTAGGAGATCAGGTCTTGAAGGAGTTTTTTTTTTTCTGTTTTTGTTTTTTTTGAAGTGTCTTTGCTGCAATAAGGAAAATTTAAGTACTGGAGACTGGCACATTACTTTATCTGCTGATTAGCCGTTTGGAAAGGCTCATGCACAGGGAAACTACCTGAACTAGGAACACACAGAATTTAAAATATACACAGGAATATAAAACTGGAAAATGTCCTGGATGAGGGAGGTGTGTTAGGGCAACAGCTACAGAATACCAGGCAATAATGAAGCGGTCTGTGAAATCAGCATTTTTTTTTTTTCACAAATATTGAAAAATGTGTTAGATGTACTGAAAGTGTGCAAACATAGAAATCAGAAAAAAAGTCTTCTTGCATTTCCACATATTTTGGGGCAGAACTAAACTAAACTATTGTAACTGAAATTCATGAAATTCTGAAGGTGACATCAGTTGTGAACTTGTCCCTTTCGGTAGCTTTGTATGGTCTCCTTATATGAAATGAGAATACTGGGATAAAGAATAATATGAATTATCCTGAAGGAAGCTCATATTGAAGGACTAACCAAATGTGATATCAAACATATCAACCTCGTGGTTAAAGCCAGCAATAATATGTAGCTAAATATGGATAAGCTAAAATTGTGAATCTCTGAGGAAAAGCAGAATAGCTAAGAAAAGTTTAACTGTAAGTGATGTAAAAAACTTTAATACAATGTGACTTATTTTCAGAATAACATAAAAATAGAGACAGGGAAACAGTGATGATTTAAGAAAAATAATCACATTCAATATAGGTGTCAGGAGCAGTTTTTTCATGCAGAGAATGATAAATGTCTGAAACAGGCTGTCGGGCATAGTTGCTCAGGCAGAAATACAGGGGTCAGATGAGAAAAATGAGATGCCTTCCACAGGGGAGTGGAGGAGTAAGAATGGATGAACTTGGACAGGCTGAATAACCCCTTTCATTCCCTGATGAGATGTTATGTTATCCTCTCAGTTGTCATTTCTGCAAATGTTTAATTGAAAAATTCATTCTGGTTGCTCCTTTATAACAATATCAGGGAATTTCTTAGTTCTGTGCTGGAATTTGCATTCCAATTATATATTTTCAAGACTGGACACGAGTGTAACATTAAGCAATGCTGATCTCTCTTGCTGTTTCTCTTTAAATATTCAGGTGAATGTCATGTGTGTGAGGACATCAGGCCAGTCTGTATGTGGTTGTTGTGGTTTTGCCCTGGCTGGCAACTAAGCTCCATGCAGCTGCTCGCTGCATGGAGCTTAGTACCCACAGTACCCTCCACTTCCCCACCTCCCCGCTACCTGCCAGTGGGATTGGAGACAGAATAGGGAGAGTAAGAACAAGAAACCTCATGGATGAGATTAAGACAGTTCAGTAGGTAAAAGCAAAGCTGTGCACACAAGCTAAGTGCACCAGGGAATTAATTCCTCATTTCCCATGAGCAGGCAGATGTTAAGCCAGGAGAGCAGGTCTCCCATCACATATAGTGGTGGCTTGGGAAGACAAACACCATGACTCCAATTGTTCCCCCCCTTCCTTCCTTCTTCCCCCAGCTTTTTATGCGGAGCATGATGCTATATGGTATGAAATATTCCTGTCATCATTTGTGGTCACCTGTCCCAGCTGTGTCTTCTCCCAACTTGTTGTGCACTCCCAGCGCACTCACTGGTGGGGTGGGGTGAGAAGCAGAAAAGTCCTTGACCTATGTAAGCCCTGCTCAGTAGTAGTGAAAACACCCCTCTGTTACCAGCTCTGTTTCCAGCACAAATCTGAAACACAGCCCTGTGTTAATAGTTGTTTGCATATGACAGCAGAGTAGGGCAGGAAGGTATGAGCAGATCCTCTTGAGGACAGGGTCACCCTTCAGAGTCACCTGGACAGTATGAGGGAACAGGCCACCAGCAACCTTCTGAAATTCCACCAAGGCAAATGCAAAGTTTTCCTCACAGGAGTATGTGTACAACACCACAGTCTACAGCCTGACTGCCCTGGGGAGCAGCTCTGCTGAGAAGGACCTGGAGAGACTGGTGGTAGCTGGCAGGCTAGGCAAGAACTAGTGGTGTGCCCTGGCAGCAGGGCAGGCTGAGAGAACAACCAGGTGCATACCAACAACAGCATGGCCAGGAGATCCAAGGGAGTGACTGTCCCTTTCTCATCAGTGCTCATGAAGCTCAGGGTCTTTAAGCTGGTCAGGGCCTAGATGCTTGTCCTGTGGGAGAGTTTGACAGATCTGGGCTTGTATAGCTCCTAGAAGAGATGGATTTTGGGGGTGTAACAGTAATCCTCTGTACTTGTGAGGAGGTTACTGAGAAGGCAGAGCTAGGTGGTGGGAGGGTAAGAGTCAGTAGCCACAAATGGAAACAGGAGAGGGTTGGTCTGGATGTAACAAGAAACCACTGGACTCCCTGTTTTTGCAATACTGTTAGTATCTGTGCTTCAGAACCTCTGTGGAAGATGCTCTTGAGTTCAGAAAGCTTTTGTCTTTGAGTGTTAATTACCTCTCACTTGTATGTAGATATTGATTGTAGTTTTCCCCAAGTTCCTTCTAAAAGGAGGCTGTTTGTAACTTTTTAGTATCTGAAATTCTTTGTTTTTTTCTCCTTCATTTGTTTTTTTCTCCTTCATTTCTTGCTTCTTCAATTCTTTGCTTGAAATCCTAGCATCTAGGAAAAGATCTCATTTTGAGTATATTGTAATTCAGTTCATATTTTCACTGGCAGTGATCTAACATCTAATTCTTTAAGTACTGAAAATGTATCTTGTAAGAGTGAATAAAAGGAAGGATTTAATGCCAGCAAATAAATGTTTTTGTGGTGCTGCTTTGCAGTGTCTGCTATTTTCAAAGTGCATACAGTGTCTCCTCCATGCTTTCACATCTGTGACTAGCTCTCCAGCTTCTCTGTATTTTTCTACATTTATTTCTATTCAGTTTCTTTTACTACAATCTTGATACAGAAATTGTTTTAGAACAAACATTTTTTTCTTTTTTTAACGTAAATGCAGTAGATCAAGTGAGCAGTTTAAAGGTCACATTTTTTGTCTTTTGTAATGAAGATATAAGGAAGACAAACAACAGAAAATCTCTGCATTAAACCTTTGGTATTGCAGGGAATGTGTTTCTTTCAAATCTGGGAATTACATTTAGAGTCTGTAATCCTAGACTTCAGATAATACTATTTAAAGAGCCACTTAGGGGTAAGCTAGTTGTGGAACTGAAGTGGCAAATGGAGAATGGTGTGAAGATTTTGCAACTGGCTCTTGATGAGCTAGGAGTAACACAAGGAACAGGATCGCAGCATCATGACTAATAGGTAGCTTGTGGAGTTAAAGAAATATTTCTGTGTGATTCTGTGCTGAGCTGTGCAGAAATAACAGCTTAGAGATCATTGTAGTGTGGACCAGATTGTAATTTGGTGTGCAGCTGTCTTAACTGAAATTTCTTACCTGCAAAACTGCTGTTTTACCTGACTGTGCCCAAGAAACACACAGTTACTTAAAGGAAGTTTTCGTAGGATTCTGGCTGTACAATAGCCTGTATTACATGAAAGGTAGGAGAGGAATGGAAGTTTTACTAAATCATCAATATCAAATTAATTTTAATCTCTCCTTGTCCGAAAATGATGCATTTAGTGGATATACTGACATGTTTTCACAAGGCCTTCAAAATGAAGACAGTCTTCTGAAAAATAATTACTTTGTGCAAAGGAAATGTAACACAAAGTGATACTGGGTTATGCACAAAAATTACTTTGTTAGACTGTTCACTAGTGCTGTCAACCACAGTGCTGTGGGCAGGGAGCCTTCATACCAAGCTGCAGGTGACCCAAGTACCAGTGTTAGGACTTTGAAGGATTTCATTCCTAAAAACGCTGTGATTTTAATAAAATAATAAACCAGGTGTATTGATGGTTCATAGTAGTATAAAACCACAAACAAACAAGATGCAGAGAGGAAAAAAAGCCACGAACCAAGTGAAACATCCTGAAGCTGAAGAGGAGGCATGTAGTTATGAAGGTGAAGTGAACTTTCTGAGCTGAACCCCAGGTGGTAGTATAGAGTTGACCTAAGTGATCTTGCCTCCTGGTAAATTGAAATATTTTCCCTTGACTGTTTCGCACTTCATGATAGCTGGTACTAGTTATCCTGAGGTAGGAAGAGGAACTTTCTTAACAGAAGGAAAGAGAAAGGTGAAAGTGCAGAAAGCATTGCTATGCCAGAAAAAATGAAAATTCTTAAAGGAGGTCTTAAGGGCAGCCTTTACAATGGTCAGACATTGAAAATAGCATTCATTTGCATTAAGCTATTATACAGTCCTGACACAAAAAGGCTATTTTTTATTCTACTTCCGAATTTCAGCACAAGGGGCAGAGTTTAGGTAATGATCAAGGGGGAAAGTGCAATGTGACATGCAAGGCTTAGGCATGTCAGTTGTGACATGACAGTACTGGAGAGTCTGATCCTGCTTTCATCAGTCAGTGGTCAAATTATTATAAACTTTGGAATGAATAAGGTGAAATATTTCATCATGTGTTGAAGGTAATATGCATTAGTTTCACCTCTTCTAATAGCTTTAAAAGCTGCACAGTTTTAAAGAATTAACAATTTCATGATTAGTTTAGGGATTAATTAGATGGTTTGAAACTCTGTAGTCTGTTGTGCTTTTTTTTCCCTTAAGTATGATTTACTAATCTGAATGTCAGCATTAATGTAACTTTTATTTGTGAGCATCTGAATATGAGCAGTCAGTTGCTGTGTTTCAACTGCATCAGGAAAAAAATTAGAAAATTTTGGTATTGATGAAAAAAAGTGATTAACTCCACAAAGATTCAGAGGGGAGACAAAGACTGGTTTTTTTTTTCTTGAATCTGCTTAGATAGAGACTAAATGGTCTCAAATCTGCTGTGGCAGTTAGCATTAGCCTGCAGCTATAGCAACACCTTTTCCCCAGCAGGAATGGTTGTAGAGCAAGGAGCCTTCACAGTAGTAGCCACAGGAGTATACCTGGAGAGAATATTAAAAATCTCTGTATGCAGCATTGTCATTTGACGGTGAGCGCTGAAATGTGGAATGATTTCTCCAGCACAAAAAAAAATCTATTAAAATTAATTCAGATATACCTCTGGGATAGATTTGGGTAGAAGAATTCTGCAAGATGTGCAAATACTTTCTGCTTTTAAGGGAATTTATTAAAAGCCAAGGGAAAGTGGGTAACCAGAAAATTGAAACTGCCAGAGATTTCTACCATAGTGCAAGACAGTGCAAAATTACCTTACCTTTCTGGTACACATTTAAATAATAAAAACCTTGTAACAATTACCAGATTTTGGGTTCAGTTTTATGGACTCTAATTGTTTAACAACTAACACAGACTGTCCAGTGTGGTCTTCTAGCAATCTAATTCACCACTCAGGGATAGTCACTGTAATCATCATGGTTAACAATGAAAGTGTTGGCATTAGGATTATTTCTTAGTGCTCTTAAATATGCCTCAAGCTTTCTCTGTCTATTCAAGAAAAACCTAAAAAAATGAAATCTTTATTTTATTTCACTGACTTGTACATCAGGGAGAAGACTGCGAGTACTGTATCCTTAACTTCCAGAAACAGCAATGTCCGTGTCGTTATTTAGTTTTGCAGCTCATTTGGAGAGAGGTTTGTGAGGCAGGATCCATGTAATGTTTGTCATTGTCTGTCCTGTGAGTGATGTTAGTCACGTAACGTGCAACGGTGTGCAAGAATTCACGTTACTAGGGTAGTGCTGGTACAGTTTCCTTTCTTTCATTTACAGTCAGCTCTGTTTCCTTTTTTTTTTTTTTTAATCTTCTATCAGAAATCTTCTGAATTGGTCTTGATTTCCCTCAGCCTCAAGTAATGTTATTAAGATGGAATAGCTAAACAGCCCACAGTTGGGATATGATCAAATTTGGATTTTAATTTGGTTCTCTCATGTCCTTAACTACATGATGACTTACTGTTTATTGCATATACCTTGCCATAGATTTTTTAGAAGCAGCTAGACAGTATTGAATTTTCTCTCACTGTTGAATGTATGCCAGAGACCTCATTTACTGCATACAATTTTACTCAGAAATAATTGTTTTATGAGATTTTTTTTGGGTGCTTGCTTATGTAATATGTGAGTGCTTCAGAAACACTTACCTTCACAATGTGCTTTTATATTAAACCTTTTTTTACAGATAAGGCTCAGGGACACACAAAAGCTACAGAGAAATAGTATCCAGTGATTTTCAATGTAGTCTTTGGTACCTAAGACCTTTTTAGGATGAGTTACTCTTTTCAGGGCACAGATACTCATTGCATTGAGCTCTGATTTGCAGAAATGCTGGCCACTGTTTAGTTGACTATTCAAGGGTAAAGAAGTATCATGTTAGTGATGAACTCTGGTAACGTGTGTGATTTACTATATATTTTGTAAGAACACTGTGAAAAAATAATGCAGTTTCAGGTATGCACATTTTTCAGGGCACTATTCAATTCCTTTCACTTTGTGAGTAATACTTCTTTTCTTGTAATGTCCTGTTTCAGATGATGTGTAATTTCCAACTACTGAAACAAACAGTGGAGGGGGCCCTACAAGTAATTTACACTTCAGTGTCACACCTGGAATATTTACCTAAATATTATCTATCCTGCATAAAGAATAAGCAGAAGTGCAATAATTCTTGTGCACAGATCTCTCAACTATTTCCCTTCTGTGCCTCTGTATTTTAGGGCTCTGGTTCCTTTAGTCTCAGAATCCTTTCCCACTCAAGGTCTCCAGGTTTGGTGTTCTTGTCCAGCTATTGTCAGTATCTTTACCTATACCACTCTAGTCGTGCTGCTGTGTTTTCCTGGTCACATCTGCTTACTTATTTCTCTCAGCCTCCCTTCAGTGCACAGGCTGATGGTATCTGAGCTAGTCAAGATTAGATTAAGATCCCACCCAGGATGAGAAAATCTTTGAGCAGTAGTTAGAAGGCAAGTTGGCATTTTTCCTCAGGTGTTTCTTTGTTGACCCCCTAAAGGAGCTCAGTGAGTACTGCTGAAATCCAGTTACCGGGAAGCGTGGGAGGGTAGAAACATGTTTGGGCCATTCACAGTCTTTCAGAATTGGACTCTGTACTGAGCACACTGGAGTAGTTGGAAAGTTGCCTTGGAAGGCATGTGGCAGTTGTAGGAGGACAGTGCTGCTGTCTTCTGGGTATGTGTCAGCTTAACGTGGTTCAGCAGCCAAAATGGAGGCTTTCACTCTATTCAGTTATTAAAGTATTAACAGCCTTTCAGTTGAAACAGCAGCAGCAATTTTCATTCTGGACCAAGACACATTTCTCCCTGTTCTGCTCTCAGAAATAAGCATGATTTTGCCGTAAAGTAAGATAAATGAATAAATTATAGAAGAATGATAAGTACAGTCAGCATGAAAGAATTGAATTCAAATTATTATAACCTGATTAAATTTGAAAGGTGAGAGTGAGACCTCACAATAGGCAGACTTGGGCAAACTTGGCACAGTGAGTGGCAGCATTCACCAAATACTGCAGCTGCAAATTCGGTTGTTGCAAACTACTTACGTGTAGAATTTGCAAACTACTTTATGTTTAGGAGAGCGCTAACTGTGGAATTCTCAGTACTGTTTTCAAAACAAGGGAAATAGGTAGGAGAAGTTGATTAAACTGCTTAACCTCTACCGCTTTGAGAATATGCATTCAAAAAAGACAGAAGTTCTGTAATTATATAAATATTATATTATATTCTTTCATAAACAGAAGTCATGTCCATTTATGTGAGTATACACATATATATAGGTTTTATACAGTTTAAGGTTTTTGCAACTATAGAAAGTTTCCATGTTTTCAGATGAAGAATTACAATAGTCATCTATAAAATTACTCTTATGTACATGTGCTTGTATTTATGAAACAGTAGTAGTGACATGAGAGAGAACCAGTTAACTGGCTGGTGTTTTCAGGAAGTGACTAAATACTTCAGCTATCCTCCTTTCTTTGTCTCCTTGTGTATACAAGGAAAAATGTAATTAACTACACATGGATGTCTTGTCTATTTAAAAGCTCTGCCAATTTTGGGATTTCAGGTCATTGAACTGTGGGCTATATTAAAACTCTTCTGATTTGAGAGCAACCCTGTATCCTCTTACAATAGATAATTTTAATTTAAGGAAAACTGATTAAGAGTATCTCACCAAAACCTCTGCAGTTCTGGAATCCATATTGAAATTTTGAATTTTGTCACAGCAAAAGGTGTATGGTGTTTAATAACATGTGAACACCTTTAAAAAAGATGATTTTTTAATCACAGAATAGGGAAACTTCATTCATCCTTTTTATCAACTCCACAAATAAATCCCCCAATGTAAAGTTGTAATTGTGGGAACATATATGTTGAGTATTTTTTCCCTTTCCAATAAGGAAGATTACTATTTCATGATTTTATGTAGCACTACTTGTAAAATTTGCTTGAAACGTAAACTAAGAAAGTGTGATACAGGGGAAGGACAGTTATGTGAAGATGTAATTAAAGTCTCATTTGGGCCATCATTTTCCCCATGTAAGCATGGTGAGTAGAAATAGAGAACTCCATCCTTAAAACTTGAGCTATACAGGTTTACACACATATTGTAAAGAAGATAAATATGACAATGTATTGCTGCTTTCCAGAGAAACGTAACTGCTTTAGCACCCAAGAATATTACTGTTCCCAGTGAGCATGATGTGTAACTCAAATCATTAAAGCTGTGTTTTGTTGTTCAGAAAGAAGCACTGTGGAGTAAAAACTGATCAAAGTTTGAAATACTTAGATTTTACTGGGACAAATTGTTTTCATTTATAGCTTAGTAACTATATGAAAAAGAGTACCACAGGGTTATGCATGGGTGATGAGTAGCAAGGTTACTTGATTGTAATTCTGAGAAGAAATTATGATGACAATCATTTTGGTTCAGAAATGATTTTTGAATCCCCTTTATTGAATCTTTATTGAACCTTTATTGCTCCCCTAGAAGTCCTTGGACTTAGGAAAAAAAAACCAACCCTGTCTGCTTCACATCTTGGTGTATTAAAGTCCTTTTCACCACGAGCCAATAAGAACATTTAACTCCATTGTCAGCTATTAACACAGGTTGGGATGCCCTACTAAACAGATGGGGAGAGGCTGTTCAGTAGGGCCTGTTGTGACAGGACAAGGGGTAATGGTTTCAAAATAGAGGGAGATTTAGATTGGATATTAGGAAAAAGTTCTTTACTGTAAGTGTAGTGGAGCACTGGAACAGGTTGCCCAAGGAGAGGTGGTGGATGCCCCATCCCTGGAGACGTTCAAGGCCAGGTTGGATGAGGCCCTGAGCAACCTGATGTAGTTGGGGGTGTCCCTGCTTCTTGCAGGGGGGTTGGACTAGATGACCTATGGGAGTCGCTTCTAACACCTAATCATTCTATGATTCTGTGCTATCATAGTTACTGACTTCATGTGAAGGTTGTAATTAAAAAAAGCAACAGATGTGTATCATCTTTTTTCTTCATTTTAATGCCTTTCAAACTCTGCAGATGAGTTGTGAAAATCCAGAGCAGGTAAGTATTTTGGTGTGGCCGTGTGACATACAGTAAATAGGAAAGACAAGTATGTGGTGTGGTGTCTCAGGAGTCATAATTTTCAAGGTTGGGTTCAGTTTACTCCTCACCTATGAGCAGTCCTAGCACTTGGCAGTACTGCAATCTATATACTATACCTCTTCTTTAAACGCATCACTGACCTCATGCAAATTTCAGGCTGGCTGAGAGCTGCATTACAGATTTTATGCTTTCCATGAGATTAATAGAAATTACTACTCAGAGCAGATTTGGATACGTGAAAACTCAGACTCTTGTTTTTCAGAGCAATGATCATTCATAGATACATTCTAAGTTAGTATGAACTTTGGCTGCAAAGTTGAGAGTAGCAGCATCTTTGATGTTAAGCAAGGATGCAGCAGCAACAGTGTGGTTATTAAGTGGCCACACAAGGCCTCTCTTTCAAAATCATATATAAGGAAGAGTGGAAGCCTTTGTACTGTAAAATATGCAGTGCCCACTCAGCACTGTATCTGATTTGAAGTCACATATGTTATAAATGGCTACATAAAAAATAGCCTACATAAATACAAAAAGTTTCCATTTCAAACATCTTTGCTGTTCTTCCCCTTTACTTTCTTCAAGGCTTTCCTGCTTCATTCCAGATTCCACCATTTAAAAATGACAGGTGACACTTTGCATATTATCCATGTTACTGTGTAGACTGATAGAACAACACCTTGCTACCAAAAAGTAGGTTTTCTTTGACCTCAGGAAGGCATTTGACACTGCAGCATCCTGGTGGGCGAACTGAGGCAGTGTGGCCTGGAGGGTAGTGAGGTGGATTGAGAGCTGGTTGAAGGGAAGAAGCCAGAGAGTTGTCATTAATGGGACAGAGTCTAGCTGGAGGCCTGTAACTAGTGGAGTCCCTCAAGGGTCGGCACCTGGACCAGTATAGTTCAGTGTATTCATTGATGACCTGGATGAGGGAATAGAGTGGGAGGGGTGGCTGACACTCCAGAAGGTTGTGCTGCCATTAAACAAGGTTTAGACAGGCTGGAGAGCTGGGCAGGGAGAAATTGAATGAGATTTAATAAGGACAAGTGTAGGGTATTGTATCTGGGGAGGAACAATCCCAGGTACCGGTTGGGGACTGGCCTGTTGGAGAGCAGTGTAGGTGAGAGAGACCTGGGGGTTCTGGTGGACAGCAAGATGACTATGAGCCAGAAGTGCACCCTCTTGGCCAAGGAGGCCAATGGCACCCTGGGGTGTATTAGAAGGGGGGTGGCTAGTAGAACAAGAGAGGTCCTTCTCCTCTATTCTGTCCCAGTGAGACTGCACCTGGAGTATTGCATCCAGTTCTGGGCCCCCCAGTTCCAGGAGGACATAGAACTCCTTGAGAGAGTCCAGCACAGGGCCATCAAGATGATTAAGGGAGTGGAACATCTAACTTAAGAGGAGAGGCTGAGGGAGCTGGGTCTCTTTAGCTTGGAGGAGTCTGAAGAGTGACATATGGCTATAAATACGTAACGTGTGAGTATCAGGAGGACAGAACCAGGCTCTTCCCTGTGATGGCCAGTGATAGGACAAGGGGCAATGGGTCCAAGCTCTGAAGCATTGGAAGTTCCATGGGAATGTAAGGAAAAGCTTTTTCCCTGTGAGGGTGACAGAGCCCTGGAACAGGCTGCCCAGAGAGGTTGTGGAGTCTTCTCCTCTGGAGACATTCAAGACCAATCTGGATGTGTTCCTTTGTGATCTAATCTATATGATCCTGCTCAGTCAAGGCGGGTTGGACTAGATGATCTTTCGAGGTCCCTTCAAACTCCTCTGACATTCTGTGATTCTGTGAATCTGTAAATAGCCCAGAGCACTGCAAAGACAGACAAATGCACATCCAGTGTTACTTTCTCTGTTAGCATCTGAGTGCTTCAGTAGGCTTTTCCTGAGGGTTCCTTTATGTGTTTTTGTAATTAATAGAAAAATAAATTGTGAATATGCTCCAAATAAATAACAGTAAAGGTTTTCAAAGATAAATATTAGTGTGATAATCACAGATAAAAGTTATAAACCTGAACTGTCAGCTCATTATCCTTCTGTTGCAAATTAATCAAGGGAGAGACTCTCACTGTACTTGTTACTTACCAAAGATTTAGTGGCTGCACTGATGTAGGAGTGAGAACAGAAAAGTCTTTCATAATATGATAAACAATTTGCTCCAGTCTTGAAGTACTGGGAGGAAATAATATTGAGCTGTTAACACAGATGAACTTGGAAAAATCATTCTGAATAAATTACTCTGCCCTCATCTTCTCTGTTTGTGATCTCATAGCAAGAGAATGAGAATTTGGGGAATGAGAAAACACTAGAAACTGATACAGTTTCTGTAGATGATTTCTGATACATTGCAAAGAGAACAGGACTGATTCTAAAATGCTGTTGTATACTTGATTTTGAAGGCATACAGACCCACCTGAATGTTTGCTTGCTAAATGTGTGTTGTTGAACATATATAAGAGTAAGTGCATGTAAGTTTTTTAATTTGTTTTGTGGAATTCAGGCAGGGGTGCTTGAGATTGATGATAGATCACAGAATATTAGGAGCTGGAAGAGACCTCAAAAGATCACTTAGTCCAACCCCCCTGCCCGAGCAGGATCATCTAGAGTAATGTTTAGATGCTCTTACAAGTGTTCATACTCCTTTTTCAGTCACTAGTATTGTTTAGAGAGAGTAGCTCTTTGTTATTAAACATAGCTTCATTACCATTTCCATGGTTGTGTATCCATGCTCCAGCTTAGTGAAACGATATCCATTTCATCAGTGGGACAGATGCTGTAGTCTGAAGGTGAGTGTTTGGCTTCACTTTATGATGACCTGTACTATGAGTATAATTTGAAAGTGGAATTAGGATGAAATGACCAGATGTCCTGGTTTAGCTGACACAGCTGGGAAAATCATGGAGTGAGTCCTTGTGGAACACGTTTCTGGGCACATGAAGGAGAAGAAAATGGTTTGGAACGGTCAGCATGGATTTACCAAGGGCAAATCATGCCTGACCGGCACAATTGGTTTCTGTAATAAAATGATGGATTTGAGGGTGACAGGAGAGCAGTGGATATCATTTACTTCAGCTTGAACAGGGCTTTCAGCAGTGTCTCCCACAACATATTTTCATGAAAGCTAGAACATTATGGTATGGGTGGGTATGCAGCTACATTAAAAGTCTGTTTGGCTGATCAGAGGGTAGCTGTTAATAAGTTACAGTGTACCTGGAGGCATGTAAAAATGGAGTACTGCAGGGGCTATCCTGAGACCAGTCCTGCTTATCATCTTCACCACCTGGAGGAGAGGTACAAAGTGTGCTATCATCAACGTGGCAGGTGGCAGAGGGCGTGTGTATCAAGGCATGCTTGAGGGCAAGACTGCCATTCAGAGGGACTTCAGTTGAAAGAATGGTGGACTTGAAGAAATATAGTCAGTATGTCCATGACAAGCACTGAGCTATCTGGTATGATGTCATAGCTGACCCTATTTTGAGCAGGAGGCTGAGCTAGAGATCTCCCAATATCCCTTGTAATCTGAATTATCCTATGATGCTATAATCCAGTTTAAATAGCATTCTGGCAGAAATCTTTAGGTCACTTCTGCCTTGTTTTTACGTAGGATTGAAAGTTTTACTCTTGTATATGCAAAAAGCAGCATCCTGGGAAGTCGTTCGTTCATGGCACAGTTCAGTGAAACCCAGTTTGTGGCCTGGGTTGTGGCCTGTTTTGCAGGATACGCAGTCTTGGGAAATTACTTCTGGCATTGATAACTGTATCAGCTTGAGTAATCTGATGTGGAATGCCTTCTCTTATGTCAGCTACCACAAAAGCATGCTTCCCATGTCACCATAAATTAGGGCCACTTTTGAGGATGAGTTTAACTGTATTTGGAGGGAAACAGAAGGGATGACTCATGCCTACATATGGGACAGCAGAAGTAATATATTGAAGTAGAGGGAAAAGTGTTAATAGTATTAAGAGATGAGCAGCTTTTGCATGTAAAAATACCAACCAGAATAAAATGCCTTGCTAGATCAGACCATTGATCCATGCACCTCATTCAGACTCAAACAGTGCCTAGGTGTTTGGGAAGAACATGGGAGCCTAGACACTTTCTGTGGTCTGTTCCCCTGTTCTCCCACACCTCTTGCTTTAGAGAGTGCATTTCTGTCTTGTCCTTTCAGTATACTTTTACACATTTGGGGCATGAATTTTCTTCTTTCTGAGCTTGCTGAGATTTTCTGTCTCCCCAGTCTCCTGTAGCAGCATGATCCAGAATTTTGCTGTTGACAGTGCTGTGTGAAGTACTTCATTTATTTTTTAAGAGATCTTCTAGCCAGGAGTGCCCCAGGGTATTGCAGTGAGGGTTCTGGTGAACAGCAATTCTGCATTCGGTTTATCAGTTGTAACATATGCATAATATAATATTAGTGTCTTTAAAATATTTAAGATAATGAAAGCTTTAAATGTGAAGACAGGGATATTGTGAGATGCGGAAAGCTGAATAAGGATATTTTTGGTAAAGAGAAACATTCAAAAGAGCAACGTCTGCATCCTTTGAATAGTAAAATATTCTTAAATTCTTATCTTAATACTTCTACCACCCACAAGCTTATATATTAAAACACAACAGGGAAAAATTAGAAAATATATTATTGCCATAGCAATAGAGTGCGTGAGCGGCAATTTACTATCCTAGTATCAGTAATCTTAGAAACAGGAAGGATTTTTTTCATTTAATTTCTTCAGAAAGCCTAATTGAAAAGGCCTGAAGAGTAACTCGGCATTGTTCTAACAAATCAGGTCCTAATAGAAGGAAGTTAAGTTCTGTGTGACTGTTAAGAAGCAGAACACTTGCAAAATATGAAAAATGTGATTGGGATAAGTTTGTATTATTTAACAGAGCAAAGATTTTGTAGGGTTTTTTTTTTTGTAGGAGACTGCAAAATTCAACTGAAATAAAACAGGATCATCTACAAAATATGAAACTAGAGAGTGACAGTGAAAGAAAGTAATGTGGCCTTGTTGCATTTCATTAGTATCATATTAAGAAATGAAGCTTTATTTATCTTTAAACAACAAATTTTCTGTCCTATACACAATGGTTAAAATGAAACCTGGTAATAAAGTTCTCTAGGTTGTTTTTGATTATTCCACAGAATTTACAAAATTTTCCACAGATACCAGAACTAGTTCTTCACTTTTTCAACATTGTAAAACTGAAGGTAATGACATGGCTAAAAAAAAAGAAGTATCTTAAGAGAACTCACAGTTGTAAATTGTGAAATATGATACTAGACTTTCCAGTAAAGCAAGAGCAGAGTTAAAGGACCAAACCAGTTTTGGTCCAGAAAAGTCATTGCTGTGTTTACATACAGCAGTATGCTAATAACAACAGTAAGTCAGTACTGTTTGCTGCAGGAGCCTGTGACTTGGAGTGCTGCACCTCTCAAAAGTTTTTCATCCCAAGCCGAGCTAGCTGAGTAGAAAACAGATTGGCCTTTAATTCTCTAGTCAGAATATAGCCATCTTTAGAAGAATGTTATGCATCTTGCTTTCCAACAACTTCAAGATTAAGTCACTAAATCGAGAATTGTCTGGTATACGTTTAATGTAATAGCCTGTATTTTTTTCCCTCCATGCATATCACTAGGTAAACCTTGGGTTAATACATACTGTGGCACAACAGTAAGGGATTCGGTAGAGTATTGTTGTCCACTGGTGGTGAAGCTTCTGTTTGTTTCAGCTTTGTATCACACCTTTGTTCCTCATATCTTTCTTTAATGTTGACATTTTTGTGTATAGGTTGAGACTCTACCTTATACGTTCTGTACTGTAAAGTGGCCTGTTTGAAAACTTTGTAGAGAGATGGATGCTGCACACAACTTCAACTAATAAGCTCTTCAGAAAGGTTTCAGAAGGCTGCAGTGATGTATGTTAGTAATCTGCCAAAATGCATGTGTTTAATTCATATTCTTAGCTGTTCCGTACAGATGATAGAAAAAGGATTCTGGGAGGTGTGTGGGGAAAAAAGGATTCTTTCAGATAGGTTTGCTGCCAGGTACTTTGGGTATTAAAAAGAAAAGAACGTTCTGAGCAGAAGTCTGATTTCACATAACCTGGAAGGTACAGAAGTGTTGAACAGATCAATAAAATGATGTTTATTAGATACCAGATACTGTTCTTTTGAAAGTTACCAGAGAAGAGTATGTTATTTATAGACAACAGAAACAATTTAAGATAATATTTCTGTGGCAAATAACTTAGTTACTTTTAATGATAATTTAAAAAGGTAAATCTGCTTCATACAAATGGAAAATATCTATCATATTTTCTGTCTCATTTTTATAGCATTGATACATAAAAACATTTTGAATGTGGATACGCATATATCATAGAGTCACAGAATGCACTGAGTCGGAAGGGACCCATATGCATCATTGAGTCCAACTTCTAATATCTTTTTGTTTATATTTTACCTACAGATTTATGTATATAAAATACTCTTAATCTACTAGCTGTACTTGGGGATCTTGAGATACAGCTGTGAGTAGAGTCAGAAAGACATACACTTCAGCAGGCCTCCACTACTGATTAAAATTGAGAATTCAAACCCCATAACATTTCTTGGAAGTTAATTTTATGTTAAATGGTCATTTTCAAAAATAAAAGAAAAAATCTCACTCTGGGTCATTAGACCTGTAGTTCTTCAGGAAAATAATTCAGGAAACTGTCTTGTGCAATGTGCTTGATGATTCCTGTTACACTTCAAGCTTCAGAATAAGAAGTTTTTATGTTAAGTAATTTATGTGTTCTGCTTGCTTCCTGCATAGGGCTGATTTCACCTGAAGGACATATCAGCTATTATGTCAGTAGATACACTATGCAGATGGATCCTTCTGAAAATAATGGCAGTCTCATTTGGATAAAAATAATCTTCAAAAGCCTAAGTGACTGTCAGCATTCCTGGGGGTCTCATGTTATGTTCTCTTCAATAATCTTAGTTAGCCCCAAAGTATGGTAGTACTATTGTAGTATGTGATTGACGTTGGGTAATTAAAACCTTATCTGTCAGGAAACCAAGTTTGGTAAGCAGCAGTGTTTATTAGTACTCATGCAGGGACTTACTAGTCTCTGTGCTTGAATCTGTCTGTAGGAGCAGTAGTGTACCAGTTATTGATAGCATGGATTTATTTGACAGCTATGCTGGGCCTGGGAGTCATATATTGATAGAATTTTTCTGGTAATAAAACGTCAGATTAAAACAAAACAGCAGCATTCTTATTTTTAATGGTGAGTAAAACTTACTGCCTGCTGCTGCCTCTGACAACGTAAGATAAGCCTAAAGGTGCATGTTACAAAAGAATTGAGTTCCTTATACATAGGTGCTTGTCATCTAAACCCTTGATTATATTGGAATGCTTTAGCTTCCAAAAGTAAATCTAGCAAGAAGGAAAAAATCAGTAATTGCTTTGTAGAGGAGCATAAAACACTGAGCTACTGTAGTGAATTTAGTATGAAACCGAAAAATGTTATTCTCTCTTCTGAAATAAAGAAGGAATGCTTGTTAACTACCTGCAGTCATAGGTGAGGAAGCAGTAGAAATGTCATAGGCAGTGCACATGGATGCATGTACATTCACACACCCATCCGTGTAACAGATGTCAGGAGAATGACATTCCCCATTCACTTTGCCAGATACTCTGCTAACATTGTGCTCTTTTAAATCCTTCCACCTATTTGTATGGAAACATTTTTATTTTCTGATCTTGCGAGTTAGAAGCAATCATGATACCACTGACAGTTCTTGTTTCCTCCCCCC
>VXBZ01001008.1:0-43141 GCA_013399135.1 Heliornis fulica | reverse complement strand
GGGTTGGTTTTATTTTTTATTTAGTTTTATTTTGTTTTAGGAAACCTTGTAAGAAATGTCTTTGCTGATCCTCCCCAAAGGCCAGGGTCAACTCTTCAGCAGAAGCCTTTGATTCAGGATGCTCAGCCTGAGACAGTTCTTTTGAAAATTTTGCCATTGATATAAAATCCTTAATACTTTAATATTTGACAGCTGACAACTAGAGATTTTTCCTATTGGGACGTGGTGGGGGCTTGTAGCCTTCTGCAGCTGACAGAAAGTGGCACCTAGTCTATGAGGAGTAAGTACATGCTTTTATTTTCTCTTCACCTTGTATAGAGACTGCTCATGGCAGTTCTTTGCAACCCTGTATAACCTGAGAATGAAGGAATTAAACTTCTTTGTACAAGCCTGTTTGTCCCTGTGTCAGGCTGGAAGGGGAGTTCTTCCAAGATCCTAAGGGTCTTGCAGTCAAAACCCTGAGTGAGACTGTGGCTTTGTGGGAGGAGACTTCTCATTTAAGTTAGATGCTCTTTAGAGTATTTAGAGTTTTTAAGAGTATATCGGGATGGATTTGATCAAGTATGTAGATGGAAACTGTGGTACTGGCTAAAAAAAAGCCCATTTTTAAATTTTTTTTAGTTTTTGCATTTCAAGCCAATCTCCCTTTATGTCCCTCTGCATAATTCCATCATTTTTTTTCGTGCTAGATAATCTGTGTCTCCTCTTTTCAGAGTAATATAAATCTTACTCTTCTAATAAGGAAAAATTATGTAACACATTGAGTAAATAGAGAATAAGGAATTATGTTCTGGAGAGACAAAACTTACTCTGATAGAGTAAATTGGAGGGTTTTTTTGTTGGATTTCAGAGATCTGGGTAATGCCACATAGGGCATAATGCTGCCCAATCATTCTACTTTTAGTAGCTTTTTTAAGCAGCTGCTCTTCTGCTATGATAAATGTATTCTCCAGCTCGTAATGGAAAATAGTTACGCAGTTAGGAGTGATGTAAGAACACTAGTCAGTCCAGTGTGCATGTGATCATGTTTATGTTACTGAGACAGATAGTAGATTTAAATATTGTTGTAGAAATAACTTGTGCCATCAACAGAAGTGAATTTGATGTTCTTAAATCAAAGTTTCCTTATCCTGAGCACTTAAAAACCACTGCAGCTTCTAGGGCTGAAATGAAGACCGAGCTTTTCCAGTCTGTAGAATTGTAATGCACAGTTAGACTACTTTTTTTTCAGAGAGCAGGTTTGTAAAAACAATAATTATTAAACTCACTGATATGCCTTCAGCAGCAAAGATATTCTTAGTTATGTACAAAGGTTGTAATGGCACGCTATTACTTCATTCTGTATATGCTGTTCTAAATTTAGGAAAATTAATGGTAAAAGTCGCTGAAGACTAGAGGTGCCTTCTAGAGTTTTTATTAGTTACTTCCCCGAGTCTGTGCAGCTGCACATTGTTCAGTAACTGGCCATTTTGAGTCAAATTACCTACCTAAATGAGCTGAGCAAATGCTGGCTCAATTTAGTTACATACTATGAAATTTGTACATTGAGTTATTCATTTTAGTGAATAGTTTGCTGAAGACTAACACTCAAATAGCATTTACCATTATCTTGTTAATAGGCCTTACTGCTTTAAATCTACTAAGAATGCAAATAAATGATAATTCTGCACTCATTAAGGAAATCTCTAGTGACTTACTTTGGTTAAATGTTCCAACAGGCATGTTTAGCACTTCTTTGGGGTTGGTAAAGTTCCAAAAGTCTGTAAATTAAAGTTCTGTGGAGTGCTATAAAATATGCATAATGAAGCCCTGGATGTAAATTAAGAAGATTTATATTGCGGCTTTCTGCTTACGTTATTCAATCTGAATGCTTCACAGGTTTTTATGAAGCAAATAAAGGGTTCTTTTTCTTGAAATTCATTTTGAATGGTCACCATGGATTCATTGTTACATTACTTAGTTCACACATTAAAGGCTGAATTGTTCTTTTAAATCTATATATCATACTAAAGTTTTATTGCACAATGCTTTTGAAGCCTAGGTTTTCCATCCATTTTCAGTAGTTGAAATAGAGCTGAAAGCAATGTTTATGATTATTCTTCTACTTTAAACTCATGTATTCACTTGAGCCATGCTTGTGATTCCAATTATTCATAGCCAGTGAACATTAGCCGAAAAAAAAATCTCATTGCTGAGGTTTTTTTAAATATTATTTATGGAAAATAAATAGAAATTCTTGTATAAACCAGAAACCTGCATGGATTTTCTGTGTGGCTTTCAGAAGGAAGGAAGATAAAACATAAGTTTGTGCTCAAGTGCCACCCAAGAGCTATACATCGGTCAAAGAAACCACATCGAAGGCTTTGGGTCTGTTCCATTAAAAATAGGGCAAAAGCTTCAGGAAGGAGATGCAGTTGTATTTTAGGAAACTTACTCTGTGTAAGTTGTTCAGTTCAGGAAGATACTATATTGTTCTGGTGTGAATTGATCTGGTGTTTTGATTCTAGATCAGCTAAACTAAATTTTGGTCAGTACATTTCAGATCTGCACTGAAACAATTATCTTGGTAGTGTTCTTAAACTTGTAGTCTTATTAAATTGAGCAACAAAAAGTACTGCAGCATTTTACTTTTAGGGTCTACATGTGTATCTGTGTATACCTGTACCATTTTTAGGATAATGACCTAATACAGAACAAACTGCCTTTGGCTTCTAATTCTTCACTTTCTGCAGTTATTTCTGTTTATTTCAAGATGAAGATGCCCACATTGTGGAATTTTGAAACCAATGGTATGGAGTAGTGCAATCAAAGTTAAACTCAAATAATCTTAAGTTAGTCACAGAATTATTTGTAAATAAGTAGCAAGAATGTTGATAAACCAAGTATCATTAATCTAATAGTGATTTTGCATGGTGGTTTTCTTTTTGTTTGCATTAAGGATAATATGAAAAAATAGTTTTAAAATTTTATTTTTCAATAAGGGATTTCTGCGATTTTTATATACTATATACTGATACATTGTTTATGTAGCAATATATATAGTGATATATTCTGATAACTATATTATTTGTTGCCCATAGAAACTGTGGCTGCCCCCTCCCTGGTAGTGCTCTAAGCCAGGTGGGATGGCTTTGGGAAACCTGGTCTAGTGGAGGGTGTTCCTGTCCATGGCAAGGGGTTGGAACTAGGGGATCTTTAAGGTCCCTTCCAGCCAAAACCATTCAAGGATTCTATGATTCTGTGATTTGATGATGTTACAGCATTTTAACAAGCTTTTTTATTACACTGTATTAAAAACAGATCAGATCTATTTTACAGTGTATGTTCAGTATAGCCATTCTTACAGGTCTTCAAAATAATAATTTCAATTTTAAAAAACATATTTTATATATTAAAAAAGCAGTAAGATTCATGTGATACAACTAAACCACTATGGTATTACACATAATGCAGCTTGAACACCAGGGATTATAAAATGCCTTTGGAAATTAGAACCAGCTCAAATTGTTTTAACTGTGTTTTATAATGAAGAATAGAGGAGGAGATTAGTATTTCAGCTTTTGGATGACTTTATGCTATGATGATAGAGTACATCTAGAAACAATTAAGACAGTGATGAATATAAAGAACGCAGAGCATAATTGAGGCATGCTTTTGTAAGAAACGGAATATATAGAACACTTTGGATTCATAGTAGAAACCAAAACAATTAAATGATCATGATAAAAGCATTTAAAATTAAGCAGCTACACATACATTTGCATATTATGTGGATACATTATCCATATATTCATTCAGAAATAAGTAGTTCATTCTGTTAGGAGAATTAGTAAGGGACAGAGTCAAAACAGAAATTCAGTGGCAAGAACTACAGGGTCCAACTGGCTTTAATCTGGAATTCCATCAATAAGAGTCTTGTGATTCCTAAAAGTGGTACTCAGATGTCTGGCTTAACCCCAAAGTTGTTTGAAACTGGTGTATTTGGAAATAGATGTCAGGGTGACTCCCCAGTAAGACATGAGTAGACTAGAAGTATGGCTAAGGAGTGGAGAATACTATATTAATTGAGAAGACTGGGTGAGATTTCTGATTTCTGATTCTGATTTTTGTGGACTGTGCTAGGATCTTCCTGCTCCAAAATGTAATACTGAAATAAAAACAGAGGCGAACTGCAACTTGAATTTCTCAATTTTAGCATTTTAGTTGCTTATGCTGTTGTAATCAATAGTGTAACGATAGCTGCATCATTTAACTTTTCTAAGATGCCTTAATGTAAAAGAAGAGAGAACATGTATTTTGAAAGATACTTTAGCTGCTCATTTAGTCAGCGTTAGAAGCCTATATTTAGCCTTTGGATAAGAAAAAAACATATAGTTCTTTGTGTGTGCAGTGCTTAAAGAATACTGAGTTGCTGTCAGTGTACATTAAGTGATCTGTTTTGGATGCAATGACCCTGATTTTCTCCTCTAGTGAAACAGATCTTCAGGATGAACCAACCTGTTTTCAAAGTTTACTTCTGGGGAATTTCCGAATGACCAAGCCCACAGATCTCTGTACAGTTCAGTTTTTCTGTTGGTGGTGGTTTGCGAGTGGCTTTTCTAAGGAGCAGCTAGAAGCTTTGCTGAGGTCTGACAGAGTAAATATATATCAGCTGGGCTTTCAAGGCCAAACTCTGAAGCTTATTTACTGTGCAGCACTAGAAACAATGCCAAAACTAGTCTGTGCCATTGGTCAGTTCCTCAGTGCTAGCAGAGCTTAGAGAGAATCATCTCAGCATAGTAAGTGTGCAGTTATTTTTAGTTCAAGCAGTAGGGAACCTGTATTGTGGTCATTGTTCCATATTAACTGGATGTGTATGTATCATAGTCTCTGGGATGTTTTTACTGATGGTTAGCACATTTGAAAGCTACACATTTTTTATTACTACCCCATGATGATTAATTAGATTGTCCAAATATTTGAGGAAATACATGTATTAAAATTACATGTGTTTGTAACCACGTATGATAAGGCAGATGAGATGCCAAGTGAGACTCAGAATGCTTAGAATGTGATCTTACTCCAGATAAAAGTGGGTTTTTTGTATTGAAATACTACATATATTTTTAAATAAAAAAATATTTCTCAATTGATTTTTTAAAATTCTTAAACAGAACTAAATGCTGATACTTTAGTGAAATTGAAATATTTAAAAAGTGACAGTATTTCATAAATGGATTATCATTTATCCCGTGCACAAGACTACCTGACTCTTTTGTAGGCATTCTAGATGAAAGATGGGGTATTCTTTCACTGTTCGTTTGATTTAACTTGTGGTTAACTTTGGTGGTGTTGGCTGCGGTTAGTGTGAATCTACCAGCCAGCAGAGTGCTGCAAGCTCTCCCTCCTGTGGGGAGTTGCCTGCTGCTAGCTAACATTTTGAATGCTACTCAGCACCAGCAAATTCCCCAGGACATTTTTTTGGTTTATCATGTGTCAGGTGAATGCCATTTATATCACACGTGGTTTTTTGTTCTGTTTTGGATAATTCTGTCATTACCATCTTTCCTGTTTGGTGACATTTCACTGCTTGAGAAGTGTGATGTAACTTCAATCAGGAGAGAACCGTACAGCAAACTAGACAATATTTGGCAATTAATTGATTATGAAGGGGTCTCAAATTATCTGGTTGCCTGAGGGAAATACTGTATTCCTCCAGAAGAATCACAAGCTGTTGTGCTTTGAAGATGTACAGGAAGAGAATGATATGGGAGATTTTGATTAAGGGACCAAGGGCAGATGTTGCTTGACTAATGGGATTTGTGCCACTCTATTATGTGCAAAATTCAGAAGTCAAGATAACATATGACTTTTGTCATTATCCTTTTAATGAAACTACAGTATGTGGCTGTGAACACAAATCCTACTAAGTAAACTCAGGAGAATTAGTTCTCTGTACACTTGAATTCTAATTACTGTGGAAAAATAACAGAGCAAGAAGCAATCAAGTCACCAAAATATTACAAAATCTTACAGTTATGACATTACCAAGTACTTCTTTGTTTCATTGCTTGATTTCTTTGTTTTTCTGGCTGGATATTTAGCAACATTATCTTTCAGCTGAGTATTGCAATCGATTTTTCAACTATTGACTGATACAATACTCACAATTACTGTGGTACTGGAACAAAGTACACATGCCATTAAATCACATATGCCTGCCTTAGAAATTAATTGCAGACAGTGCAAGAATTAAGAATACTGAGACGTAAAAGAAGCAAAGTTTGGTTTCAAGAAAATTATATTTAATAAGGAGCTAGCTATTAACTGTACTTCAAGTTTGACTACTGTTCTAGTGTGAATCTGCTCCCTGAGAACATAACCCTGTTTTAACATTTTCTGTAAAAGTTAATTTAGAATATTTAAATGAATGAAATTTAAAACTGCTTTTCATTCTTTTTATTTTGACAAGCTACCTCACCAAAGCAACTTTTATTAATTACATTAATCCATAAGAATGTAGAACTTTGTCATTTTGAAATGTATTGCATTTTAAGAAGTGATATAAATGTAGGCTATTAATAGTATTGTTAATTTCAGTAGTAATAATAACTTAGCATCTTACCAAATGTATTTATTTATGCTTCAGCCTATTGCATTATTCCCATTAAGAAGGACTTAGGAGGCTGAGGGGAGACCTGATTGCCCTCTACAGCTACTTTGTAGAAAGGAGGCTGTAGTGAGGTGGGGGTCGGCCTCTTCTCCCTGGTAACAGACGATAGGACGAGGCGGAATGGCTTGAAGCTGCGCCAGGGCAGGTTTAGGCTGGACTTTAGGATACACTTCTTCACCAAGAGGGTTATCAGGCTCTGGAATGGGCTCCCCAGGGGGTTAGTGGAGGCCTCATCCCTGGAGGTATTTAAAAGACGGATAGACGAGGTGCTTGGGGACATGGCTTAGTGCTGGGATGGCAATGAATCAGAAAGAAAATTTTCTAATGTATCATTTATGTTGTGAACTTCTGCATATTTAGAATATAATTTCTAATATATAACTTCCTTTTTATGTTTTCTTATTCATTGGTGCATATCCTTGCAACCAAATAAAAATATAGTTCTTATTGACTTAACAGTTTTGATCAATTAGTAGACAGGAAATATGATAAGTTAAGTCTTCTAACACTGTCACCAGAATTGGGCAGATAGATTAATTCCTATCTTTAAATATTCCTTTGAGTATCATTAAAAATAAATTCTACTATGCATTCCTCCATAACACTGAGGTTATAGTCATTATCAGTGATTATCATTATGTGTATGTAATATGCAGGCATTGTTCTTATGTAACTATACTCACAGACACCTTGATATACTAGTGATATTAGTTACAGAGATTCCCACTTTCACCACTGCTATGGCTGAGTATACATTTTAGAAAATGAGCTTCATTTTAGAGGAATATTTGATTGCTCAAAGGTGTGTAAGTTTCTTGATGCTTTTAATCCAGTGTGATTAAGGGGACGTACTTGAATAAGCACATTTGGCATTCCAAAAATATGTTACATTTACATATAAGTAGGTTACTGAGAAAAGACCTAGAATTAAATTCTGAACAGAAGATGCAATCCCAGACATGAGGGTTACATTAAATTTGCCTCAAAGTACTGCTTTGAGGCAGTACAGTAATGGGCAACTAACAGTCACTTGAATCACAGAATCACAGACTGTTAGGAGTTGGAAGGGACCTCTGGAGATCATCTAGTCCAATCCCCTGCCTGAGCAGGATCATCTAGATTAGATCACACAGGAACGTGTCCAGGGAGACTTCTAATAAAAATCAAAACTACTAAATGAAGGGGTACATCAGGGTGACTACTCAGAAGAAAAAATTGCCTAATAATATTTTCTCAGCTGGATTTTAATATATATATAGAGAAATTATCTTATGCAGCAACAAAAGGAAATTAAACTCATAATATATTTATTTATGCGTTCATATATACCATCATTCTTTGTTTGCCCGGGAATAGGAAAATATTTATAAGTAAGCTGTATTTATGTATTTTATAAACCTGATCAATACATTCTATGTGGTGAAAATAAACTGTGTGCATGGATGTTTCTCAGGAAATTGGCAGGAAGAGTGGCTTCACATTTCTTTATTTTCTGCTCTTCCCATACTTCTTCCCATACAATAAGTATCAACTGTTTGTAATCAAGTACTAACTTGACAAATACATTGGAGAATGAGCTAGTTCTTGAAAGACAATAACTTTGTAGAGCTAGCAAAGCCAACAAATGGTAAATACAGTCAAAGTCTGAGGGTAGGTTATAAGCATGCACAACTCTTCCAAAGACCTTAAAAACATCTAAAAACTGTTCTGGTATGATTTTTGCAGTACATTTGATGGGAAGTTTCTTTTGATCAGCAACACCCATCATGTTTTATCATCTTGTGACACATCCTTTAAAAAAAAGTGATGTGTATAAAACAAGGCATTAAAAGGCTACTCTTCTCCAGTGGCTTTTAAGAACATGCAGAGAATTGTATGACCGATAGGAAAAAATCTGATTTTACCCACCTTTCCTATTTATGCCTTAAAACTTGAGATGTTTTATTGACTACAGTAGTTCACTATAGGAAAAAAAACCAAAAACAACAAACAAAAAATACAATCCCCTCATTTTTTTTTCTTGATCTACATATGAATTGCTTACAGTTTGGAAGAAATAAGCCATGTAAGGGTAACGGTTCTTTCCTGTGCATGTCTTCAGTATAATTTTACAGTCTTCATGAAGACATCAGGCAAAATGCTATTAATTGATACAGTCAATATTAAGGCATTTGGCAGATACACGATTTTAAAATTGCTGTCATAGCAGTCTTCTGAAGGGACACAGATGCTGATTCTTTGTTATTAACACCTTGTAAAAACATAATTCTTACTGTGTCGATATAGGAGTAATGTATACAGCATTTGTATGTATGTACAGGCTAGATGTTGAGTACAATCCATTCACAAATTCTTTTGAGAGTACAAGCCTACAGTTTCAATAGGAGTCATGCTTTTTCTTTAATCAGTATATAAATTTACAAATTTTATCCCTGTTAACATAAAGTTTCATATCTAAATTTTTTTCTTGTATGTCATTGAAAGAATAAAAGTACAAATGATATTTTATGGCAATTTAGATGCCATATACCAGAACTGCTCTACAAGGAGAAGGTAGATTCTTACCAGGTTTTCTCTTCCTACAGTAACTTAGGATTTTTATTAAGAATCCAGTCTTACTATAAAATCTAGGGTTACAGAGAGATTTATCACAACTTCATTATGTTAAATGAGAAGAGTCTAAATCTTTCAGGCTAGAATAAATGAATAAAGTCAGTAGATCTTTTAATACACCACTTCAAATTGTTATGACCTCTGCCAAGTGAAGTGGAACTTGGCACAACAATCAGCCATGTATGACCTCTAGTGGAAGATCATAGAATCATAGAATGTTTTGGGTTGGAAGGGACTCCTAGAGGTCATCTAGTCCAACCCCCCTGATGAGTGATGAGTGATGAGTGATGAATGATGTTATATTGTGCCAACCAATGGAACTATTTCTTTTAATGCCAAGAAACACTGTTGCTTTGGTTTTTAGCCCTTCTAAGTGGAAGAACACTAGTTGCCCTGATGTAATAATCTGATCTGATTTTTGGAAGAAGTTCATGTCTTCAAAGTTCTAACACAGAAGTACGTCCATCTGTACGACCAGCAGTTCTAACAAGCCTCTCTTCCATCTCTCACATTTTTCTGGAGCACTAATTTTGTGCTATTACATGTCTGCCACTCAACCTACAAATGGCTGTTGTGATCAAGAAATTTCTTTCTAGATACCAGTTGTACTCGGTGAGAGGATATGATCCACTGGGTACAAACAGGAGTATAAGGAACTCTATTTAAACATAGGAAATGCTTTTTCACTCTGAGACTCAGTGACTTTGGCACAGACTACCCAGAGAGGTTGTGATGTTTCCATCCTTACAGATAGTCAGAACCTGGCTGGATGTGGCCCTGAGCAACATGCTCTAGGTGACCCAGCTTTGAGCAGGGGGTTGGACTGCAGCAGCTCCCGAAATTCCCCTCCAACCTCAACCATTCAGTGATTCTGTGATACTCTGATGCCATGGATTTATTCTCACAAATGAGGAGCACATGTTGTGCAGGTAAATGTAGGCATTTTCATTTGCAGAGCTCCTTGTATGGTTCACACTGCATACACTTCTGCATTGATAGCAAATAGTTTGTTCTGGGAAAAATATAAGACATATGTCATATAGTCGCAGTCTTTGCTCCAACTAATTAACTCCTCCAAAAAAGGGCCTCAGTTTGGGCAGGGAAGAAGCATGATATCCCCCCCTTAATGACTTTGTACAGTCACATTTTAAAGATGTATACAAGGTTTTAAGCTGTGTGATTCTTTTAGGGTGAGAGAAGCCAAGGCAAAGAGGTAGTATAGCAGCTACATTGTGTGCATTATGTATAATAAAACATGAAGGAAGTACTCATCTGAGACAGAAGTTCATGATTAGGCTGGAAACTTTAGTATATGCTGCCTCGTCCCTTGAAATACGAGTACTTTGAAGTGAATGTATTCATCTTATATGTGTTAAGTACCCAGGGTAAGAGAGCTCTCTCATGGAGTACCCCAAATCTTACTGGCATCTGCACAGCCTGGAAATGTTCAGGGCACCTGTCTCCAAAGTCTACATGTTCAGTTTCCTGCTCGAATTTAAAACCCCTTTGCTTATGAGGGGTTCTCCAAAGTATCTCCAGAACTTGAGTTACTGGAGATACTTTGGAGAACAATTTTTCCCCTAAAAGGTTTGTTCTATGTCTTCATTTTTAAATAAATACAGTTTTCATGAAAATATGCCAGAAAATTAACACACTTTTGTGGATAATAATTAAGAAGGACATAAAATTCTTAATGCACTTTTTTGTATCACTCTTCCAGATTTATTATTTGATACACTTACCTGCACTAATTAATCCAGACAGATACCAATAAGGTATTCAGTTTTATTATATTACTGCAATTTTATTATTATGTAAATGAGCTGTAGGGTAGACCTACAGTTAGCACTAAAGAAAGCAGCATCCCAAGGTATTTTAATTTGTACTTAATTTGTACTTGTATTGTCTGAAGTTGTGGATGAACTTCAGATTCTTTCTGGTCTGATAAGTCTCTTATTTCCAGCCCAGATTCATCACAGAATAGGAAATGCCTCAAGAGAAACAAGTCCAACGTACTTGCCACACACCTTTTTTAGTAATTGCTGAATCCTGCCAAAGTTGTCCAAAACCTCAATGCAAATGTGACTAAGGAGGATCAGGAGATCTAGATACATATCACTGTGTACAATAAAAGTTCAGATAATACTAACAATAGATGCATGAGCACAGTCAATATATCATAGAAGTAAAATTTATAACTTGCTTAAACCCTATGTCACTTTACACTTGCCATTTATCAAGAGCTATGGAATGGTAATGTTTAAGATTTTTTCTGGCTGCTTAAGAACCCATTGGTGGGGAAGGAAAGGCAAAGTTAAAGATCCATCACAGAAGATGAGTTGCTGGCAGCATCCTTTCTTTTCTGAATTAGCAGAGCTTGTCTAGTATTTCTGCTCAGTCCTGGAATGACACTGGTAAATGAGGAGTACTGTAGTCTGTTAAGTAGCTCTCTCCTTATCACTAAGGGGTACTGCAGATTACAGTAAGAGCTAGCCAGGAATTGGGGAGAATATAATAAAATCTGTCTAGTCTTTCATAAAATACTTTGATTGAAAGCAGCAGACAAACAGTTTTGAACAGGCTATTATTTTCTCCAGTGATTTTCCAAACTTGCTATCTCTTTTGTCTCAGAAGAGACAGAGCTTGCCTCCTTCACGGAGAATTCTGAATCAGATTTATACCATTGAGGGGAGAGGCTGGTTCATTTGCTTTCTCGACATACATTTTAATAAATCTTATAATGGTCCCAGAGGCATTACTGAGTCTAATGACTTTTTTTAACTAATTGTAGTTAATTTATTATTTATCCAAATGTTTTTTAAAATACTTAAACTTTAAGCATTTTCACTGGGAGAATGAAGGCTCATATATATCTCATTTGTGAAACTGAGCTCTACTAGTTTTCTTAAAACTGGACTCATTTCATAGATTCACAAGTTTTTAAATAATAAAAAGGGTCATTCTGCTGATGATTCATATTTCCTGAATAGTGTAGTCCATGAACTCTCTTGTAGTCACATCCATCAGATGCAGTAAATAACAGCTACACCCGAATACGTTACTAAGGAGCAGTTCAGTCTGCGGAAGGCATATGATAAAATAGGTCCCGCATCTGGGACCACTACCATAATCATAATGAAAGAAACTCAGTACCTTTAAATATGAAATTGTGCTGTAATTAATTTGAATTTTTCAATGAAAATACTGGTTGTGTAGAAGCAAAAGATGAATCAATGAAAGAGTCAGCTCTGGATAATAGGGAATTGTCAGATACAATCAAGCAAACACACTAATGACAAGGAAGCTGTTTCTCTTCCCTAACCCCTCTCCTTAAGAAGTTGTGAGAAAGCATAGTCATGAGTTGAGAAAGGAGAGAGCTTTGAGAAGAGCTAAAGGCAAAATGTGTTGGTTTAATTAGACAATCAAGACGAAGATCAGCGTGTAACTCCTGTAAGGAGTAAATGAGCAATAAATAGATATGATCAGTTTGCTACATCTGTCTTGTATTTATTCTACATGCATTTGAATAAATGGACTACATTTCCTATTTAAGTAGTTTTATTTTTTGAGAAAGACTGTTCTGAATCTTTTCTATCTTGTGCTTTGATTTTTTTTTTTTTTTCATCTTAATGAAGTTGTAGTTGGTTGTACACCTGTAGCAGTTTGGGACTCTGAAACTCTTTTCTGGCTCATTTTCAAGAGGGGCAGTCATGAGCTTACTAACAGGGCCTTTGCTGAAGAGTATTTTTGTTTTTTCTACTGTTCTGTTTTGGTTTTTTTTTCCCTTCACTTTCTTGTTGGATCTTTTCCATACTATTCAGTTCTGTCTGTCAAATTTTAAAGACACTGCTGGTGTCTTCAGTTTCCAAAAGGATTGTTTCGCCAATCAGGCAAAACATTTACAATTGCTATTGTTTTTATGTATTTTATGGCTCAGAATCTCTTAAAAGCAGTGGGACGAAGCCTTGCTTATAATGCCTTGCCTTGTAGTGTCTTGGGAAAGAACTTTGCTACCTCAAGACTTTTTTTTTCATTTAAAAAAAACAACTTTTTAGTTACCTTCTCTGTCTTCTTAATACCTTTTGGCTCTTGGAATGAGTATCTTCCACAACTCAGTATGCTGTGAGAAAGATGGACAGCCCTGTTGGGGTGATTCCTTTGCAGGGGGAGATGGTTAGATAGTTGTAAACTTATCACATATGATCAGTTGGGAGAGTTTTGTGTGGTAAAGGGAGAAGGATCTGCAAGGTTAGTATGATCTGTAGCATGATCAGAGATGAGCAGATTGAGCCAAGAGTTTGACAAGAGAAGGATTTGCTAGTCTAATGACATGTCAAAGATTAAGGGTCTGCTTTGTATGGATAACATGGCTTAATTAGAGTTTTATTTGCAAGGTCTGTCTATTTTATATTGCATGTATTTCCTTGCTTGTCTGTTTGGTTTTTTTTTTGTGGTGGGTTTTTTTTTTTATTTTTTTTTATTTTTTTTCCCTTTTAGGACTTCATTGTGTGGTAGTAGCTAGATTTCTGGATTCAAAGCCTCAATGGTGGTATCTAATTAATTCCAAAGTCCAGTCTTTGTAGAACATGCTGTACTGGTACATAGTATTAAAAGTTCTCTTGTTCTATGGATTTGGTTCAAGTTGTGCATATTACTAACAAGAGAATTATTTAATAAATACATCCATTCAGTAACATGAAAACATTTGGTCTCTCTGGTAGAGAAGAAAATCTGTTGTAGGAACTGTTGTTATTTTTTAGCAAGGTTTGAAATGAATGGTGAGATCATGGTAAGAATTATCCTATTGATTCCAGTTTATTTTTACACTTATTTTGTATCTAGCCTTTCTCCTCTTCTCTGAGCTCGCTGAGTGTAGTTACACAAAACCTGGAATGCCGTGTGGCACTTTCTGCAGATTGTATGAAAAACATGTACGAACACTGTGCATGAAAAAAAAATAATTTTACCTCGTACTGCTAATTAAATACAGACCTCAAAGTCTGTGAGACTCTGATAATGTCATTACTGCTGAAAGCACATTCTTGAAAGATGCCAAGGAGTCAGTTAATCTCAGAACACTACAGTGACTGCATCTGTGACATGCTTTGGCCAGATTAGACATTCTGGTGTTGAGTAACCTACCTTAAAATTCAGTCTGAATAAATCGTGAATCTTACCGCCCTCAACTGAAATCTTCTGTGCTGTGATTGCGGCTCCTTAAGACCAACAACTCTATAGCAGGCACAGCAGACTTAACTTGGAGAAAATAAATTTAATTTACTGCTAATTAAAATAGATTCGGGTAATGAGAATGGAGAAGTCAAACATCCAAAGAAGAAAGTTAAACAGTTCTTTGTAGATAATGGCAGTTGCATATTGAAACTCAAGTATTCAAAATGCACTAGATGATACTGTGGTTGTAAAAGAGAATGATTTATCAGTGCTGCACAGTGAGAGGGGAAAGACATTGCCACAGGTTCTCCATGTTCCCCTTCAGAGTTGTATGGGTGCAGGTGCCCAGGGACCTATGTGCGGAGGGGCCAGGCCTATCCTGGCCACTCACGGCCCATTCTAGTCAGTTCCAGCCAGCTCCACAATAGACCCAAGTGCTGGTCTGAGCTAACTGTCAGCAAAGTTACTGATCCCTCTATGAAAACATATTTAAGAAAGGGCAAGAACACCAGAGAAGAGTGAGGATTGAACAAAAACTGAGAAATGGCCCTGCCAAAGCCACAGACAGAGGAAAAGGAGGGGAGGAGGTGCTTCAGGCATGGAGCAGGTACTTTTCAGCAGTCATTGCTGAGCAATGTATATTGTTCACAAGGGCAGTATATATTGCTCATAGCAGCCTATGGAAGACCTCATGCTGAAGCAGATGGACATTCCCTAAGGAATTGTGTCCTGTGGATAGACCACACTGAAGCATGGAAGAAGGAAAAGTGAGTGGCAGAGAGAACTTGTTAACCCCACCATCTCTCTGTTCTGCTTGGGAGGGTCTGGAGGAGCTGGAAGTGGAGGAAGGAACTATAACATGGGAAAGGGAAAGGCAAGTTGGTTTAATGTTGTTCTGTTTCTCACTACTGAATTCTGTCCTAATTGGCAGTAAATTTAATTAATTCTCCCCAAGTCTGTTCTGCTTGCAGTAGTAATTGGTAAGTGATCTGTCATTATCTTGATCCATAACCTCTCTTAGCCGGTTTGCCCATCTGGTGGGGTGTGACTGGGTAGGTGTTCGGCTTTTGGCCAGGGCTAACCCTCCACAGCGTGCACATTCTGCCATCAGCCCTGCAGATAGAAACTCAGGGTGGTTAAAGAAGCAGACCAGCAAAGTGCTGAGTGGTAAGAAAATCCTGACCTGGCTTGATGGTCTGTATCGTGAAACAGTTCTAGGTTTTTAATCTGGAACAGTTCAAAAGAAGCACGTCTTAAAAGGCAATAAAATGATCTCATACATGTGCAGCATGACATGTTAAACATAGTACTGTGCATATTTTGTGTAGATTGATATGCAAATGTCAAGTTTTGGGAGGTCTCAAAGTAGATGGGGGTACCTGCTCAGTTATGTTACTATGTCTTTGAAATACAAGTGTATTTCATGCATTAAAAGCATGAGTCAGTAAGTGCCTACATAAACAATATCCAGTCATCTTTGGTTTCTGTTTTGTTCTGACCTTATACTTCTCAAGCCTATGTAAAAGTTTATAAAAGTGCATACTCACAAATTTAATGAAATGAACAAGTATTCAGCTCACATAGACAAACATTCTTTTTAAACTCAGTTTAGATACTATGTATTTTTTTCTGTCAAGGTAAACATTTATTACTCTTAAAAGGCATTATCTAGCATTGACAAAGTTTTACAGCATTAATTATGAATTCATATACAGATACTTTCATAATCAGAGAAAAAGTCATTGATAGAATTTGTATTTGAAATAACATAGAATCACAGACTGGTTTGTGTTGGAAGGGACCTCAACGCTCACCTAGTTCCAGGGCAGGGGCACCCTCCACTAGCCCAGGTTTCCCAAAGCCCCATCCACCTTGCACCCCCTGAGATGGGGCAGCCACAGCTTCTCTGGGCAACCTGTGCCAGTGCCTCACACCCTCACAGTGAAGAATTTGTTCCTAGTATCTCATCTAAATGTACACTCTTCTAGTTAAATCCATTACCCCTTGTCTTACATCACAACATGTCTGGTTGTTCAATGTTAGTTTGTGTTGAGTTAAACACGGAGTTACATTTTTAACTATATCAAGGTTTTTCTGTGCATTTTAACAACTACCTTGAAAACTGTTTAAAATGGACATAAATGGAACAAAATGAATATTTTACATAGCAAGTAACTTTATTTTCTGGCTGACTTGTACCAGAAATCCATTTTGTACATGTTCTATGGCTTGTATAAAATGCACAAAGTAATGAGGCTCATCATTATCATGCTATTGTCATTTCAAAGCATTGAAATGCAAAAATTAGCATTATCATTAGTTCCACAACTTTTTTCCACATAATGAAAACAATTAATCAGTATAAACTGAATGTTTCAAGTCACTGGCAAGGAATAAATTCATGTACTCCTTGCAAGTAGTATTTGTACAATTATTTTACTTCCTCCATTATGCAGGTATTAAGATTTTAGATACTTCAGTTGTAAAAATGAAGGGAAAATAGAGGTCATTCAAGCCTTTTGCTTACCCTATGGCAGGATTCAGGTTTGCACATATTTAGACATTGTTAAGGGTGAATTTTATAGCTCTGGAAAATCACAGTTTCTCTAGGATATATATTTCTGTATTCCTGTACTTACTGGAGCAAAACTTGTTTGACTCTCCATGGGCTTGGAATCAGTTTGTCCACCTACTCTTGATCATAATGTTCTTTACTCATTCTTCTCCCTAAGCTTAGCAGGCATCATTCCTTCAGTCTTTCTTCCCCAATAAAGTCTTACAAGCCTCTGATCCTTCATGTTTCTCTGTCCTGACTGCCTCCTGGTGATGCCTAAAACTAAATGCAGCACTTTAAATGAGGCTTGCTAATGCGAGAGGAAAGAATTGCTTTTTATCTTACAAACATAGCATGGTATCTCCCTCCTGTGCAAGATGACATTTCAACTTCTGTTCTGTTTGTATGTACTGAATTCCCAGGTTGCCTCTGAACTCCTGCTACCTGGCTGGCTACTCCCCACAGGTGTGGAGTGTTGCACGCACTGAGTGTTGCACGCACTGAGTGCCTTGCAAGGAGGAACTCCTTGCAACTCTTTTGGCTGGTCTGCCTCTTGGACTCTCCGTTCTAGTCCTCTCGTCTAGTGCTCCCCAGGGCATCACTTCATGTGCCACTTTCATAAATATTCCCTTTATTCTACCATTCACAAAAGTAACAGTAAAAATAGATCCCTGCCTTGCCAAACCACTGGATGCAGCCCTTCCTTCTGACAGGGAGTGAATGACTAATAACCAGTTTCCAACTACAATTTTCAGCTGGTTTACACCCCTTTCATCTGCGCTATGCTTTTCTAGCTTGTTTATCAGAATGTCACATCAAAAGAATTAGGGAAGTCAAATTATGGCATCTGCTGCTTTTCCTCTCTTCTTAGGGTCTCCCATCATGTCAGACAGGGAGATCAGGTTGGTTGACAGTATGTGTTAAATCCACACTGACTTCTCATCTCTTTCTGTTTCGCCTTGTCTAAGTAAGGCAGTTTGTTCTAGTAGTAGTATATTTTAAGGAATCGATTTCAGGCAGCTGTCTATAAATATAAACACTTGGTTCTTGCCTTATAAGTATGACAAGTATGATGCCTCCTTATTTTCTGAAATTTCAAATGTTTTTTAGAATTTCTCCAAGACAACTACAAAAGGCTCCTGCTTCATACCAGCCATCTAGGGAACTTGGGTCTGCATTAGCCTAAACAGACTTAGAAGTATATAACCTTTTCGCTCTCTAGACTACTGTTTTCTTCTTCTTCTTAACTATTTTTACTGCTTAGTATTAGAACTATTTTTTTTAAATTTACTGGTGAAATATTTATAGATATATAGCTGTAATATGCAAAGACAGTCTCATCACACTAATATTTCTCAGCTTTCAGATAGTTTATATCAGCTTTCCTGTTAATAGTCTCTTCGTCAAATGAACATGATTTACAGAAAATAATAAACTCATGATGTGTATAAAATAAGCTTATAAAGGCATTTAGTCATATACAGTTTGCATAGAATATTGAACTGTAGTAATTGCACAGATGTTTAAACTGGTTTAGGATTTGCATCATCTACAGGTGACTGATCCATTTGTCTAAAGACACCCAGTTTTTATTAGATAGGGACTGCTTATTGTTTATCAGGTATTTTGATTTCCTTTTAGAAGAACTTATTCTTTCTAGAGAAACAACATTTACTGGTGAATTTAAGGTAGGACTTTCTCTAATATGCAACACCTGCATTACAACCACTTGACTGAACCCATTATTGTAAATAATTAAAAAAGTTTTCCGAGAGACTCACAAAAATGTAAACCAGGCAGTTACATCCCAAATCATTTTATCAGACTGATAACATCCTGAATTCAGAATTGAAAATGTAAAAAGTACAGTAAGGTTTTTAAAGATTATAGGTTTATTTGTGTTCACAGTTGAGTGTTTCAAGACTACAGTCTATTTATATTAACCACCAAGGAAGATAGGAAGGTAATCTGGATTCATACTAGAAATCACATGATTTTAGAAAGAAAATATTAAGGTAACATTACTGCAGTGTGGAAGAGTTTGGGCAAGTGAGAGCTATAAGTTCTTTATATATTTAGAAGAATGGGAAATGTTTTGCAGTCTTTAAACTGTAAGAATAAATGGCTCTTCATCAGAAGATACAAAACAAGCATTTAATCCAAAGATAACATACTCACTTGAGTGTGGATCAGAACAGTAGAAAGAATTCTTTTCTTTGAACCCTGGATACAGAAGTAAATGTTGATAGGTATTTAATATTAATTTAAGATTAATCTCTTTTAGCAGTTACACATACATTTTAAATCTCTTTCCAGCAGCAGTGGATCTTCATCTAAGATAGAATCTGAGCGAAATGGAGGACATGGATTGAATTTGCAAATACAAATTCTAAATTCTGCTTTAGGGGAAATAAATGGATTCCCCCCCCCCAATCTGTATTTGATCCTTGAAAGGCTTCACTGGTGTGATGTCAGGTGGTTTAGGCCGTGCTGAAATTGATGATTTAAAGCATAATGCAGTTTCAGAAACACAGAGTTCCAGTGGCTTGCATTCAAACCAGTTTATTAGCAGCTCATGAGGCAGTTTCTGCGTAGCAATACTACTTGAATTTATTGTGTGTTGCAGGCAGGGGTTGACTTAATCCACATACATTGCTGACCAGATCTGACTGTGTGTTCAGAGGTGTGAAGCAGTGCGTAGCGCTGTGAGAGAGCAAACAGATTCAAAGAAATATATCACTTTTAAATCTTCTGATTAATGTGTTCTCTTTTCCTGTGAATCCATATCTAAGTAAAGGTAACATAAGGAGGCTTTTGTCCCTGAACTGTTCTGAGTGCTGTTCAGCTAAGGCCTGGCTGTATTAAGTTACAAAGCAGACAGCTTTCTTAGCCCAGTGATTTTGTGTCATGCCTTTATTATTCTTGCAAGAGAAGAGAAGGCACTTTATTTGGACAGAAGGCTCTGGGGAGATCTTCCAGTGGTCTTCAGTACCTGCAGGGGGCCTGCAAGAGAACTGGGGAGGGACTTTTTAGAATGGCATGTAGTGATAGGATGAGGGGGAATGGTTTTAAATTGGAAGGAGGTAGATTTAGATTGGATGTTAGGAAGAAGTTCTGCAATATGAGGGCCTTGAGTCACTGGAACAGGTTGCCCAGGGCTGTGGTAGATGCCCCGTCCTTGGAGGTGTTCAAGGTTAGGTTGGATGTGGCCTTGAGCAGCCTGGTCTAGTGAGAGGTGTCCCTGTCCGTAGCAGGCGGTTGGACCTTGATGATCCTTAAGGTCCCCTCCAGCCTGAATACTTTTGTGATTCTGTGATTTTGCGTGTTTATGAGTATTCTACTCTAATTTAGTAGTTAGGGATGCCTACACAGTTACCCCTTCTTGATCTCACCGGTTCCTGAACGTTTCCATAATTGATTGATTATTAATAAATCTCTAATAAACTGCTACAATCCTGGTTTGATTAAAACCACAAGGGTTGAGCATTTTTTTCGTGACAGGTAGCAAACAGTGCTCTGCTGTGTGCTTGTGCAGACACCTTGTGCAACTTATATGTGTACCTCTGTGAAGAGTCTGTCTCCATCTCTGCATCCTCCAGTGAGGTAGCAGTAAACAGCAAGTGGCAGGTGGTGACAGTGGTCACAATGAGAGTGACTTTTGTTAGGGGATATTCTAATGACCTTGTCTCATGAGACCTGCTGGAATGTGCCTTGCAGGCACCTTCACACGGTTGCCTTTAGCTGTGTCATTGCTAATGGGCACAGTTGACAGTCTCCAAACAGATCAGTATGCAGTTTGTGTGGCAGAAATTGTGGAATTTTGTGTCCGCAGAGGAATGAACAAGACAATACCAGAATTACAACTCTGGTCTTCAGAAGAGTGTATTTCAGCTTGCTCCAGGAGCTGTTTGGGACAATCCCATGGGAAACTGCCCTGGAGGACTAAGGGAGCCAGGACAGCTGGCTGATCTTTAAGCACACATCTTCAGGGCACAATAATTCTCCTTCCTGTCAGGAAAGCATGGCAGAAGGTGAGCATGGATGAAGATGGAGATCCTAACTGATCTCAGACATGAAAAGGAAATAAACAGGTGCTTGGAAGCAGGAACAGGCTACATGTAAGAGATACACAGATGTTGCCCACTCATGTAGAAATGGAAATCTCATCTGGAACTGACACTAGCCAAGGAGGTGAAGGGCAGCACAAAAGGTTTCTGCAAGTATGTTCTTGGAAGAAGGAAGGTTAGGGATGCCCACCCCTGATCCCTAACCTTCCTCCTTCTGACAGTGTATCTGGGCATTGCTCAGTGGGGCAGGGGACCTAGTGAAAAGGACCAAACACAAGTCTAAGGTAATAAGGGGTTTTTCACAGAATCACAGGATCACAAAATCACTGAATATTAGGAGTTGGAAGAGACCTTGGAAGATCCTCTAGTCCAACCCCATCCCCGCGCTCCCCCAGCCGCTGGTTGCCTTACTATTTATTGCTAATGGTAGTTCCCTGTCCTCTTGGGTTCTTCAGCCTCCAGTCTGTGTGTAGAGGAATCCCTACAGTATAGGAAGAAGGAGATAGGGATCATTTAGCCCCCTTGGAGGTATGCAGATCTGTGAGACTAGATGGGAGGTATCCAAGGGTTCTGAAGGTTCTTGATGATGTCTGTATGAAGTTGCTCACTGTCATCTTCAAAAGGTCGTGATAATCGGGGAGCTTCCTGGTGGGTAAAAAAAAAAGGCAGACATCACACCCATCTTCAAGAAGTGCAAGAATTGGGACCTATGTAGCTACAAACCAATCAGTCTCACCTCAGTTCCTGTGAGGTTTATGGAGCAAGTCCTCTTAGGAGCTGTTTCTAAACACAGATCCACAATGATAGCATAGAGTGCATTGTCAGCAAGTTTGTGAACACAGTCACTACAGTGTAGCATGCTCTTTAGAGCAATCTGGACAGACTGGAGAAATGAGCTGGGGAAAACTTTGTGGACATCAGCAAAAGCAAATGCAAATTCCTGTACTTGGATCCTGGCTCTTCTGCAGAGAAGTTGAGCATCAATTAGTAGTGTGCCCTTGCAGCAAAGAAGGTCAAATGCATACTGGGCTGCGTTAGCAGAGCTGGGGAAATGATCCTTCTGCCTATTTAGTGCTTTCAAGACCATATGTGAAGTACTGCACCCAGATTTTGGGCTTCCCAGTGCAGGAAGGATATTTACATTCTGGACGGAGTCCAGGAGCAGCCCCAAGATGTCTGAGAGCTAGAGCTTTTGGTATATTGGGCGTGTCTGGGGGAACTGGTTTTGTCCAGCCTCAAGATGGTACAGAGGAGACTTTCTTTCTGCTTCCTGCCATATCACTGGAGGATAAAAGGAGATGGAGCCAGAGGTCTCTTGCAAACCAAACTGTATCTATGATTTTTGTCTTACCCAAGGTAAATTGGATGAGTTTCAACTTAGCAGTACTTTTGCAGATTTCTTTGTTTTCCGGTGGTCTTAATTGCTTGGATAATCTTACCTGTGTATTTCCTAACTTCTGTTTTCTTGCTCTTATTTTTGTTTGGTCTTTCTTTAGTGTACACAAACCTTCTTGTTATTCTTATACATAAAAGTTTTTGAACATCTGTAGAAAAAAAATCAACAATGCTTATAACACCATTGATTATCTGTGCTTAACAGTGTGCTTTATTTAGTAAAAAATAGAATGACTCAATAATGGGTCATAAGTTCCAAGCTAATTGATCTTCTTATGTCTTTTGAGATTGCCTTAAACAGTAATCAGTTCTAGCTGTGCTTTGGGCATCCAAGTGGAAGCATTGAACTGTATGTCTTGTATTATCACAGACCACGTATAAGCCAAGTTGTGCAAAGCAAAAAAAAAAACTACCTTTAGTCATTCCATGGCATATGAGAGTATAACACTAAAGAAATGAGAATTCTTAAAGCTGTATGCTACCTCTGTGGGAAGAGACCAGTTGAGCAGAAAAGTTTATTTTTGAAACGTAACACTTTCTGTCCTGAACACCACAGGCAGCTTCACTAATATAAATTATCTCTCCACTAATGAGCAACAGGGTCACACTTGAGATTCTAAATCCATGTCATTATTCTAAAATGTGTTAGTGAAGAAAGATTCATTTGCTATGTAGTGAAGGAGCTTTTAGGGATTGCTTTTAAGTGACTTTGATTAACATCAACAGGAGTTTAAAATATTTCAGTGTCAGAAGTTTCCATGAAGGTTTAAGATTTCCATAAATGAATCAGGGTAGAAAAGAATCGGAAAACCGTAGCAGCTCTGGGATGATTGTGTAAATTAAAAGAACTGCAAACCTATAATTAGTAGAATTGTCATCTGTTACAGAATGTTTACAAAATGACAATCATAGTTATGTACTTTAATCCTTTTTGAGTAAAACTGTCTGTTAGACAAACATGTTTATATATGCATACACATATATGTGTGTGCATATGTATATAAGTTAGTCTATATAATTTCTGAACTTTTGATGTGACTTCAAAAAAGTTAAAACCTAGCAAAGGAAGAATTAATGAAGGCACGTTGATGAACACCAAGTTCATTGACTGTCAAATTGTGTTATTTCCCAACTGTTAAAATAGCACTTAATAGCCTTTGATGCAGCAAAATAAAATAGATGTTTTCTTTGATATGCATGTGCAGAACAAAGATGGCTTTGAAGTCTGTTTTTGTGTATTCCTTAAGCAGCGAAAACCTGACATATGATTGTAAACTTAGATTATTTCAGAGTATAAAAGCACATGAGACTTAAAAGGAAAAGTAGGACAATTTTCTTGACAGAAAAGTAGTCCTACCTCTAGTGTCAGTAATGTTAATTGACTCTGCTTGAACTTCCCAAGACTTCAGGTGGTTAGTTTGTTTAAACTAAAGGACTAGTGACTTTCACCTCTGTTCAGACTGTGCAAAAGGGGCATACCTACATTTTGCTATCCAGTGGTAGCTGGTGTTCTGAAAGATCTACTGACAAACAACAGCTATACCTAAGGCAAATCAGAAGTCACTTTTAAAGTTACTCAGGATCACAATTTGTATGTGATAGTAACAGAATCATTAGCAAATAATTCTAACCTCACAAACTGTTGGATATGTACAGCTGTTCCCAGAGGCGGAGGCACAGGCATGCCGTTATTTGGGTGATGTCTGTGGATTTTAACAGAATATAGAAAGTGTCAAATATTTTACCAAACTCTTGGGAACAACATTATCACATCAAAAGGTTAAAGAAAAGGGGGGAATTGATGTAGACAGGAACTAGTTTTAGTAGGCACATATTAGTTTGACGTGTTTAGAATTGTTAGTTTTGGCAGGTTTAGCTAAAGGACTGGGCAGTAGTAGGGAGGAACAAATTATTAGATGTCTTTTAACAAAAGGGCCTTGCCCAGTAACAGGGATGAGATAACAGAGGCTGCTAGAAAAGATAAGCAGGAATATGAGGCAGTTTGAGAAGACAACAGTTGCTTACTTACCACAATTTGGCACTCCACACCAAAGGTGAAGAGTGCATCTTGAAGCAGACTAAGAGCCTTCCTCCCAAAGACCCCAGCCCACGACCACCAGACGGCAATGTGCGGGTGCCTGGGGAGGAGACTTATGATAATGAGCTCTCGGAACTGTTTGAAATAACCCTTTGAACTTTTTTATATAACTCATGGAACTCTTTAGAATAAGCCAACCTTTTCTCAGGAAACCTTATGCATATGCATAACTTCGTGTAATAAATGGCCGACTGTTGTGGTGAAACAGTGTGCAAGCTCGGAGGTGCTGGCCCCTTGCACCCGGCGTCGTAATGAGCATACCTACTTTATACCCTCTCATGGGTTGTGAAGTCTGATTCCCCAAGTCACTAGTGTTGTGCTTTATAGATCATAAGTGGTATAGTGAAATAATAAAATGCAGTTGGGAAAATGATTTAAAAGTGACTTCTGATTTGCCTTAGGTATAGCTGTTGTTTGTCAGTAGATCTTTCAGAACACCAGCTACCACTGGATAGCAGAATGTAGGTATGCCCCTTGTGCACAGTCTGAAGAGGGGTGCAGAATTTGATACAGCTCCTTGCCTTGATTAACCTTTTGTGAATTATGTAAACAGGTATTTGAAAGGAAATGTCTCCTCCACAAAGATTAAAAATAACACAGGAAACAAAGCTCTCCACTATTCCACATTTTTAGATCTGATTCCTAGACTTTCTGTACATTATTCCTACACTTATACTTTGAATTTGGTCATAAAACAGATTTATGTCTCTGAAGTCCTTGCTAAACTTTATGTATGACAGCCAAATGGCTCTTCGGATTTGGTGTCTCTGCAAATTTGTTGCAAATCAACAACAATTTCACAACTGTTTTACACTTGAGTTTTGATGACTGATGAAAATATGACCTTTCTTTCACTTCTGCTACGTCCCTATTTAAAAAGTCTAAAGCCTTGCTTTTTTGGAGAACCTTTGCTGATCTTGCTATCCCATTCAGTGCTGTTAATTCTATGTTTATCTTGTGGTTCTCAATCAAATAAGTTGCAACAGAGTAAATGAAATAGCATACATAAAATGCAAGTTGCTCTAACGTGAAGATGCTTTGTCTTGTCTCCTCCAAGTACTGGCAAAACATGATTAGTCTTTCTGCCTCCTAGAATCTTCCCCAGTATTTTAAGATACATTACAAACTGGTGGTTCTCATATCTCTTCAACTTTTTCTAGTCTTGCATGCTACTTCTGTGATATCTTTGGCAGTGTTGCTGGTGAACATCTGATGGATGGTACAGACTTACTGCTCTCTTCTGCCATATTTTTTCTCTTTGCCCTTTCCTGACATCCACTTATGAACAAAATTCCTGCTTTCTCTGGCCCTAAGAATTTTCAACTGGCTTGATATATCCTTTCCCCCATCATACAGATAGGGACATTCCTCTCAGCTATAATTCTCAATGGTGTTATCCAGGGTCTGAGGGCAGAGTGTTCAGTGGCTGTCTTGAAGGAGGTTTCTCAGAGCGTTCCCAATGTAAAGTACCTGCAGAAGCAGAAATAGTTTGGCTATCTGCACTAGTATCAGCTTCATGAATACTTCCTCTGACTTCTGGGTATTCTGCTAGGACCGCAATATACAGTTTAGCATGAGTGCCTAGGCTTCATCTAGTGTTGTTGAAGACTGAAGTAGGAATAATGCTTGAGTAGCAGTTTGGCATTAGGAGCTTCTAAGCAATCACAAGTGTGTAAGAGGTGGTAGATGAGCATTACTGAAGTGTGATTGTGTTTGGACTTGTAGCTTAGACTGCAAGATAAAAATAATCACGCAAGGCTATGTGGTAACGTTAAATCAAAGCAGGAGATGATTCCTTAGTGTGGTAGAAAAAGTATAGCATTAAATTCTTTGAAGGTTCTTCATGTTGCCATTGTATTGCCCTTTGAAAATGGTTTGGATGTTTAAGATTAATGCTAGCAAACTTGCTAGGCAGTTGGTATGTGCAGTGCTGCTCCCAGTATGTCCAGCGGTGGATGGAAGGTGCTGTCCTCCAAAGGATACTACGATTAAAGGAAGCTTCTAGTGATTCAGCAGTACCTAAAGAAACAGCTGCTTTAGGATTTCAGTTGAAACCCAGTTTTGAGTGGGCTTACATCTGGCGGGCAGCAACTAAACAGTTTTAGGACAAACTCAAAAGTTCACTCCATCTCTGACAGAGGTGCCTCCTCAGCCATGAATGGGATTTTTGTCACTACTTACTGTCTGTGTATGGATTTGCTGTTACGGAGCCTTGTATGGTCTGCTGGTTACCTTGTGCATTGATAAACTTGCCCAGCTGTAGCAGATGACTACTGGAGAATGGGTAGTCTGTGGATAAAGAGGATAGATAGCATCCTGAGAGGAGAGGATGGCCATTTCTTGAGAGTGCCAATATGTCTTAGTGAGTCTAAGGCTGGAGTGGGATGCAGATTACAGGAGAGACGGACAAGGGAAGAGTATGAAAAAATGTCTCTGCTTCACTCGAGTCTTACCCTGCAAACACTACACAACAAAGCAATTTGTTATTTTTTCCTATGGCAAATTGAGATAATGATATAGCCACATCTCTAGATACCTTTTATTCAGGCTTACTGAATATGTGGCTGTCCTGGTTCCAGCTAGGATAGAGTTAATTTTTGTTCTAGCAGCCAGTGGAATGCTGCCTTTGGGAGTCAGGATGAGCCCAGCACTGGTAACAACCCGATGTTTCTAGTTGTTGCCAAGCAGTCAAGGACTTCTCAGTTCTTCGTAACAAGAGGATGGGGAGCACCCAGGAAGCTGGGAGTGGACATGGTCAGGACAGGTGATCCAAACCGGCCAAAGAGTGTCATGCCAATTATATCATGTTCAGTATAAAGTAGGTGCGGGGAGGTCACTGCTTGAGGNCAGTGGAATGCTGCCTTTGGGAGTCAGGATGAGCCCAGCACTGGTAACAACCCGATGTTTCTAGTTGTTGCCAAGCAGTCAAGGACTTCTCAGTTCTTCGTAACAAGAGGATGGGGAGCACCCAGGAAGCTGGGAGTGGACATGGTCAGGACAGGTGATCCAAACCGGCCAAAGAGTGTCATGCCAATTATATCATGTTCAGTATAAAGTAGGTGCGGGGAGGTCACTGCTTGAGGTGTGTGGTTTGGTGAGAAATCGTATCCTGTATAATCACCTTTATATATTTCATTATAAAGTCCTATCATTGTTATCTCTCTCTCCTGTCCCAGTAAACTATCATTATCCCAACCCGTGAGGTTTGTTTCTCTTTTTTTTTTTGTTTTTTTCTTTTCACCTCCAGCATTTTAGAGAGAGTGGCTGTGTGGTGTTCAGCTGTCGGCTGGGGTGAAGCCATGGCAATGTCATCGTAACAATTTTCTCACTTACAAGGTTATTTAGAAGGAAAATATTCATATAACTTTTTGCAGCCATTTTGAAACCTTACTTTTGTGAGAAACTATGTCTTCCTGACTCCAAACTTTAATGCAATTTCAAATTTAAGTAAGAAGGGTACTGCACTGAATGCAATAGATGTGTGATTTGATATCTTCAGTAGTGTATGTGCAGGTTAGTGGTACACTGTTGCATTAAGGCGGGCAGGGCTATGTGAGGTACCCTAGAGTGTGGTAGACATTTGATCTTGAAAGTATTTGTCAGAGACTGAATAAAACAGGGATTATTTGCATCTGGAGGACTGAGAAAGACATACATTGTTCTTTAAGTATTGGTGTAAACACTTGCTTAAAACATTTTTAATTAGTTTTAGTTACTGAATATTTGAATTTTCATATCATAAAGAACAAGAATAAAGTTATACTTAAATGAAAGTGGCAGAATGAAGTCCAAAAAATGTGAATTATATGATAGAAGTGGTTTTATTATTGAATGAGAACTTGTCCAAGATTAAGGAAATTACATATGATATAAAGGAAGTAATGCAATTGTCTGTAATACAAACAACTTATCAGGAGAACAAGATTTACTTTTTCCTTTAAACTCTAAGGAAGTTACTTTGACTTAAAGGTAAAACAACTCAATGAGATGGAAACTTTAATAAAAAGATCGTGCTGTCTTGAATTCTCAATGGAAGCCATTGTCCTACATAATTTATAGCAAGTTTTTCTTTGATCTTTTATATTTACAGAGGGTATTACTTGTGAATGCAAATTTTGAAGCTCTAATGCTCCTGTTAATTCTGTAATTTATACTTACAGTAATTATTTGGATTAAGTTTATATTGAGTGAATGTTGTAGTAACAAACTAGTCATTAAAAACTAAGTTTCTATTTCTGCATCTACTTGCAAAATCTGGCTACAAGTTTCCAATCTCACTGTCTGGATCACATTCTGGAGTTAGCACAAGCTTGCCGTTAACTGAAAATGAAATCATCACCATTTGAAACTAACAAGGTATGGGATTTGTGATCTTCATGTTTTTTAGTTTTCCACTTACCTGGTATCCTTGAGAACTCTGACCTACTGGGCTTATGCCTTTGGTGCTGTTTTTAAATTACCAGAGCAGTATTCCCAGCAGAACAGTGATACCTGCAGGTGAAAATGTCTAGTTCTGCTTCATAATTGAAACAAACAAAATCTTAAAAAAAATAAGTACTGTGACCTGGACTTGACATATGGGCAAGAAAATGAATGTCATTAATAAAGCCATCCTTGAGAAGGACAATCTAACTAGTAAATTCTCCAAAGTACTGTTTCCTTCAGGCTTGTCTGGAAATTTGTCTTAATTTTCATAGATGGTTATCAGTCAGTAAGTAATTCACATCAGAATGTTAGCATTAAAGTAAAAGATAACTTTGCATATATAAAAAAAATGGAATCATCAAAAATTGGATGAGGATTCTGTGCCTTATTTCAAAGGAAAAACCCCATGACCAGCATTAATGACCTTGACCATTTTCTAGCTAGTGCAGACTTTGGGTAGTTCCTTCTGCACAGATGTCTGGCATGTTTTTTGACGTGCAAGAAATGTCGAACTTGAATGGGGCCATTAAAGGAACTGCAAATAAAGGAAAACTAAATCTTAAAATACTTTCCTTTTTCCTCCTTGGTACATCAGAGTGGTGTCAGGCCTTACCAGCTATAGCCCTGCTCAGGTGATGATACATGTATTAACAGCCACATCAGTTACAGACTCAATCTAGCTGATGACATTGGAGGCCATAAAGTTCAGCTTCCTTTATACCTGAAGCACATGGTCATACTGTTCTTTGGAAATCGATGTAGCCAAAAAAGCCTTACAAAGCATAAAACTTGAATTTGAAAATCACATTTCAGTTCCTAGTCTCCCAAACCTTTATGAATAGAACACAGTTCTCCTGAATGGGCTTTAGAGGTGCTAGTATAGGCTATCAGACATTATGGTTACACAGTTATTTGCACAATCTTAAAGAGGAAAAATGCAAAAAAAAACCCAGGGAAGTAGGAGAACAATTCAGATTGTGCCTGAAAACTTGCTTTAATTTGAATTTAAATTTGTGACGTGGCACGCTGTTTTTCAATATCCATTGGGTTTCCTTTTCTAGCAGACAAACTGTGCTAGTGAAACTGGAGAGAAGAATCTGCACATCGTCTGTAAAAAATTTCCTCAGTATTAATAAACATTCATCATCCCTTGTTCTGTGCTGGATACATATTTTACAATATTTATAAAATCAATAGCCCTATTTGCAAATTGCATTTCTATTGAAAAAATAGATAAAATAAAGCGTTCACAGGGGAGATACTGATATCTGATTGTGTATCACTGACCCAGTTTTCAAATTAGATGTACTTCATCTTTTTTGTCAGTAATGAGCACTCGATGCTAACAAAACAAGTAAATTTTTAGTAGAGAAGGATAAAACGTAGTATATGGTCCAGGTTCTACAAATAGCATAACAGTACAACAGAGAGCTAAATTCAATAAATAGAATCATAGAATCATAGAATTGTTAAGGTTGGAAAAGACCCCTGAGATCATCCAGTCCAACCATTAACCTAGCGCCACCAAGTCTACCCTTAGACCATGTCCTCAAGCACTGCATCTACCCGTCTTTTAAACACCTCAAGAGATGGGGACTCCCTGGGTAGACCATTCCAATGCTTGATGACTCAGTTAAGAAGTTCTTCCTAATATCTAACCTAAATTTTCCCTGGCGCAACTTGAGGCCATTACCTCAAGTTCTGTCACCTGTTACTGGGGAGAAGAGACCAACCCCCACCTCACTGCAACCTCCTTTCAGGTAGTTGTAGAGAGCAATAAGGAGGAGAGGAGACTGAGGGGAGCCTCAGTCTCTTCTTCTCCAAACTAAACAACCCCAGCTCCCTCAGCCGCTCCTCGTAGGGCCNCTGTCAACCAACATCCCCAGGTCCCTTTCCGCCAGGCTGCTCTCCAGCCACTCCTGCCCAAGCCTGTAACGTTGCCTGGGGTTGTTGCGACCAAAGTGCAGGACCCGGCATCTGGCCTTGTTGAACATCATATTGTTGGCCCCAGCCCAACAATCCAGCCTGTCCAGATCCCTCTGCAGGGCCTTCCTACCCTCCAGCAGATCGACACTTCCACCCAATTTGGTGTCATCTGCAAACTTACTGAGGTGAGGGTGCATTCAATCCCCTCGTCCAGATCATCTATGAAGATGTTGAACAGAACTGGTCCCAACACCGAGCCCTGGGGAACACCACTGGTGACCGGTCGCCAGCTGGATTTGGCTCCATTCACCACCACTCTCTGGGCTCGGCCATCCAGCCAGTTTTTAACCCAGCGCATAGTGCACTTGTCAAAGCCGTGAGCAGCCAGCTTCTGCAGGAGAATGCTGTGGGAGACAGTGTCAAAGGCCTTGCTGAAGTCTAAGTAGACAACATCCACAGCCTTCACATCATCCATTAAACGGGTCACCTTGTCATAGGAGGAGACCAGGTTAGTGAAGCAGGACCTGCCCTTCATAAACCCCTGCTGGCTGAGCCTGATCCAGAATAATAATAAATAGTGCCAAACCAGAACTGATTAACCCCTCTGGATTTAGATCTCACCAAGACAGTGAGGTGTGACTCCTTCAGACATCCTGAAAATGTCTTGGGTGAGGTCTAATTCAGCACAGTCCTGCAGCCCTGCTACAGGCTGGGTGCTGGAGTACATGCAGAGGTTCTCTGGAGGCTGCTATGTTACAGGTCCACACAGCACGGTCACAAAGGAGTCTACTAAATGATCAGATGCACACCTCAGACCAGAGACCCTGAAAAGCATTTGTTTAAAGCTTTTGGCTAAACTTTGGGTGAATTGTTTCAGCATTCATTAAACTGGCATAGTAAGCATTCTATCATAAACGAATATTTTCTAACCTGGCTATTTAGTGCTTTGTCAAGATGCAGCCCATGAAGTTAGACATGTCAGTTTGAGCACTTTATTGTGTAACATGCAGGGTTAATTTCTTACTCTTTGCTAAAAAGGGTGGTGTTTCTCCAACTCTCAGCTGTTAATTTGGGGCTCAGTATCAGTAGTTTCTTCCATTTCTGGAATCATAAATGTAATAGGTCTTTACATATGCTGTGACAGTATTGCCAAAACATCTTAGGAAGTATTCTTGGGGTTTTGCCTTAGAAACTGCAGAAGTAATAATAATAATAAAAACAGGAACAGGGTTGCATAGTTAAAATGCCTGGCAGTACTCTCGCAATGCTCTCTAGTGTGGGAGAGATTGAACATTATGCTAGTGCCAGAACTTTGCTTATATTTCTCTCTTCTTAGAACTCATCAAGGAATAAGAAATGACTGTGATAAGTAGTTTCCAATCAAATTATTGCCTGACATGTTTTGGCAGCCTGATTTGTACCTTCTAGTCTTCATAGCTGCCGAAAAGGATGACTTGCCTTTTTGGAAGGTCTGCCAAGGAGACGGATAACTACAGCAAGCTTTAAAGTACCAGGGTCAGTTCTGGTTTTGAAAAGTAAAGGGAAAAGTATATTTGAGTTTTATTTTTAAGCCATCAGATCATAAGGAGAGGTATGGAAGGCCTTGTAAGCCATTATTTAAACGTTAGAAAGTCACTGAACTGATTTGCATGTTTATATCCATACAAGGACTTTTTTCTCCAACCCAAATGCTAAAAGCTGCAAACTTATCCAGATGTGGCCTCAGAAGTGTTGAGCAGAGAGGTGTGTAATCCCTTCTCTCAGTGTGCAGGCTAAGATCTTCTTGATGCAGACCAATACACTGTTTCCATCACTGCAGCAGTATATATTTACTTGTTTACCATGAGAAGCCCTAGCTCCTTTTCTGTGAATGTGTTTGGTATCCAGTCATATAATCATAGAATCATACAGCACATTAGGTTGGAAGGGAACTGTAAGGCCATGTTGCCCAACTTCCTTCCAGTGAGCAGGGACATCTTCACTAGATCAGGTTGCTCAGAACCCCATCCAGCCTGACCTTGAATATCTCCAGGGATGGGGCCTCCACCACCTCTCTGGGCAACCTGTTCCAGTGATCTACCACCCTCGTATTAATGAACTTACCGAGTCATTGGTCCATCCCACAGTAATGCTCAAGAGTCATCCATCTGTCTTTATTGAACTCTGAACTTCCCATCAGCCCATTTCAGCAGCCTGTCAGGGACCTTATGAACAGTAGCTCTGCCTACCTGCATACTGGTTGCTCCCCAGTTCGATGTGATGTTTGAAGGTTTTGCAGGTAACTTTTTAGAAAACAGGCATAACATTTAGCTCTTCCCAATCGCTGCTGACCTTCATGGAATGTCTTTCAAGGGGCAGTCCTGCAACTATAGTGTTTTCCTTCTTAATATCCTTGGATGAATCCCATTCCAAATCAGTAATACAAAAACTTTCATAGACTACCCTGCCAGGCCTTGGAAGTAAGTTTCACCATATCCTGTACTAGGGAAAATAAATGAGATAACATAAGAAATGAGGTTTCTAGGCCCCAGAGGAGACACCCGATTGGTGTGATTGAAGTTCATTTTCCATCCTAAAAATAGTATGGATTAAGAAAGATAGTTATATAAGATGCTTAGTAAGAGGCTTTGTAAATCTTAATGTTTCTGAAGTGTCTGTCCTGTATCTGAAGCAGTAATGTCAAAGTTTTGATGTAACATAGAGGAAATGTTAATCACAAGACCAGTTTGTCCTAGAAACTTCCCTGTTGCTGAGACTCCTTCCTGATGGGCCTTCAAGGTTCCTAGGTCCTTTGGGAGCTTTTTGGACATCGTGAAAGAATTTTGAGTAGTTTGGTTGTGATACATTTTGCAGGGATTTTATGGTGGCAGTTGTTCTTCTGCATCTATCTAAAGGTCTTCTTTCAGTTAGTTTTAGGAAGTCAAGTTTTTATAGAAACCTTTTCTGATTTTCAAATGAGAAACTTCTCATCTATTTTAAAGGAGACAGTGTCGTAGTAAGATCAACTGAATCTATTTTAAAAGAAAAACAATATTAATGAGGATGGGAAGAGGTGTGAGTATACCTTGTTTTCAGTATGACAGGTTCTAGAAATTGCTAAATTTTCAAGGTCCTTGAACTGCATTCACAAATGGGATTCAGTTCAGTGTAACAAAAGTAACATTATAGAATCCAGTGGCATTCTGTATTTTACAGTTATTTCAGGTTTACATTAAATGCAAAGTACTCACAATAATAGTTAAGAAGGGAAGTATGTTCATTTAATGAAACAATTTTTATATATATACAACATATAAATTTAACTTACTAGCAGACATTCAACCTGGCCTCCCACTCAGCCCACTGCACCTGTATGTATGAGTCAGCTCCATACATAAATCCTTCTAATTAGTGTTTTTTAAGGATTCCTGAGGTTGCAAGTTCAAAGAAGACTGATGATTGAATCTTTATCCCTCAGCTTAAGTATCTTAATAGGAACCAAAAAAGAAGATGAGAAGTGAGACAGGTATAAGAACAGCAGGAACAAAATTGACTCAGGTTGAAAGAGCCAGCACTTGCAAAGTCAGATTGTGTAAATGATCATTTCAGAGAGTGAATCAGATCTTGAGGCAGTCTGATCACTTGTAGTTAAGGATATTGATACATTTGCAAGACTACATCTCTGCTAAACTTTACCTCTAGGAATATTGCACATTTCATGGTTTGGGAGAACTGTTGAGAGACTTCCTTGGGGGACAGAATAGTGGAGATTCCAGGTGGACAGAGACTCGTGGGCACCACACTATTAGGAAGAGTGGTTTTTGAAAGCACAACTGCAGCCTCTGAAGAGAACAGATTTAAAAGGGACTTTGGTTGCATTTATCCACCAGAAGGAGCAGAATCAGCCAATCAATGAACCAGAAACTGTATAACTGATTGAAGTTCTGTGTTGGGTCTTTTAGATAATTCCTTCAAACAATAAAAAGCAGCTTAGATCTGTTGAGTGGAAAAATAATCCTTTGATGTCAATCTTTTCTCTTGGATAGATAAGCTTGACTTTTCTAAGGGGCTGGAGGGAGAAGGTAAATTAAGGTTCAAAATAAGTGTTGGCTGTGGCAGACTGCTAGCTTTTCTGACAAGGTTCTACTTAAATAAAACCAGTATTTTAAAACATTTTATGATGTTCCTTTGTTGATTATATAATTACTTTTCTACACATTTAGAAACCTGGAGGTTTATTTGATTAGAATGGTACTTTTAACTTTATAATTAATCTGTTCTAAAATACTGTAAGTTATAATTGTATTGTTATAATTAGCTTTTTTGGAAGCATCACTTTCTGACACAAAATAAGTCTTCCAGATAGCAGAATTTTACTTTATCCATGAAAGGATGTAGCTAATAACAGCCAATACATGTGCCACAATTAAATTTGTGTCTTATGATCGTTCATGAACAAAGTTTACACATGTTCAGAAGTAGAAACCAACAGGAAATAATTCAAGAGTATTTCTCAGTCACAAAACCAGCTCTTTTTTCCTGTTACGAAGATGCTTATTGTAAAAGTCTTTACTGACTTTGAAAATAGGTATGTTAATGTTGAGCATTTTAATTATCAATTGCTGTTCTTAAATATTTTTGTAGAAAGTTAAGTAATTGAAAATTAAAATGAACCTACATTTTTGAGTGACCTAAAACAATTTAGAATGACTTAACCTCTATTTTCCTATTTCTTTCTTCTTCGTTATACCAGAAATCCCCACCAAAGAAAGATCTCAAGATTATTTTTCAGATCAAGTACCCCACAAAATAATACCTTTGTTACTTACTTTTAAGTAAGGATCAATATTAAATATTTTTTCCTTGAAATAGTACCGGGCAATTATTGTAAAGTGCCATAATCCCTTTTGTCAAGCTCTGTTAAAAGAAAATTAGTGATGGATACTTTTTTATTTAATAATTTAATGTAATACTTAAACTTGATCCTTATGGGTCCCTTCCAACTCAGGATACTTGATGATTCTATGAACTAACAAATTATAAACTCTTAACAGCATATGTAGAAAACCCAGTTAGTTTCTGCTTGCACTTAAAAGAATTCATTGAGAGGATGGTGCTAAACTAGATTAATATGGAAAAGAATCCTGCCTTCCATTTATTCCTAAAAATCAGACCCCCCAAATGTCTTGATAAAATCTACGAGAGGTCTAGCTGCATCACACTGTTGCAGCAATCATGCTCTGGGGTTTGGGGTGGTTTTGGTAACACATGCTGTTCTCCATCTCATTCTTCATTCAGCAGTGATTAATCTTCATTTTGCATTTGTTCTTGTCCATACAGTAACACTGTATGTTGTAATAATTAATTTTAATTAATGACTCAGTCATATGAGAGTTGATTTCTTCAAATAAAGGTTGTAAAAGGCGGGTTTTTTTTATTTTGTTTTGGTTTTTGTTTTTGTTGGTTTTTTTTTTTGTTTGTTTGTTTGGGTTTTTTTTTTTGTCCAGAGGGGGTGATGTCTCCTTAAAAACCAAACTAGTATTAGTGAATCTTGATAATCTAAATTTATGATTTAGCATTCATTTTCAGAAGTGACAGCTTCAAAATATATTTCAATTCTGAACTTTTTGTTAGGAAAATTAAAGTGAATTCCTCAATTTTAATTGCAGCAATTAGCTGTTAAAAATATGAGCAAAGTCTAAACTTTCTTAACATTAGTATTTCTAATTATCTAATGTCCTATTTTTACTGGGGGTTATATAGCAATTTAATTGCTTTGTAATAACTTGTGAGCTGTATTTGCAGAATGATTTTTCTTTACTTCTTTGCTTGATTTACATAATTTTGCATAATGTAGGTTAGGGTTCATATTCTTCTGTAGGGTTTTGGATTTTTTTTTAATTCCTCATAATATCAATAGGTCAGCTAGATAATTTCAGATGATTCATAGTTCTGGTGATTTTTTATTTTTAGTTTTATACTATGATTTATATTTGGGCCTGTTTTAACTAAGTTAAATAATTTGAGTGAAAAAAAAAGCACAAAAGAAGGATATGATCAAAGAGAATTTATAGAGAGTTTCGGTATCAAAGATAGCTTTTTGCAAGCTAATATATGTTCACATTTTTACATACAGATCTTTGAATTATCAGTGCCCATAAAAACACAAGCTGAGTAGAAGATGCATAGGTCTAAAATTGCAGTTTTACACTTAATGCTTAGTAAAATGTCATAAAGAAAAAAAATGTTTTTAAATGTTTCTTTGGAATTGCTGTATTCTTTTCACAGTTACTTTTGGTGGTAGGGAGAAAATGATAAACATTCAGATCTGTTTTCTTTTGTATATAACGTCCTCTGAGGAGTGTAAAAATGGTCTGTGGAAATGGATAATAAGAGGCGATTAAAAAGACGAGAAAGTCTACAGGGAAAATTAAAGTTCTTGTGTCCAAACGGCAAATGGAATATTACATGAGGTAGAATATTATGCTGTGCTCACTCAGGGATGGTTATACGTTTTGAGATTAGTAGTTCATGAAAAATTTCCTTTTTTTGAGTATAATTTGAAATTTATAAAATAATGCAAAGGTATAAATAGAAACAGTTTTAACATCTAATATAATAATCTCAATCAAATTCTGCAAGTTTACACCTCTGTTTATTTAGAAGTCTGATCACAATCCAGGTTAGTTTTTGTTAAATCTCCACGACAAGGAATCTCTTGTTACTCAGCAGTCACTCATTCAATCAAATCTCTCATTCCTTGAGTTGTAGTCCCCAGTTCATCACTGTACCTTGATTATTTGGAGGGCAGGAAAGCAAGGGAAAGACAGAAACTTAGGGAAAACAGACATTCTTCTTTTTTTCTTAAATTTGGCTGGAATAGTTCCACACAGGGAGTGAAACAAAGGCAAAATATGGTGCCAAGGCAAAAAAAAAGATCGCTGGAAATATTTCCCCAGTGTTACATAGCAAGGGAAGAGCATATGGCTAATTCTTTTTGTGGTCATTTCAAGCTCTCTACTGAGTCCCTGGGTGAGTTTGGGTTTCTTAAAGTCCTTGTTGTTTGTTTGTTTGTTTGTTTGTTTGTTTTAAAATTAATTTGTAAGTTCTGAAGGGGAGTGTGGAATCTCATCTGCAAGCAGAGGTTCTGGGTGCACTTCTCCTTTGGGAAGGTAATGTTGGGCACATGCTTTGTATGCCAAAACTCGATGAACTGTAATGAAATCTCTGTGTGTTCTGCTGAGACCTCAAAATCTAACAGCGCGGGAATTGCTTTTTATTTTTCCCTCCAGGTTATTAGGAGTAGGTATTGTAAAATCTGTCACAGAAATTAGGTAGAAAAATACCATGATTATTCTAGACAGATTACCATTTCTAATGTAAGCAAATGAAAGGTGACTTTGTAATTGTACTGTGTAAGGAAAGGAAAAAAAAAACCACTCCAGATTAAGATTATTCTTTTCTAGGTTTTCCTTTAAATCACTGTGTAAATGTTACGAAAGTATTAATTGAAGAACTTACTTTACATATGGCAAGTATTGAAGGCACGTTTGCTATTTGTGAAGTATGTAGACTTTATAACATCTCTGGGTATTAATCAGTTAAATAATGTGTGAAAGAAGCCATATATAGATGTGATTTGAAACAGATGGACATTGTTGGTTTCATGTAGACATATGTGACTTGATCAGTTTGTTCTCCAGAGAACTGAGACTACTACACTGAACAAGTCATGGTCACGTTGGCATCATTATGCTCTTGCGTTAGGAAGCCCTGCCTCAGAAGAGTTTGTTGGCTTCAGCAGAGACCCATTCTGTGAACTCTCGTTCTGAGTTCCTTCAGTTTTGACCATCCAGCTCAGTCTGCAGAAAGGCATATAGGCCTGTAATAAATGTCATAAGTATCTGCAGTTACCTATCATAAATAACTGGAGTATTGTGACCACTTCTGGGTTCATCCAGTACAAAACAGACTTGCAGGTACTGCAGAAAATCTGGCCAGGGGCCGTGAAGGTGATGAGGGTACTAGAACATCTCTCATATGAAGAAAGGCTGACTGACCTGAGACTGTTCAGCTTGCTGAGGAAAAGACTCAAGGGATCTTACCATGTATGTGAATACCTGAAGGGATAGTGAAGAGAATGGAGCAAGGCTCTTTTTGGTGGTGCCCATGGTGATGGGCACAAACTGGAAAACAGGAGATGCCTTTTAATGTCAGGAAACACATTTTCACTCTGTGGGGGGGACTGAGAACTCACACAGGTTGCTCAGGGAGTTTGTGGCATCTATCTCCTTGGATATATTCAAAATCCATCTGGACGTGGCTCTGGGTAGCCAGTTACAGGTGACTTCCTTAAGCAGGGTGGTGTACCAGATAACCTCCAAATTCAAGGATTCTTCAAGGATTATGTGTGTTCCTTTCATTGCGATAGCCTTCTTGGAAGTGATTCGGTCCTTGAACACCCAGCTCTGACCCTTCCAGTCTTAGTTGCAGTGATATTCTAAATAGCATAAGGAGTATGCTCTCCAGTGTTAATTCTTGTATTCTTCATAATGGGATCATCCTAAATACATGCTAATGTATTTAGGATGATCCCATTATAAATATAAAATAACAGCATTTGATGAACTATATTAAACTAATTTAGCTTTAATAAATAGAACATAAAATGTGCAAGGTAGATATGCTTGAAGTATAATGGTTGCTACAGTTATTTACTTCTCACCTGCCTCGGCACAGAGTTTATTCATAGACACTACTTAATTGCCATTGGAAGGATTTTTGCATCTTCTTTTGAAGTGTCAGGTGAAAGAAATATCTACATCCTTTTAGCCATCTGAATAGCCCTTTAACTGTAGAAAACTTCATAGATACTGCAGGAATTGTGGATTTGTGAGGTACCTCACAATTAGAAGTTTGCCTTTGAGAAACTAGGTTGGATAAATAATGCCCATTTTCTGTTCCACCTGGTTTTCCCTAATGGCTAAATTCATTCATTCATTCATTCATTCATTCATTCATTCATTCATTCATTCATTCATTCATGTTTTTGTAATATCCCATTATATTGTCTGCATAGGAGTGTATATTTCTAGTGTCTGTTCACATTTTGCCAAATTTACTTATTTAAAATACTACTGGCTCTGTAAAAAGACTTTAAAGATGGCTCCTGTTGGTCTACCAGCTGCAGGGTGATGTGGGTCAGCCTGCTTTTCTGCCTATGTGAGTGGCTTAGGGTTACTATGTTTGGCTTTTGTTTGGGTGTTCTGTTTAGTTTGGCAGGTTTTCCCCTTTGCATTGCTATGCTTAAAGCTCGTTTCTTTGGTGATACAAGACTAATTGATTTAAACTCAGTCTAAGGGGAAAATTATTCATCTATAATCTCTTGCACTTAGAGAAAGACTTTATAGTGAAATTAGTAATGTGTAGTTATGTTGACGTGAGACTCTCCATTGCATGTTCCAGTGAGTAGTATGGCAGCTAACACATGGGGTGTGATACACAAAACATCCAGAACTGCTGCAGTTTCCTCCAGTGTGCCTCCAGCAGGGATTGGAGAAACTTAATAACTATGCTGTTGCAGTAAGTATGTTGATGCTGGCATCACTGTTAGCAAAGAGCAAAATGCAGTCAAGAGGTTCTGACAATTCAGGAGTAATCACATTCTGGAGGACCTGGCTTTCCATGTGCATTGTTTGAATAAGAAAAATGAAAGGTGTCCCTTTCCTTTCCTTTCCTTTCCTTTCCTTTCCTTTCCTTTCCTTTCCTTTCCTTTCCTTTCCTTTCCTTTCCTTTCCTTTCCTTTCCTTTCCTTTCCTTTCCTTTCCTTTCCTTTCCTTTCCTTTCCTTTCCTTTCCTTTCCTTTCCTTTCCTTTCCTTTCCTTTCCTTTCCTTTCCTTTCCTTTCCTTTCCTTTCCTTTCCTTTCCTTTCCTTTCCTTTCCTTTCCTTTCCTTTCCTTTCCTTTCCTTTCCTTTCCTTTCCTTTCCTTTCCTTTCCTTTCCTTTCCTTTCCTTTCCTTTCCTTTCCTTTCCTTTCCTTTCCTTTCCTTTCCTTTCCTTTCCTTTCCTTTCCNGCTCACATGTGCTATGAAATATTAGCTGTACAAGTTAAATAATATGAACTTTCCCAAATGCTGTGAAATATAGAAATGGTGTCCTCAGTTTGCATAGGAAAGGCAGATAGAATGGAGTATATAAATTCAGATAGAGTTTGGGCCAGGAGGGAAGATAAACAGCTCTTCTCCTCATACTCTTCCTGCTGACATTGCTGGGGAGCTGTAGGGAGCTCATGGAAGCTTTCCTTCAGCATGATTAGCTAGGAGGAGCCGAAGTTTGTTCTGGACTGATGAGTTTTACTAAAGGACAGTGGATGTGATAAACATACAAGGCAGACTGCAGTGTTTCAGGGATTCTGTCTTATGTGTGTCACTTCCACATAGCATCTCGTTGAGATCTCTGGTTTGGGCGTAGGAAATACTATTAATGCTCCTGTACGCATTTGACCTTCTGCTCTTTGAGTGATTCAAATAAATAGCATGCTGAGAGCCTTGGACATACATGGTAAATATTAGCCTTGCAGGAGATAGAAGTACTGCATGTGGGAGATGATGTGCTTTCATAAAATCTGTAAATTCATGATGCAGCTGGTGAGATACAGGTAAAACTAAAATGTGCTCTGAACTGTCAGGAGCCTCATTGATCCTGTCTGTTGGAAAGTAGTACGTTAAGGAATTGAGATGGAAGAACTTGATGCCTTGCCCCAGCACTCGGTAACACCTTGTTATTTAAGGCATGTTTAAGAGAATGAGACATATGCTCTGTGGCAGGAGAGAAGCAGCACTTAGAGCAATTGCTCTTTTGCGGGGGGTTTCGGCGAGGGAACGAACGCAGGCAATCAATATGCTTGATAAAGCATTTTTCACTTTACTGGTATTAGTATAGCGCTCTCATACATTTCCAAGCAAGGGTTAGTATATTTGGCACTATATGATTGGCTACATACATATCTCTTTAGGCTATGATTGGTTAGGCACACTATAGGTTAGTATCTTCTTTTATGGCTTGTTTAGAACATAGTTGGGTGCTTATGCCCAGGTATTGGGCACCCTGTTTTCATCTAATGGTTAGCCATAAGGAGACGCTGGCCAGGGCTCTTTGACCTGAGAGCACACATACAGTTCTGCTCACTCAGCACTTTGTTCGGGCCAGAGATACTCTGCAGTGTCATGGCCTTGTGCTGCCAACCATCCCCAACACTCCTTATCAGCAAAGGAGATTCAAAGGCACTGGCCTGTACCTGTTAGACTGGCTGAGAAACAGAAGGGTCACTGATAGGTTCGTGAGGAACTTAATCCTATTTTTCAGTAAGATGAAATGACGAGGTCTTCATGTATTCCAGAAGAAATACATGTTTATGAATCCAAATCAGTAGAATAAAGTAAGAAGTAACACAGAGTTACTAAACTTTGCTTCTTAAACTGTCTTGTTTCCTTCTTAGTGTTTTCCACATATTTAGTGCTGAATAAATTCCTGTTAAGAAGCTTCTGCAGTCTGGCAAGTAGTATATGATAAAACCTCAGTGCTTTGAACATCGATCGGGCAAACAAAACACTACGTTCAAAAGACAAAAAAGAAGGAAAGATTAGCAGAAACCTGAAGCCAAATTGATATCACACATCAATAAATCTGATGTGCTTCATGGATTCTGATTCAGAAAGGAAGATCACACAGCTGTGGAATTTGTTTTAAAAACTTGCCATTCACCTGATGTCTATAATGTAATATCTGTTCTGGTGGTGTGCAGATACAGGGGAAAAAAATGAAAGCACTTCTGTTCTGCAGACAGGGAATTAAGGAGCAGAGGGAATTGCTGAAGTCAGTTCTCAAAGCATCTGCACTAACAGTTTTACAATTAAAGAGTTCAGTTTTAAGGTAGAAAGGATCTTTGGCTCCTCTGACTAGGTGAGAACCGTGTATACTGATTTTGAAATACAAGCTTTCAACAGTATGTGTTGGGGCATATCAAAGTTGCAGCATAAAATGCTTCAGAGTATTGAAAATCCATCTGGACTTGACCCTCTCTGTGTGCTGGTCACACGCGTCGGACAGATCAGTGTCATGATGATACCCTGAGTTCAGTGTGCAGTCAGGCGTACTTCAGGGAGCAGGCCAGAGGTAAAACACCGCACTGGCTTCAAGTCATTTCTTTACACTGACCTTACACTAACAATGACACACCCACCCCCCCCACCCCCACCCCA
>VXBZ01000998.1:845-12005 GCA_013399135.1 Heliornis fulica | reverse complement strand
AAGATTTAAGTCACTGATAATTCAACTCCCTCCCATTCTGTGAATATATTTTCTACTGAGAAATAGGTTCTGTAACATGTGAATGGTGATTACCTAAAGTCACCTTTTGAAGAATGGTTTAAAATAGTTTATGAATGCTCAGGTGTCTGTGGATTTTAATGTGAACATTTGTAGCTTAAGGATAAAATGCAAGTTTTGTATGGACAGTTGATAGCTTTTATCTGAGTGCATCATTATGTTACTGGGAAAAAACATGTTTTCGGCATTCTAAGCCCATCTTCAGGGGAGAATTATGCTCTAAAAATAGGGTCTGCAGAACGAAATTTGGTATGAGTGAGTCAGTGGAATTGTTGAGGAAAAGCAATGTGCTTAAAAGGATTCAAGACCCCAGTATGATTTTTAATATTTTCCATCCATACCAGAAATTCCCAAATCTAAAACTGTGTTTAATTTTATTTTTCCATTTTATATTTTTAATTATAATTTTTAATATTTCATATAATAATAATATGTGAGTACACTTCTACCATAAACATAATAGAACACTGGAGAAAATATTCACCATGGACATGGAAATGAATCGTTGATATTGAAGGTGGCAATTTCATTGGGAGTTGAGCCTTTAACATCCTGGACACATATTGTCTCTCCTGAGAGAATATGGATAATTCCTTATGTTGTAGGATGTAGTGACACTAACGTATTTCCCTCCCTTGTTGTATGAAATGGAAATATGTATGAGACAGTATGGAAGGATTTCTAGCTGGTAACAGACATGTGAGCAATCCAGCCTTTGCTGAGATGGCAAAGTAAGTGGATGTTAGGGCCATAAACAAGGTTTCTGTTTATCAAGCGGCAGTAGATAAAGAGTAAGAAGAATGAGAAGAATGTGGAATAAAACAACTCCTGGGTGCTGAAGCAAGAAACCTGAAGGACATCTGTGGCAGGATATACCCACATGGACACTTCGTGTTTAACCAATGAATTGGGTCGGTGGGATGCATGGCTAGTAGTAAAGCACCAATAGTAACACAGCTATAAGCACGTGAATGTAGTTGCTTGGTATATTAATCACTGCTGTACTGACAATAAACGGATCGATTGCAACTAACCATATTGGTGGGCTTTCTTACCCTAGCATGTCTCCGATTCCTACATTTTCCCAGATTTGGACCATTGGACAAGAACTATTTTTCCACAAGACAGCATGGATGAGAAGGAGAGAGCAAACAATTGCCTGATCTATAGATCCTACAGTAATACTTAGAGCATGTTGTTGGTGTCCATTATGGGAAATTTCTGGGCAGGGCTGTAATGAGAATTTCAGGCACCAATAAGGACTTATTGGATAAAATCTAAGTTTCTCTGTACTGAAAGAGTGCATTATGGGTTTGAACGAGGAACTACATCTTGTGCTGCCTTTGAATCCCATCTGTAAATGAGAGAGTATCAAGTGTTACTTCTGCCAATGATTTACACTTGTAAAGCACTTCAAGATATCTGTGTAGAGTAGCCACTCAAAATACAATGTTTGCTTGTATTTTACACTGGCAGGCAAAGATTAGCCAATCCTCTTGCTGGAATGTCAACCATGAGGTTATAGGAAAGTACTTTGATTGCTTTTAAGGAATTGTGTAGGGACTCTTCTACTGAACTGGAGAGTTCCTTCACAGAGCACACATAGACAACCTGACCATAATCATATGTAAGTAAACCTTTTTCACAAATTCAAAGATTCTGCATATGAAATATGAACTTCAATGATCTTTTGCATTAATAGATTTTAGTGGTATTCCTCCTCATTGTCCCTGAGGTCCCATTCAGTCTGAATTTCAGTGCAGTGTACTTGACACAATGGACCATATTTTTCCATTAGATATATAGTGCCAGAAAAACTTTGACGTCAATGAGAGTTCTGTGCGTGCCTGTGAGGGAAGAATATGTCCTGCTGTGGCTTCTCTATATTGTTGTGTATTTTCCAGCAATATTAAAGGGCAGCCTCTGACTGTCTTTCGAAGTGCATCTTTGCCACCCAGATTTCAGAGGCTTTGGCTGGGTTGCTACGCAGTGTGGAACATGGAAAAGGAAAAAATCACATGTACACAATGGCAGTACAATTTTTTTTTTAATATGAAACGTGCTATTCACATACATGGAGGGGAGGGGGAGGGGAGAGGATTTGCCAATTTAGCAGTTGAGTAGACTTTTACACAGTACAATATGATACCACAAACTATGTCCTTACATCACAAGTCTCTCAGAAATTGTGGAGTACATTGATGCATACTATTTGAGATGACAGAAAATCAATACTTTATACTAACCAATAAAAAAAAATATTTCACATATACTGTCATTGACATACAAGTCATTGTTATAAAAAGTCCTGATTTACTATCTGCCAAAATAAGCTGTAAGGCATATGTACTATATATAATTATCTCTCTGGTTTGGCTTCACAGAGCAGCATTTGGAAGGCAGTAAAATTTATACTTTTTGTTTAATTTAAGTGTTTTAATTAGCTTACTAGTGTAGTCATTCACTCACCATGTAAGTGACTTTCAAGATACTTTATATGTACATTTCTTATGTTTCTTGTAGATCTTTCTTTTTTTCAATGGATATGAGAATATGTAATTTTGTCATTTATCTCTTCTTTCAACATTAGACTGAGGCATTTAGAAGCCAATATGAGTTCAAAAGACCTATTTATTGTCTTCTCACAAAGACAAAGTTTATTTAGAAGCCTGCATCTTACTTTGTCCAGTGTACTGAGGCATAACAGAAGGGTTAAAAAAGAAAAAGATATAATTAAAACAATTCCTAACAGTATCTGTATTTAGTGAAGAAAAAAAGAGTGATTAATTATCACATTTTCAAATGAAATTCTACAAGTTAGAAAGCTGAACAAGTATTTGTTGTGCTTTTGGAGTATAACAAGTTTAAGCTGTGGAGTTATGGACGGTTACCACTTTTTCCTCTATACTCTAATGTTCTCTATGAAACATCTCTGTGGATGTTTCATGCCACAGGAAGGAAATCTAAATCTTCTTATTCTTATTCTTTTAATTTAGACCTGTACATATAACATATCTCATTGTTATTTCACCTGGGAGATGAACACGATTAACAGTGGAAGCATTCACATTTTCACGGCTCTTGCTCAGATACATCTGACATACTTTCTCTTTTTAAAAAAAAAATAAATAACTTGTTCCAGTTAATTTAAGTTTCTCTTTCAAAGGAAATATTTATGCATTATCTCAAGTACAAAGGAATTCATATGCTCATGTGATTCTGAAGACATTGCAGTAGCAAAAGGAAAGTAAGCTTGACTTGATAAAAATTATATATTTAATTACAATAATGGAGAAATAATAAAGATTTTGTTGACTTTTACTACTGGGATATTTTTCATATTCAGATACATGAAGACTTTTTACCACCTCTAAATTCTTCAAATGTCAGCCTGGTTTAATTTACATTTATACTAGAATCTTTTCCTGATACATTTTATTTTGTCTAGAGCTTTTGTAATGTGTGATGTTGTCCTAGAAATATGACCAAGTCAAATGCTGGATTGTGGTTATCTGATTCACAGCTCTGAATACATACTGTATCATAATTTATTGTCAGTGTATGGCAAACTTGGTTTTATTAGAACTTAAAGAATGACTTATTAGCTTGAAGTGTAGATAAAAATGTGAATGTTATGATGAACCTAAGTTGGTAATGTTTATTCATTATTACTTGTAAGGTAAGAACTAGAAGAATACTAAAAAAATTACCAGGCATCTGTTTTTAAACGCAAATACTATTTCTATGGAAGACATAACTGAATAGCACCAAATTTTCTGGAGGCCAAAAGTACAAATGAGTCCAGTTAATGAGTAGACAAGCCAAAGAAGAAAAGTCCCACATGAGGGCTATTAATACAAAGATCTTGATACAACCATTAGTTTTGAAGGAGTTATGGTTCAGGTTGACAGAAAATAAAGCAGTGGAAGTAAGCACAGATTCCTTTCTTGTACCTATACAATTTTCTTAAACATACACTCTTGGGTAGTGTTAGAGAGCATTTTTAAAGTAGTTGCCTTTTTGATGTCAGCTTGCACAGATACTCTGTTGCTAGACATGTCTGAGTTGCAGATGGCTGCCAGTCAGCATGTAGTGTCAGTTAAGATAGTAACCATCATTTGTGCTTCATTTTTAAACTAATTAAAAGTATAATTCAGAGAGAAATTGCAACTTTAAGAGTTAATATGAACAGGATCACAATGAAAATAACAACCTCAAATCAGAAAATGCACACCTATCTCATCTACTAAATTAATATGAAGTCATTGATAGGCTTCTCTGAGCTATGAGCCAGGCAGTGGAGAACATGACTAGTGACATCAGGTTCTTATCTTACTGAAGCCTATACCTAATTAATATGCACATGCTTTTCTGTTTGTGTCTTTGTTTTGTGTAAACATCTCAAAATAACTGTTTTCCCCTTGTGTTCAAACAAGTGAAGACCTTTGATACTATGAAGAAAATTAGTAACAGGTGAAAGATGATGTTTAACAATGTTGGGGCAGAAGAGTAATATGCTGTAAAGTGTTTCTTCTCTAATCTTCTTTAATTCCTAACAGATAATAGCTGTTGTCTGTCACTAGAAATCTCATGTATCAATTTCTCTGAAGCCTCTGTGTACTAAGAATAAATATGAATAACAGCTTTTGGTAACTTTTAATCATATGCAGTAAATAAGTATGAGGAAACACATGAAATCACTGAGATTTACATAGGTGCATTTGGTTTCCTTTGCATATTTACTTGAACCACAAGAGAGAAATTGAATTTGGTTCTCTCATTCTAAGGATGAATTTCTATCTGAATACATATGTGCTGTGATTAAATGCAGTTAAGGTTTCTGCTGTAACAAGAGATTGTAACTTAACACTGTTCTATATAGATTTCAAATGTGGAGTATTCAATTTCTTTCTGTCTATGTGCTTTGTCACCATTGTCCGTGCTTTACTGAGTCTTGTTTTATCATATATAAAGAAAATGGAAAATTTTGGTTTAGGCATTTTAAATAAGTTCCTCTCTATTCCAGAAAGTCCTTTATAAGGTAGATATCTTCTTTGTGCTTACGTTTCCCTTAAGATCTCCTTTTGCCTATTTTTTTCAATTATAGTATATAAAATATTCACATAGGCGTCCCTCAATTGTATAAATTTCTATTCCTACTGTTATGAATTGTTAAAGAAAGCCTGATGAAACAGATTAGCCATTCATAGACAATTCAAGTTAGAAATCTCAGTAACCATGACACGATTATTTTTGCCTCCAGAAACAGGCATTTCTTCTGAAGATTGTTAGCAAGAGCATAACAACAGTTTGTAGCTGCTGATTTCTATGAAAAACAAAGTGTATTACATAGCCACACATTTTAAAAGCACTTTTAAAGTGTAGTATTTCAACCTAACTAGTTGCATTAAGAAATTACACAGAAACTCAATACAAAATCATCTTTAAAATAAAATCTATCATACCTTTTCTTGGACTTTGGTTGGTTAAGATCAAGAAAGTAAGGGGAGGAGGAGAAGGGGGCTGCAAAAATATTGCAACTGCCTGCAAACTTATTTTGAATAAGCCTAAAAAAGCTATTAATTTACAAAATGTCTGCTTTCTACATAGTCTTCTGGAGAGTTTGTAAACCATTTGTGGATTCAAGACTGTAGTACCTAACTTGCATTAACTAATACCTCAGTTTGACTATCCAACACACTACAACAGTCATCTGAAGCTCCTGGTACATACTAGAAATGAATGTATTTGAGATTAGCCACACTTCAGTAAGTTGCGGGTGACATTTTGGCTCCTAAAAATTCAACACAATTCTCAAAAAGACGATGATGCTGGCTTCAGGTCTGAAATGCTATTGTGTAAACATTAGCATACAGACACAGTTTGTTCTTGACAGTGCACTTGGGACCAGCTCCTCCCAAGAAAAAAAGCCCCCAAAACAAACCCCAAACTGCAAAAGGATTTGAACACAACAAACTGTAATTTGACTTCTAAAGAAAATAAGTTTCCATATTTTTTTATTATGAATTGCATGAAAACATTAAAACCATTACAGACTTTTAGCAAATGTGTGTATGGCCAAGATTGAGTGAAAAAAGATTGATGGTTGGAACATGAGTAGGATGAAAAGAATAAGACAAGCAGACCTAATGTTTCTCCATCAGTAATTCATACTTTCTACATGGGAATAAAGAGCTAGCCTATTCATGATAGCAAGTGAGGCAAGTATATGTCATGGTCTGGAAATGAGATGGTGTATTGCTCTAGTATTTACATAAAACAACTACATTTTAGCATGTGGAATGTTAAACATTTTCTTACAAACAGAATTCTGTAAAATATTCAGTAGTGTTTAACTCAAACATAGAAACACTCGTGCTTTCTTTCAGATTAAAACTACACCACAAATGCAGCTGGGATGTTAAGAAGCCCATATTCCAGGTGTTACGGAGTTAGCTTTATGAAGAGGAATTAGCTTCTCTACTTGCTTATTTAACTTCAGGAATACAGTTTAACAGTCTGAAAGACAGATGCTGAGACCTAAATATAAGGATTTGCAGCAAGACAGAGGCATAATTTTTCCCCTACCTATCTCTCTACCATGAACATAGTGCATGCCACATTAGAAACATGAGCAGACCTGACTTTTGGCTTTGTTTTTGCTTTCCTCTTTGGTGGCAGCTCATTTGGTAAATATTTTATTTTGTGCTTTGCACTAGCATAAAAGCAGTTGAAGTCTTTCAAAAGCAAGGGAAAAAAGGAAAAAAAAAAAACCCACAACTTTTTGTACTAACTTGGATGTTTAATTAAGAAAGAAAAATATGCAGTATGCCACTAGAATAGAAAACATTTTTGATGTGCCCCTAATATGAAAGCCAAGTAAATAGTCCATTAGAGGTGTTTCTCCCTTCACTTGCCTCCTTTTCTTCTATCCCATCATAGTGTCTCTCACTTCTTACCTCCCTCCCTCCCTCCCTCCCTCTCTCCCCTTTTTGTTCCAGGAACATTCTGTTTCTCTTATGACCTAACAAGTTTGATGTGGCCTGTGTCTCATTCCCTTCCAGGCTTGCAGCTGTTTTGGCAAAAGAAGAAAAAATCCCCATAACAAATCAAATAAAAGCCCATTCTGTGAAGAGGAATTGAAAACAGCAGGCCTCAAAGAGGACTGCACATGAGATGCCTTGTTCTGGCTTTCAACACAGCTCAAATCAGAAACACATTACCATAATCTGAAACAGCCCACTGCTAACACAAGGCAGATGGTGAGTAATAACCCATGCATCATTAATAAATAAATTCCAGCATTAAAGGCTTTATAAAGTATGACAACATTATCCAGGCAAAATTACTGCCCCTTTTCCACCCCCAGCATTATTTCACTCTCTTGTGGGTCTCTCACTCCCTTCCTCTCCCTTTTAAAGTGATTGTACTTTTGAAGCAAATTAAACATGCTGCAAGTTTTAACCAGATGAAACCTATCTTAGTATACAAGTCTGAACCTCCAGAAGGGAAAAATAAAATTACTGCCAAAGTGTAATAGCTCACATGTACTTCTACTGGATCAGCAAATGACAATTTATTGCATTGCACTCCACTAGTTATCTTTGCCCTCTCGTATTCTATTATTCTTACAATTCACTACAAATTTCAAGGAAGAATTTTGGCATTGTGTTTTCCACTAAATTGACAGATATATGTATAATTTCTCAGCTTTCCTTATACAAACTACACCATCTGTCTTCTCCCTTTTCTTTCTCATTTCACATATAATTTTGGGTAAAATATATAACTTTTAACTTTAAAAATGTTGGAGAGCATTTAAAATAAAAAAGATAGACCTACCACAACACATTCATGTCTGACCAGTATATCACTTGTGAGGGGAAGGGAGAACAGATGGGATGAAATTTTTACAGTGTGTTGCACAGTTGTATGTACAGAACTTGAATCCCAGGTGGAATTTGAAATCTCTGTTTCCAAAGCTCACAGTATTACACTCAGCACTGAGATGCAAGTCTATCACAGAGATGCAACCTCAGTGTTTGGATACATGTGTGTGGTGGGTTGACCATGGCTGGCACCAGGTTGCCACCAAGCCACTCTATGACTCCCCCTCTTCAAAAGGCTCTCCCATGGCCTTCTCTGTGACTGCAGAGGAATCAGTCTGGTCTCTGACACCTGAGGTACCTCCTCCCTCTCCTTCTTCACTGACCTTTGTGTCTGCAGAGTTGTTGTTCTCACATCTTCTCACTTCTTTCTCCCAGCTGCTGTTGCACAGGGTTTTTTTACTCTTCTTACATACTCTATCACAGAGGTGCTACCACTGTCATTGAGGGGCTAAACTTTGGCCAGCTAGCAGGTCTCTTGCCGCCAGCTGAAACTAGCTCTATCCAGCATGTGGGCAGCTTCTGCTGTCATATCACAAAAACTCCACCTATAACTTCCCCCTGACCTCCTCTCCCCACACAATGCCAAAACCTTGGCAAATAAATCTCATAATATAAACCAAAACCAAAACCAAAAACCACCAAAAAACCCTGCCATGACTCTGTGTGAATGGAATATAATTATCTCTAAAGGGATGTGAGAATCCGGTTATGATGTTCTGGTGAGAATCAACCTGGAGTACTGCGTTCAGCTCTGGAGTTCCCAGTAGTGAACAAACATAGAAGTCTTGGAGTGAGACCAGAGGAGGGCCACAAGATGATCAGAGAGCTGGAGCACCTCTTCTATGAAGACAGGATGAGAGTTGGGCTTGCTCTGCCTGAAGAAGAGAATGCTCTGAGGAAACCTAAATACGGCCTACCAATACTTAAAGGGATCCTACAAGCAAGAGGAGACAAACTCTTCACAGGGAGTGTAATGACAGGATAAGGGACAATGGCTTCAAGCTGAAAGAGGACAGGTTTAGATTAGATGTTAGGAAGATTATTTACTATGAAGGCGGTGAGGCACTCGAACAGGTTGCCCGGTGAGGTTGTGGAAGCCTCATCCCTGACAGTGTTCAAGGCCAGATTGGATGGGGCTTTGGGCATCCTTGTCTAGTAGACACTCTCTCTGCCCATGGCAGGAGGGTTAGAACTAGATAATCTTTGAGGTCCTTTCCAACTCAAAGGATTATATGATTCTATTATTCTAAACATTATTTTGTTTCATAAATTTTTCAGTTATTTTCTTTGATGGCTTACCAATTAAGTGACTGCCTATGAACTCAGCTGAAGTGATGGGTACACCTCCATAGCTGTAAAACTGGCTAAATTCCAGTATGAGTATTTACATTTTGAATTACATAAATTCAATTAGACACTCTTTATATATTTATTAATTTTTAATATATAATTCATGACCTAAACTGTTCTTTAACATTTAGTACAGTGAAATGTTATGTCCAATTGTAGAAGCAAATGAAATACTTCTTGAGTTATATACTTCTTTACTTTCCCTTTCATGTGACAGATTACATAGATGTAAATTTTATTATTTATAATGAAGTATCACAAAGGAATGGTTTTCTGTGTTAATTGGTGGAACTGTATGTCTTTTTAAAAAAGATTACTAGGCTGGACATGCAAAAAGACATTTTTTTCATGTCTGTTGCAGCTATATGATTGTATCATTGGCCATAACTATGTCCTATTGACTCACTACCTTAATTCACCCAAACAGCACTGTGTGGGTAGCCCTGAAACACCTACAGAAAACTTTACAGAAAAACAGAAACACAGAATATTAGAAGCTGGAAGAGACCTCGAAAGATCATCTAGTCCAGCCCCCCTTCCTGACCAGGATCATCTAGACTAGATCACATAGGAACGTGTCCAGATTGGTCTTGAATGTCTCCAGAGAAGGAGACTCCACAACCTCTCTGAGCAGCCTGTCTCAGTGCTTCTTCACCCTCACAGTGTAACAGTTCTTCCTTATAGTAAGATGGAACTTTCCATGTTCCAGTTTGGAACCATTTCCTCTTTTTCTATCACAGGCCATCACTGAGAAGAGCCTGCATCCATCCTCCTGACATTCACCCTTTACATATTTATAAATGCTAATGAGGTCACCCCTCAGTCTCCTCTTCTCCAAGCTGAAGAGACCCAGCTCCCTCAGCCTTTCCTCATAACAAAGCTGTTCCACTCCATCAGCTTAGTTGCCCTGCACTGGACTCTTTCAAGGAGTTGTCTGTCCTTCTGGAACTGAGGGGCCCAGAACCGGACATGATATTCCAGGTGTGGTCTCACAAGGGCAGAGTAGAGGGGGAGGAGGACCTTCCTTGACATACTAGCCACCCTGCTTCTAATACACCCTAGGTTGCCACTAACTCCAATTGTTTAATGGGCAAAATAATACCATCTGGGTTTTTTCCAGCTATCGTACACAGTCTTTTTCTAGCCTCTGCAGTAATGTTTCTATAGCTTCAAAACGTTGTGTTATAGTGTTCCTCAAATGACTGGACATAAAAAAAAAAAATTCCAAAATGTATAATCACTTTTGTTCATCCAGTTGTGCTATTACTGCTGCCACTTCTTTCTGTCTGTTGTACACCACTAACCAAATTGGCAGGTGAGTTTGATACCTATAGGCTGCTGTCTGAGATATTTTGTATTCTATCTCTCTAGTGCTTGTTCTGCTTCTCTTGTTAATTCTCTTTTTTGTGTAGGCTCTGATGCTCCCTTTAACATCTCAAACAATGGTAACATATCCTCATTGGTAATACCACAAAAGGTTCTTATCTACTGAATGTCTCCTACAAGTTTCTGCACTGAATTTACTGTATGTCAAATTCTATTTTCTATTATAGTCATTCCCAAATAATTCCAGGGTGCCTGCCTTTGGACCTTATCTACTGCTATCACTAAGCCATACTGTCCTAAAAATTGTATTAGTTCCTGTTCCTGAATTCGCATCAAAGGCTCTGGGCTGGCTACTAGAATGTGGTCCATGTAATGATATGATATTGGGATATTTTCTTCTCCAACTCCTAGGTTGCCACTGGCCTTCTTGGCCACAAGGGTACATTGCTGGCATATGACCATCCTGCTATCTACCAGGACCCCCAGGTCTATCTCACCTGCACTACTCTCCAACAGG
>VXBZ01000978.1:26999-53897 GCA_013399135.1 Heliornis fulica | reverse complement strand
CCCCCCCCCGGGCCGGGCATCCCTTCGCCGCTCGTTTCGGGAAGGCGTGACTCAGCCGCATGCCGCGGGGCGGGGTGAAGTGGGAACGGTTTTTTCCGGTGAATCACGGAGCCCAAACCGCCAGTGAGCCATCGGTGCCCGCCGCGGCTCAGCGGGCATCGGAGTCCGGTTGCGAGGCGCCCGGAGGGGAGCGCCCGGCCGCACCGGGGGCCTGGCGGGGCTCCCCGAACAAAGAGAGGCCGCGTCTCCCGGCTCGCCCGCGGAGGGGGCACTGCTGCGTGGGTACGTGGGGCGCTCCGCTGCCTTACGCGTGTGAGCTGTTCCGGGAGGAGTGGAGAAAAGCTGGGGAGACGCGAGGCCTTTACAACGGTCATGTGCGCTCGGTGTATCGCATCATCTGATATCTATGGCTGGGTTCCTTGGTAGCTCACATCCCCTGTCGTTTTTCCACACTCTGTACTAGCTAATCACCTTGTACACTTCTAGGTGATGGAACTCGGAACTTTCTGGAGAAGTCCTCAGACTCGTGTATGAGGCCTTGTGTGAAGCTTTGCAAATAGCACTGTGTGAATGGAGTTTCTGGCTCTTTGCTGTTACCGCTACAGTGGTTTGAGCACATCCACACGCCTGGTTGTGTTTCAGCTTGGTGCCTACGGCTTCCTCAGGAGGAGACCTGCAGCAAGCTGAATCGGAGTCATTAGAAACAGGGCATGAACCTGTAAAGATGAACTCTTGGGGAATCGGTAATCTAAAAAGCATTATGGAAATCTGTACCATGGGGATGGACTGCAGGGCGGGGGGGCCACAGAAAGATGCTCTCTGTGTGCTCAGTGATGGTGGAGTTGAGATGCATGCAGAGGAAAGATAACTGCTTAATAACCCCCTAGCAAATTTATTCTCAATTATAAAACCACAAGTTTCTCCTTTAAAAAGAAATAACACTTACTGAAGACTTAGTGCTTCTGTTCCCCCATTTGTATTAACTACTTCTGAAGTGTTTGTGTCCTAGGATTTGTATATGTGTGTGGGAGTGTTGTGTGTGTCCCCATTCCTTACTGGAATGTGAAGAAGGGCAATAAACATGGCTTTCCTTGTTATGACAAGCTTGGAACCAGTCATGAGGACAGCTGTGGAATGATGCTTCTTGGTAGAAGAGCAAGGAGGGCTCCTGAGCAGTCTAGGAAGTATAGAAGAGGCAGTGTTCCTGAAATTCTGTATTAACAGTAACTTTTATAGCAAATTGCACTCTCTTCTTCCAACTGGAAGAGATTTCTGGTTATCAGATTCTTCAGTTTGCCTGAAATTGTGAGGTCTGATTTATATTCAAGTTCAGTTTGAACTGCATGAAATGAAGATGCCTGAAGTGTCTTCTAAAATGTAGCATTTGGGTAGTGATGCATGCACTGCATTTGTTTTATTTAGTTTTATAGATATATACTTTGTTAATTTCAGTAGCCACATGGCTTTTCCTATGTTTGTATGCCTGATTTAATGACTTCCATGCTTAGTGCTCAAGCCATGTAGCATCACAAACTGGTTTGAGTTGGAAGGGAGCTTAAAGATCATCTGAGTTGGATGGCATCCCTAGTCTGTAGTACTGTGAATGGCTCTGATTCATCTCTAACTTGACTTTTATCCCACTGTTAGAAGCAGAGAGAACACTGTCAAGTGTTGGTAGTAGCTCAAGGTGTACTTGGTAGGAGAGTTGACGTAGCAGCCATCCAGCACCTCGGCCAAAATCTGTGGGGGTGCACGTCTGTAGCAGGGATAATGTAAAATATAATTAAGCCTATAGGGCTTTTTAATAATATCATTGATTCTTGACTCTTGGCTTTGCTGCTGTACCTAGGGGTAACTAGAATATGAAGACCTCAAAGGACCTTCCATCTTGCCAGGCCAGAAAAGTGTTCATTGGAAAGAGTGTCCAGTAACTGCCTGGCATGGGACAGGAAAGAGTGCAAAGCTTGTAGGGCTCTAGAGTTCTGGCAGTGAAGAGAAGCGGATGCAGTATGTAGGGGGGGCTCTTGGTGGGAGAGACAGGTGACAACTGTACTTGATGTGAGCTATAGAAGATGCAAAGGATGAAGATCTCTTGAAGTGAGTTTCTTATCCCTCTCCTGTTTGCTGCAGATTAAGTAGAGAATCAGATTGAATTTAAATCACAAATGTTGCCTAGTCCTGCCTTGACAGAAAGGACTGCTCTGGGGTGTTTGAGTAACAGAGCTGTGTGTTAATTACTGTAGCCCTTAAAGTGACTTAAAGCACCTCTGCTGTTGCTAACATGGGAACAATACTACTATAAAATCTCTTCCCGGGTGTTATTGTTTTGAATGCTAATTATTATATTCTTCAGTTAGAGCTGGATATGGCTGGGGTGCTGATTTTAGTTAAACCTGGCTTTGTGTTACTCTAGAATTGATTAACAAGGTTTGGATTGGAGTTGCTGGTTTGACAGTTCAGTGGACTGCAGGGACAGGGGGTTTACAGACAGAACTAGAGCTAGACCTGTCAAAGACCATCACATTACTACTGGTCTTCTTTTTGGATGGAGCAAGGCTCTTCAGTAATAGGATTGAGGAGGTCAGTGTAGTGACTCAGAAAGGAGTATCCTTCTCTAAAACAGGAATGGAGCTGCTAATCCCCATGTGACTGCAGATACGCTCCTGCTTTGCCTGAAACCACTGGACTCCTACTGACACCTTTTCAGCAGTTGCTGTTCAGTCTTGCTCATGTGGTTACTTTCAGTCTTAACAATAAATCATAAACCAGCTTCTACATACATCTTCTCTTTCCACCTAAATCTTCTTGGGTAAAGACCGTTAAGGGGAAGATAACTAGGCTTGTAATTATGCATGAAGGTATGCTTAATGAAGTACTGATGCTGGGGTTCAGCAGATGTGGACCGGTAGTTACAGCTGCAGTGTTGGGAAAATAATCTTCATCAGCCCAACCAGTAAATATGTTTAGAGAGTTGCCTGTGCCCCTGAAGGATTTGATAAAGTGTACTGTTCTGCTGGCCCTATATTTGAATTAAGATTGGATTTAGAGATTGTAGTTTGACAAAGATCCATTTATGTTAAAAACAAGATCTGTTAGGAATTGCCTATTTTTGGGTTGTTTTTTTCTTGTTTAAAACCCCATGGCAGATCTTTTATTTAAATATGAAGGTGTGAGCTGGTCTTGTGTTAGTTTCTTGTAGCTGGTAAGAGGGGAAGAGGGACAACTGCATAATCTGATGAATGCTCATCTCCCTCACCTGTGTTTAATACAACTCCCTCTTTGAGGAGCTTGTTGAGGGGAGCTGTTTTAGCATTAGGACCTCTTCTGTCTGTAAGTGCCTGCTTGTGTTCTTGCTGCTGGGAACTGTTTCTGCTCTGAGATTATGTGAAGGGAATTGGAACTTGTGCAGGATTTGGAGTGGCAGACCTCGATAGCTGCACACTTGTCCCATCTCTTATGTAAGCCACAGAGCAAATGTTTCTCAACACCTAATACTGACGTTTTAGGAGACCTCTTCAGGTCAAGTGCACTGGATTTCATAAGAGATTGAAGTTATAAATTATTATCAAAGGGAGATGAGGTGGATGCTCAATTGGGGTTTGGAAAAAATATTTTTTGACTCATCCTATATGACACCTTGAAACTGCAGACTTGGGGTAGCAATTGGAGTTGTGTTTGCTCCTTCTCATTGTATGAGCTGAAGCTTTTTAAATAGGCACAAACATGCAAACTTTACCTTAAACTGTATCTTTCAAAATTTTGACAGGCAGGGTGGGAACTACTCCAACATGATGTTGCCTTTTAGGAAGTGAAATTTTAGAGCTGGCAGAAACCAATTGAATGATGAAATGCCTGTATCTCATAGGGGATTTCTTCCAGCAGATACATGCTCACTTTGGAGAGAATAGACACTGTAAGGAACATCTAAGCAAGAAAGCTATGATTAAACTAGGCTGCTGGAGTCTGTCTCTTGTAGTGGGAACTTTGCTAGCCTAATTTCATATTAACATAAGACTAAAGTAGGCACTTTGTATAGTTTCTACAGGCACATGCTTCCCTGGATAATTCTGGAGGGTTAAAAACTGTCTCTAAAAAGGCTTCAGAACACAGTGGTCATAATGAATTGAGTCATTTGTTTGCTGTTGTGCAACACTTTGACAGTGTCTGAGAAATAGTACGGACTTTGTGATCCTAAGCAAATGAGTTTATACTGAAAATAAGGATGGTAATACCTTGTAGCCCCATGTTTTGTTCACAGGAAGGGGAATGTTAACTTTGTCTGCAGAATTGTTCCTAATACTTGCTTGATAAAAAGCCTTGCTGTGTCTGTGGTGAGTGACTAAGAGGGCTGAGAAGACAGTTTGCAGGAGTGATGTTTTCATGTGAGTGGTTTTATATAACACATAGTATGATGTAAGATCTAATAATTGTGGTATTTCCAGATCCCTCTGAAAGTAGTTCAGCAGGGTTTTGGAACCTAGATGAGGAAAGATTTAACTTTCTATTATTTTAGGATTTTATCACCTCTAGCCCACAAATATCCAGTGTAAACAGTCAGTGTCAAGAGATTATTTGTCTTGCCTTCCTCAGGCTTTTGTTCCAATTCTGTTTGCTGCCTGGGAGAGCTGTTACAGAGAGCTGTTACAGTAGGGTGTCATTGGTCAGTGTCAGCAGGCAGCCTGGGCTTTGAAAGCTGAATCTCCTACTATCAGATTGCTACCTCTGTCTCTGTATCCTAGTAGAGAATGGGATGAAGGCTTTCCTTACCACTGTGCAGATGTTACTCTAAGTGCCCTCAAATTTGTGTCACTTGCTTTTCTGGAAGAAATTTTTTTCTTAAATCTGTGCAAAGGAATGACTTTACTGTAGTAGCTGCTGCCTTCCATATGTACTGAATTAAATGGACTGTATTTTGCTGAAGAAGCTGGGAAGAGAGCGTTGCTTACAGCTTGCTGAAGGGTATTCTATGTCTCAGTTATTAGGGATTTGTGCTCAATCCATCACTGAGTGCTGTGACTAGCTTATCTGAAATGGCCTGCAGGAAACTGTTTCCTTGTATGTGTTCTNGTGTTGATTTTTTTTTTTTTTACCAGATCAGGTAACATTCTGGTTCAGGCTGAAGAAACGACTGCCCATGGTCCCCCTGTCTCCTGAATGTCTGCAGGACCTTTCACAAACCTCTTCTGGTCAAAAAGTAGTTGACCCTAGGAAAGACCAACTGTGTAAACTTATTTCAAGCTAATTTATTAATTTTTGGCTGAAATGTGCCCCCAAGTGGATGTTGATGAAATGAAGTCAGAAGGGGGACACTGAGCCACTGAGGATTGCACTCCTAAGCTATTGAAGAGATATATGCTGCCTTGTATATAGGCAAAACAGTCCTCCTGTCATGAATAATTAGTGAGATACATCTTATTCATGTAACTATACTGTGTAGTCAGATTGACACCTTTATGTCCCTCATATCTCCTTCAAGCTCATCTAACAGAAATGGATAAATCACGACTGGGCTTTTATTTTCCTCACTTCAAAAAATGATTTTATCATGAGCCAGAGCGCTGGTGGAGCTGACTTCAATGATAGAAATTTTCTACCCTGTTGATAATTGACTAACTAATCAAACAATATAGTTTCCATTAGAATGTAACTTATGTTAGAGCTTCCAAGCCCAACAAGGCTTCCTTTGATCACATGTGATTTCATATTACTCAGTTGCTGGTGGAGTGTCTGGTGCTTTAAGTACTGTGTAGCAGCATTACACTTCAACGCAGCTTCACTCCTGGCACACCTGATGTGCAGCACTGACCCAAGTGTTTAGTACTATGCATTCCAACAGATAGAAGCTCTTTCCTGTGTGCCAACATCTTTTCCTTGTCTTCAGCACCTGGATTTTCTAGCCCTTAAAAGACCAATATATATTCTTCATATTCAGTTTCTGTGCTGATTTTAAAACCTCTTTGTTTACAGCCACTAGTATCATAAAATGGAGTGCCCCAACTCCCAAACACTGTGTTTATATGGTGGGTTGTATAAGTCTTGCACTAGCCAGATCTGCCAGACTGCCCTGCACTCTGGGATGCCTGTCCATTGAGCAATTTGTGTTGGGCAAAATAATGTAGTTGAGAAATATTTACATTTTAGGTTCTTTAAATCAAAACTGTGCAAGCAGGTATGCTAAATGGGAAATGATTTGGGTCTTTAAGTATTAGATTTTTGAGACACTCTAAATAGAAGCTAAGAAAATGTATCTACTCCTCTTAATAATTTGACAATTTATTTTGCTTTGTTTAGTAAGCATTAAGACAAATGTACATGTTTATTTCATATCTTTAATATCTGGTCAGTCTTAATAAATATTTGTGGATGTGTGCTCACACTTACCTCTAGTCACTTCAGGACACAGGGCTTATTGATGTACTGTCAACTCACTTCTGTGTGTACTGTTTTTTTATGGAGCTTTCTTTTGCCTACAGCTCACTTAACCATAATTTTGAAAACTCTATGCCAAGCTAATAATCTTTCCTTCCTACTATTTTTAATAGTTGATTGGATTAGTGAATACTTCTGAGCTTATCCAATGGGCATTTGATTAATATACAGTTAATTTGTCCAGAACTTTCATATCACCTGGGGAAACTTGAGCTATCCTCTGAAAACACATAGAAACACTGAGCCTCGATAAGGAGGAAGCATAAAGCTGGGGAAAAGAAGCTGCTTCAAGAGTTCCCAACAGTAACTCTTGGAGGTAGTGACAGAAACTGGAGGCATGTGTTGTTGTTAACAGACACCAGGCTTCTTTATAAAGAAGATAACTAGACAGGCAATTTGGCACAGGAGAGGAGTACCCTTTCAACAGAAGGTAGACAAGATTCCAGAATTCTGCAGCCCAAAATCACGTGCTGTCCATCCATCTCTACCATACCCACATTGCAACCTGCATGAACCTGATGTGATCATGTGAAACTACTAGATTGTCTTATTCAGTAGCTGACCAAGTCTTTGCCTTACAGGAGGAGTGGGAGGTGGGCAGGGCATGGAAGAAAAGTTCTTTAACACAAGAGACCTGTCTAAATATACCTGCTAGAATTTGCATTGAGCATAACCTGAAGAGGCTTAATGAGTTCCCTACAGTGCTATGAAAGATGGCATGGCTGGAACAGTGACCTAAAGCAGCTTTGTGGTATAACTTCCTTTCGTTCTTTCATCCTCTAATGGGTAAAAACACTGTTTATATTCCCTGTAAGAGGGAACAAAACAAACGGCAGTCCTCTCTTCCATTATGTTGTATAATGTACAGTCCTGCAGTGTGTGTCACCCTGTGCTTAATGCATATTTACTTTCCACAGGTGTCAAACTTAATAATACTTTTGATCTTAACTGATTCAGTTAGTTCTTAATGCAGTGTTTTAAAGTCTTAATTCCACAGCTTCTTTCCTGGGCATGCTCACACACTTTCATTAAACTTTGAAATACCAAAACATGTATCGGGGAGCACAGGAAGACACAGATTAAAATAATACAGTTTTGACATTCATTGAACATCTGTCAGAACTCACAACTCCTTCCTCTTTCTGCTGCAGAATGAAACAGTGTAAAATATGTAGTGTTCTGAGGGAGATCAGATTGTGTGCTCTAATCTGAGCACAATGGACTCGAAGTTCCATTACCATCAGTCCTGCCAGTTAGGTATGCTGGCCAACTCGGTATTGCTGAAGGGGAGATAAAAACAAAACCCTAAAAAACCATCAGTGTCTACCCTGCCTTTTGAAAGCCAGGGTGTGTTATGTTAGTCCTGCTTATACCTCTGCGCATACTATGTTTTCTCACAGAGTTGCTTTAAATGCATTTTAAATTAAATATGTTATTTTTAAAATATTATTAAAATATGTAAAATTAAATATGCTTATTTAATCCCCTGTCAAGGAGCTGTCCTCAGCTAACATGTTCTTTCCTTGCAAATACCCTGACCTATGTCCACCTCTGGCCCTGTTATAGAAAGTGTTTGCCTATTTTTCACCAGTAACTCAGCCACTTTCCTTCATTTTTACCAGTTAAAACTCCTTTTGAAATTATATTAAGGTCCTGTTTTTCTCAATGCCCAAACAACTTCATGGAGCCCATTTCCTAGACATTAGAATAGTGGCTTAATGGGTGTTGGGCAGGAACCCCAGAGCCCCAAATGGTCTCTTTCTTCATGTTGACATCCTTACCTTAGTTTTTCTAATTGCCCTATTAGGCATAGGATGGCTAAAGGCAAAATGTCAATCTCCAGCCTGGATGCTTTGAACAGGCTAGTGCTTCTGAGAAACAAATGGGGCAGGTGAGACTGGTATTCAGGGTGGCCTTAACTCACTAAGGTGCTATTGGTGTGGCCATAAATACCATGGGTCCTCTTGTCAGGTGCCTGCATCAACAGGCTTTTCTGTAACGGAGAGGCTCTGGCCTGGGAAATACTGTAAGAAATTTGGTTATCTAAATGACTGCTAAGAAAGCATGTGGTGTTGGACAGCAAAGCTACAAAGGGTAAGCTCTATAGTGTGTGTGAAAGAGAATTAAACTTTAAATGCAACCAGTTAGTAAATATGTTCCCAGTTGGGTGAAGACGAAACAACACTAAAAAATTTTAATTTTTTTTCCACTACTCTGTGAAGTGGCTCCTTTTCAGGGAAAGTAGGCAGAACATTGTCAGGCTTCAACAGCTGATGAAATTGTTATGGGCAACAACAGGATCTCAGAGGGGGTTGGGATCAAAGCCCCAGAATTAAAATGGCTTCTAGAACATCTTGCATTGAGAAAGCATACAGGCTCCCTTGCAAGCACGGTAGTGCAGCCAATGTGGAGCTGCCTGGCAGTGCTGTAAGAAATTTTCCATTATTGGTAGCTGGGCATTTTTATGCCTGGATTCTTGTGCGGTTTGAAAATGGTAAAATGTTAGGGCTCAGATATTGTTAGTAAAATGTGTAGTCCTAGGCATCCTTGAGCAACTGAGCTCATTTAAGGCTTTATACCTGATCTGTCTAATTAGGAAGAAAGACAGTAATACAAGCTGTACTTTTTTCACGTTAAAATTGCCAAGAAATAATTTTAAAACCTAGTCTGTTTTGCTAGGTGTCTCTGTGACTCTTGTATCTGTAAAATCTTAAGTTTTCTTTCTGCAAAGTTCCGATGTGGTTGTTTGCAAGGTCATGCAAATAGTCACACATGTCCATTCCCTTCCTGGTGGTGCTTTGATACTTTCTCAACTGGTTTTTCTGAGGGGCTCGTGTGTTGAACATACCGCTGGGCATGCACTTAGGTAACTCGCTTTCTCCTTTTGCTGCTCTCTCCAGGATGCCGAGTGTACGACTTTGGAGACTTGAATTTCACTCAAGTTCCCAATGATGAACTGTACAACAACCTGGTTTTATATCCACGGTCGGTGGGCTTAGCCAGCCAGGTACTGGCGGATGCTGTAAGCAGAGCAGTGGCTGCCGGGCACAGCTGCGTGACCATAGGAGGTGATCACAGGTGAGCTCACCTAGAAGCAAGTGGCAGTGCGGGTGACACTCGGAGTTTAAGGATTTATGAAAGCATAAAGGGATAGTGGGATCCACTTGGGGTCGTCTGGCAATACCGGAGGGTAGCAGGGTTTTGATTTCATTGCTGTGATGAGTGAGCACACTAGATTTTCTAAGAGATCATTTGGAGCGCATGAAGATTAGGGTGTGGGAAGGATGATAGTGGAGAGAGACAAGAGCTCTTACCTGTCAGTACTGGTGTAGTCTTGTGAGTTACTGGGTGGCTCCTGGAGTCGTGGTGTTGGCGTGCCATGCAGTTCCTATGGGATGCAGCCTTTATTGTCACAGATGTCTGATGTGTTGAAGCGTGGCGAGAGAGATGGTTACTATACAGACTTTGCTACTGTACTTCCAGCTTGGCACTTGGTTCGGTCAGTGGCCACGCACGGCAGTGCCCACACCTTGGGGTGATCTGGGTGGATGCGCATGCTGATATCAACACTCCTCTTACAACTCAGTCTGGGAACCTCCATGGACAGCCTCTCTCTTTTCTCTTGAGAGAGCTTCAAGACAAAGTAAGTATCTTGCCTGTACAGTCAGCCTGCGTTGAAGTCCTGCCCGTTTTATGTTTGCTTACCTGCTCAAGCAAAGACTTCTTTATCTGAGTTACAAGAAAAAATGTGTGTTTTGTGTGCATGCACGTTTAGAAAAAGCTTTTCTTAATGTTGACACCCTCGAGGGCTGTGCAGCAATCAAGATTCACACAGGCTGGACGTAGCACCAGACATGGGGCCATTTCTGCGTAGTAAGTGGATCTGGGGCTGGGCAATGGCAGCAGTTCTACCAACAGAGCAGAGGAGGAACCCCCCCAGCCAAGCCTGTGACAGTGGAGCTTACTTCCAGGAACTGCCAGTTCCTGCATACCTTGCACGCCGCTGCTTCTGCTTAACTTTGCTCTTCCGTGTTTTGACAACCTTGGGGCCTGACAGGGGCTGTTCCTGCATGATCTTGACTAACTGGCTGCTCTGGTGTCAGCTTCACTGGCAAACATTAGCAATCAGAATGGCTGTACCTGCTTACAGGGTGCTTTTAAAGAGATAACCGCTGTCTTACGAAGTGGTCCAGTCACCCCAAAGAGCTCTTTACTGCGGCGCATGGAATGTGTCGCCAGGTTTTGCCACTGTGAAAATGCTCAGCTTAGGCTGACATGAGGCCTCTGTACCGTTCTGTCTTTGCTGCAGCCTGTGTCTCCCTGTACAGGGGACATCCCCTGTAGCATCTACTGGGGATGCTGTGGTGGCAGCCTGTGTATTGTTAGCAGCTGCCTTTGCATCGGGAGCATAGGTATGACAGTCTGCTGCTGCTAAAGCTGAGGCTGGAGAGCCTTAGGATCAGGATCAGCAGCTGCCCTTTGAGAATTGATGCTGGAGCTGCAGAAAACCTGACTCTTGATTTTATTCTGGCAGTTTTTATTGCTAGTCATTCCTCTTAGGCTTTCCTTTTTTCTCTCTGATAAACCCTGGGGGTGCTGTGGTGGTGGTAGTTACGCATCTTCCAGGTGAGATCTTTCTCATCTTTGTGGCTATTGAAGATAGCCTTGCATTAGTACCTGTCTAGCAATGCACGGCTGCCTGTCGGCTCTTCTGTTGCAAATTCATTTGAATTAATTCCACCCACAAGTCAATAGAGTCATTTGGGGCTTTGACATAATTTCCTCTTTTCTGATAATTCTTGTGTGGTTTCTACAAACACGCTGGAATTCACAGTATAATACAAATTAATGGGGCTTCTTGAAACATCTCCAGATCATCAGAAGGTTCATATAAAAGGTTGTTGTATTTGTGGCTTCTTGCCCATAAGATAAAGGGAATGATTATTGTGGTTTAGGGTTTTTTTCTTATTTTGCAACTGCATCCACATCAGCAGGAGAGATAGGAGGAGGGACAAAAGAAAAATATGTGAATTTTGCAGCTCACCTAAGGTGAACAGCGTGTACTTGGTGAGAACAGAACAAAGCCAGGTTCTTTGATAGCTGAGGAAAGAGGCCAAAGGTTGCTTTTCTGTTCTGTCAGACACAAGTCCTTTATCTCCTGCCTGTATATCCATTGCTGGTTTCTGGTCTGCTGGCTCCTGCTTGTGGGCAGCACTGAACAGCAGGGGTTGTGTATGTTTGGGTTTTTTAGAGCTACTAAAGACTGCTGTGAGCTTCCTGGAGTTAGTGCCATGGGAGGAGGTGGAGGGGGAGGCAGCAGACACGGATAAGACAGACCTCTTGTCAGCAGCAGCAGCAGCAGTAGTAGTGAAAAAAGAGTAAGATGAGGCCAAACTTAGAGGTGAACTAGTTGAGTGTGGTGTGGTGCTGCTAATGGATCTTGCTACAAGCCCACCTAAATTGTAGCTGTCAGGGAGCCTGGGCAGAAGCAGCTGACATTGTCTCACCTGTATTTGCAGCTGTGCAGACAGGCCTATGCTGACATAGAGGAGCTTCTTTCCTGACTGTTCTGGTTAGAGGGAGGAAAATGAGCATGTGTCCTGCTGGTACAAGACCATGTCTAGAACAGGAGATATTTTTAAATAGCTGCTCAGCAACAACACTTGTCTGGCTACATGCGTACCAGGCGCACTGGAGGGAACCTTCATGTGAGAATGGGGCACGTGGCTTGCTCTTTGCTCGCCCCCAGTAGAGCAGTTAGGTTGATAACGGGGCAGAAAGTTAACTGTCCATCTGTTCCCAATGGCTTTGCAAGGACCGAATCCTAAAATTGCCTGACAGCAGCAAGGCAGCTACTCTGGACCTACACTCTGCCAAGCCAAAGTTCTTTCTCAATGTGAGAGACTAGCCAGTTGCACGTGGCTTCTCACGGAGGTTTCTACCTTGTCAGAGGGTACGTAGCATAGGAGTGTAGGGGACAAGAGATTGTGTGGTGAGCCCTGTATCTCCTCCCTTGCTTTCACTCATCCTGTGAAAGGGGGCTTTGAGTGACCTCTCCACAGTGGTGTGCATGCTTCTCTGGGTGGACCCCAGTAACTCCAACAGACTAGCCTCAGAAAGGCTAGTCAGTTAGCACTTACTCCCTGCCTAGATGGTTTTGTAGCCCCACAGAGAAACAACTCCTCCTTTGAGGATACAGAGAGCAAAACAGCCTGCACGGCTACATTTAATCTTCCCAGTTAATTCCCTTCCCATCTCTACCAATTGGTACTGCTCTTAGAGCATCTCCAGGTCTCTTGTTCTTCATTCCTGAGTAAGAGGACGTGAGCCAGAGGTCATGGTGTAACATGCCTCTCTTGGAGGCACGATCCTTTTACTGTTCCTGACCCTGTGCCAGCACCTCAGTTCAGCTGCCGTAACCTTCTGTGGGATTGCATGAGCACGGCTCAGGCGCAGTGTTCGGCTGCTAAAAGTCCTCGGCTGCTCTATGACCCTACAGACAGCTGGCCCGGCAGAGCAGAACAGGGGAACTGATGCAGCACAACTGCTGTGAATTCCCCTGGCCTGGCTCACGTCCTACAGTGCTCTCACCTGTTCAGAATCCCATAGCCATGGCTGATGAGTCTAGGCAGTGCTCTACTGCAGCAGACAACAGGCCTGTGGCCATGAAACAAAGCATGTGGCCAGGTTGCAGCCCTGGTGTTGCTCGCACAGTATGTTCCTGGGCTGTCGCTGCTGTGTGTGGCCAGGTGACTTCACAGGCCCATGACCTTGTACTCCTCAAAGCAAGGTGACACTCTGGAGGCTTTTAAACCTTCTAAAATGCTAATCCTTTGGCTGGCACTCCTCTAACTGAGCACTGGTATCTGGTCTCCTGGAACCATCCAAACCAAACTCCTAAGCTGCTGTTAGTACCTTACTGTGCGCACGCCTGCGCCTGTCCCCGGTGCCTGTTTGGCTGTACGCCTGTTCTACTGCAGTGAAGTGAAAACCAGAGCCTACCCACGGAAGTGAAGGCATTCTTTATTTAAGAGGGAAAGGTAGAGTCAAACATGGCAGTATTAAATCCACTGAATATCTGACAATATGATCAATATTAACAACACTCTAATGCATTTACCCATCTTCTGGGCTGCAGAAAAATTTCAAATCATTGCCCAGAGTAACAAACACTTTTATATGTGGCTATTTAATCCCTACATAATTAAATTAGCTACGAGCATGTTAGCCTTTGGAAACAAATTCAAATGTTGTGACTAGAATATAATTAGTGATTGATTGGGAATTAGCTTTCTTGCTGCTTGACAGCTGTGTTGGCTGTAGCCATTTTCAGAGCTGGGAGAACAGACATTTGAGTTAATTTAAAGCACTCCTAAAATTAGCAGATATTAGTAACTGAAGGATTTTTGAGAACCGCATACCGTAGCTACTTAATGCAGAGCTGAAAAACGACGACCTCATCATCTTGCACTTGCTGTCCTAGAGCTGCTCTCTTCAATTCTACATTAAAAACCAGTATGATGTAGCCCAGCACGGTGTGCAGGCCCAACTTCTTGTCATGCCGTCTTTACTATGCCCCTTTTTGAATGTCTCCATCGTTAATGTTCTTTTTGCAGCAAAGTTTACATGACTTTCTGGTGGGTATCCTAAAAAAGATAGAGGTGCCTTGGTTTTTATTCTCCACCTCCTAAGTTTGATGTACTGGGTAAGTTAAGTTATGCAGCCTTGCCATTAAATTCACTGCATCTACATCCGGGTGCCTAGTTTCTCCTTACAGTCACTGATGCTAATTACCTATTGCTTGTGGATTTTATGGTCTTTAATCCTCCTCTTCAAACTGGGAAATGCAGAGGAGTTAGTTTGACACTTCCTCCATTAACATTCCAGTCAAGGTAAAAAAGCACAACAAAGGTAAGACCTGAGTACATCAGGAAGCCAAACTCTCAGGTTTCTCTGTGCAGAGAAAGGGTTCTATAGAGAAAAGTACTGAGGCAAGCATTAAATACAGTCTTCCTATACCTGTCATTGAACTAACCTCATCCCAAACCTCCGCTTGCAGGTACCACAGCTTCCCGGCTTCTCCTGGCTAAAGCCCTGCCTTTCAGCATCTGATATTGTGTACATCGGTTTGAGAGATGTGGATCCTGCTGAATAGTAAGTTGATTCCGATTAAAGGAGTTTTGTGGAGGCTGAAATCATGGGCTTCCTCCCACTTCTGGCCAGTCACAAGGGTTGCTAGATTGAAGTTTAGGCCAGACACTATTTTTTCCAAAATTTTATTTCAACAGCTATATTTTGAAGAACTATGACATCCAGTATTTTTCCATGAGGGATATTGATCGCCTTGGAATACAGAAAGTTATGGAAAGAACATTTGAACAACTGATGAGCAGGTAACTATTACCTGATACAACTACTTTTATTAGTCACTTGTTGAATATCTGCTTTCTTGAAAGTTAAGTGGATGTCACTCTTGCTGTGTACAGATGTGACTCTGTGACACACAGAGCTGTGACAGCGGCCAGTAAAGTTGCAGGACTGACTTAAGTCCTCAACTTTCCCATCTTGAACTGGAGCCATTTCACAGCGTTTGGCAAATGCTTTGAGATAGGTCAGGAATTGCTACGGCTGTGGCTGGTTTATATGATTTGTTCAGTTTCTTGAGGAATTCTGTGTTCTCCTGCAAACTGACAAGGTGTTTGAATTGTGTCAGAGTCTAGGGTATACATTATACTGGTAAAAAATAATATATTTATCAGCTTGTAGTAACTTGATTTCAGCTGTCAGTACACGAGGTAGAAGAATTTGCTGGTTTCCTCCTTAGCCTGTGCTGACATATGCTGACCTGTTCAGCTCACTCGCAAATGAGTGCCAGTCTAGGGGTGAGTGAGGATCAGGGTTAGGAGAGGTAACCTCTCACCCTGGGGTGGAACCAAGTCTTGCAAGGAGAAGAAGGTCTGTGTAGCTGTGCTATGTGCTGTTGTATCCAAAGGTGTGCTCACCCTTCCTACTCACAGCTCGGACAAGTAAAGAAGTTGCTAATCCAGATGCTTCTCCCCTCTGAGCATCTCCAGTATGTTGGAAGTACACGTAAATAGCGTGACAAGCGGGGTCCCATTTATTGTACTGTCATCAGTTGTAAGACTTCATGTGTTCACTAACGTCTTAGGTTTGCGACTGCCCTTTGGGACTGCCCTCACTTTTTCATGAGCTAGGCTTCCATGTCAGAGTTTGGGGACTGCCTTCAGCTGTGGCCCCAGAATGCTCCAGTCACCTCGATGGGCTGTCTATTAAATCCTCAAGCTTCGTGCTGCCTTCATCCCCAATGCTATGCAAATCGGTGTTTCAGCCTTTCACCCTGGCTTTCTGCACAAAAGGAGAAAAGCCTGGATTATATCACACATTTCTCTACGCTTTTCCAGCAAGGGAGACAAGCACCAGATGACATGGTTAGAACTCAAGTACTTCTCTTCAGCCAAACCACACCCTAAGCAGATGCTCAGTGAAAACAGAAGACAAGCTTCTGTTCTTCCACAGCGTGCTGGGAAGTGCTAAGCATGGACAGCAAGAAGCACATGTAGAAAACATTTAAAGTTCTGAGGTTGCTTTTCTTGTTTTACTTTGTCACAGGAGACAGAGACCGATTCACCTGAGTTTTGACATAGATGCTTTTGATCCCTCACTGGCTCCAGCAACTGGGACTCCAGTTCTGGGGGGATTAACTTACAGAGAAGGCATGTACATCACGGAGGAAATACACAACACAGGTAGGTGCTGACCAGCGTTAGTGGAGTAAGCAAGGACAGGGCAAACCACATAGAGTTGGTTATGTTTTTTCCTGTGTAAGTAGCTAATAAATGTAGTCAAAGCTCAGGTGCCTACAAAGTCAAGCCTTCAGTGAGGGGAAAAAGCCCCACGGGTGGGCAGTACCCCATGTGCTGGAAGCAGCTTAACTATCAACAATTTCACCATACCTACAGTAAATAAAATATGTACTATAGTAACAACTGATGCCAAAAATTACTTGGTCATCCTGTGTAATACTGTCCCCTGTTCCTAAGCACGTGAAATAAAATGTAAAAATGGGCATCTGGAATAAAAAATTTAAATTGATGCAAAAAAATTCAAACAGATTGAAGGCCTCTCTCTAGGCCTGAAGGCTAACAAATCATGCTGCCCCGAAGTATACTGCAGTTGACTCAGTATACGAGGACTTTCCTCCTGATGCCATGGAGTATTTTACTTTGCATGTTTAAACAGTGAGTTATTTGCAGTAGAGGAATGGAAAAAAATACCAACCACCAATAGATTTAACAGCATCCTGAGCAGGATGCCAAGAAGTACTAGGTGTGAGCATTTTATATCTCCTGGTTTTGGACTGAGAGCAAACAAGCCTAAAATACATTCCTCTTGTAAGGAACAGACCTTTTTTTTTCCTGAATGCTGAAAGCATGAGGTTGTGATATGAGAAAGAACCAAATTCAAACCACGAACTCGCAGCTAGGAATGACAGCCACACCCCTCATGTGAGAGCGAATTTTACTTGTCTAAGGGGTAGCACAAGCTGAAGTGTCATCCTTGTGCAACGAACAGAAGGCTGCAAAAGACACCCTACTCGAGGCGTTGCCCCTTCTCATAGTAACAAAGCTGTCAATAACTTTCACAGGGATGCTTTCCGCTGTTGACATGGTTGAAGTCAATCCACTGCTTGGAGCCTCTCAAGAGGAAGTGAACGCAACTGCTAGTCTGGCAGTAGATGTGATAGCAACGTGCTTTGGTCAGACAAGGGAAGGAGCACACACCGCTTTTGATGAACTCCCAACACCCAGTTCTCCGGATGAATCTGACAGTGAAGAGCAAGTGCGGATCTGAGAACTCAATGTGTTGGGTACACTGGACATTACAGAGCTCTGCTGAGGCACCTGAGTGGACAGTCGACACTTGGCAAATACTGTTAACTTCTCCATTTTTAAATAAACCAGCTTTTCCACTGATCAGTGGCTAGTTTATTACATACATACATACTCAGATTTATTCCTTTAGTTAAGTATATACAAATTAAAACAATAAAATATTTATTACCTTCTTATTCATCTGACCAGTAGTTCAAGTCTGTCTTAGCATTTTTCTTTTACTCCCACCTTCTGCGAGTACAGTTCCAGTTAAACATGCTGCCTTGTGAGACAGTTCACTCCTCAGGCAGTCGAAGGGCACAGACAGCCCTTCCCCTTCCTCAGGGATGGAAAAGTTCATCTCCATTACGAAGATTCATCTGCTGCGAAAGAACTTGTAGTAGACCACACCTCCTAGGATGGCTATTTCCAGTATGATGATAATTGACAGCAACAACTTATTAGTGGTTACTCTAGAGTTGGGGAAAAAAAATTTTAAAAATTTAAGATGGCTTTTTTAACCCCCTGATGATGAAGGCAGTTTCTAGATAATCCCCTCCCTGCCTTACCTCAGTAGGCATGTTTCCTGGTTCAGTTAGACCACACTGTGCTATTCCATAGCTCTTGCCGAGCAGGGAGGGACAAACCTGGTAGTTTCCTACTTCCTGGCAATTCTGCTTACATTTTCCATTTCAGCAGGAGCAGTGCTCTTCCCCTCCCCCAACCCTGCATTGGGCAGCTCATCCTGCTCTACACAGGCCTACTCCTTCAGGTACCCAAAACACCGGCTGAGCAGTTGTATCAATGCTTTTACTTGGAAAAATCCCAAAATAACAGTGTACTCTCACCACTGAAAATGACACAGTGATCATAACTTACTTTAGAAGGACAGGCTGCTGGGCCAGAAGTACCCACTGGAAATACACTGTTTATAAGGATAATTAAACCACATAGCTAAGAGCCTGTAAATACACTTAAGCAGCCAAGACTTTAGTCATCAAAACTGTGTATGGTCAGGCTCAGAGTTTCACTCCAGGCTACTCTAGGGCATTACTATGAGCTAAACAGATTTGTCTGTCATTACACAAAGGACTCACCCAGTGCTGTGGTGATTGATGGCACAGATTTTTCCAACCTGAGTAACAAAGAGCTGTACCTAAAGCCACCATTAGCCATTCTCCGTAACTTGTGCTGATGTGTTCACCACAACTTACCACACAGGACAGTTAAAGACCCTGTGTCACCCCAAATAAGCAACACAACTTTGGTAGTGTTCAACTACCTGTACTCCACTAACTACCAGAGAGAGGAAAACTCAAGTCAATGGCTGCACAGAGGCACACGTTCAGCTTACGCGTTCCCTAAAACCTCCACGCAGCTCCAACTGACACCCCAACACACTTCATTACTCTTCCAGAACCCAGCTGGCAGAAATGCTCCCTGTCAGGTGCTGCTCTGAGGTCAGGCACGCCACTCACCTCCTGGACATAGACCGTAGGATCTTGCGACTCTTGCTCAAGTTCTCACTTGTGTTCACCAGCTGAGAAGAAAGAAAAGGTATTTGTCAGTTGAAGGAGTATTGAATATCATAAAGATGCACCCGGTGTTGAAATCTTACGATTCATAATGGGACCACAGCCAATCATATATTCCCCAGATTCCTACAGTGCAAGCATTGGCTCCCTTCTGAAGGGGAAACCTATGTCCTTTCTCTGAGTTATATACAATGAGAGGCACATTAGGATCACTTGCTGACCCTTTAGTTAATCTACAGGTATGAGAAAGTTGGTATTAGCTCCTTTCATTAAATTTCATTACTCTAGTTGCTGATGCCAGGAGAAAATGATACCAACATGTCAACACTCCCCAGTGCCTGTCTGGAGTGTCTGAAACACTGTTCAATTTCTACCAAAGAAAGAACCCCCGTTGCTGTGTCTACGTGACCCAGCAGGTCTGAGCCCTGACCTGTTACTAGCTCACCCATTTCAGCTTTGTAATGCCCAGGAGTAAACTGCCAGTATTTCTTGGATAAGCTTGGAAGAAGCACACAATCAGGGGAGGATACAGAGCACTAACAAAGCTGCTGTCTCACGGTCAGACTCAGGATTAACAAGGTATGAACACCGGAGGCTCCTCTGTAGCTTAAACTGTTGCCCTCAACTGTAAAACTGTCACCTAGAGGGACTGGACCAAGCAGGGAAGAAAGCTACCAAGTCTATACAAAATGCAGCAGATTTCCAAGCTTTGCCACCAGCTGGAATGTGTGGTACATGCAGTTCAGCACTACAATGCCTGAAAGGCTCACGAGATGTCACACCCTCATACCCTCATGAACAGTCTGTGGATAGAATGATGTGCTTGACGGACTGTACCACTTTTTAATTAGAAAAAACTACACCTGCAAACCTTATGATCACATTTATTTCCTGCTTTCCAGCCCAAGTTTGGGAGCAGGGAAATTCAAAATCTGATTGAAATCAAACAGTTACTTAAATAAAAAAGCTACAGGCTATGTTGTAATGAGCACAATCAACTCCCAAGAAAAGGACTTTGGTAAGGATGTGTGCTGAGTCCAAACGAAAAGCAAATTCAGTATCACCCCACATGTAACTCACCTAAGACACCTGTATCTGCGTCACCCCTGAAGACCCAGCAAATTCCATCAGTTTGTTGCTTCCAAAATCAAATTCTCAGCTTTGCATTATGTGTTTAATCAAATGAATTACTTTTTAAAGCTTCCACAGCAGCAGCAGAGCTTCCTGACTTAAGGATAAGGAACGGGCGGGCATCTTACCTGACACCACTTTCTCCCTCCTTACCTAACCTACAAATACTGGAAGGTTAACAATGAAGTAATTAAGCTTCTATTAAATTTGATTTAATGAGAGGAACTTGCTAACTGCCTCCCAAGCCTAAACCTTTACTAATAACCTAAGGGTGGGTTACTCCTTACCAATTTTTAAAAATCTGTAATTCTTTTCAATAATGTTATTTTTAGCAGGGTTATAGGTCTACTATCCAGTCTGGCACAGCAACAGACATTTGGCCACCGTGCATTGGGCCCTTCTATAGTAAAGTATTTTTCTTTTACGAGCGCAGCACAGAAACATGGCATCCAGGATTGGGTCTGTTGAAACACCAATTGGATTACCGTGTCTAAGGAGGTCCCTTGAGAGTCACTATTGGCACAGAGTGGCCACCAAGCAAACGTCAGGTTGTTTCAATGCAACGCCCACACTTTTTCTGCTTACTCTGCTCTTGGTGCGTTCCAGCTGCTCCCGCTGCTCCCCAAGCTCTTCGATTATATCGGTGCCGATCTGATCCGTTTCGGCAGCAATTCGGTGTGAGCGCTCAATGCTCTGACTGGCTCGGTTCAGGCTGTCTGTCCCTTGCAGAAGCAGCACCCTCTGTGACTGAAGATTAGTCTGAAAGATAACGTATGCTTAACTATTAAGCACAAAGGCTGAGGAATTAAGCTTCTGCCATACTAAAAAGTTAGGACATGATGGTCTATTTGTATTAGCTGTACATGCTTCTTACGGCAACCGACGCCGTCCAGTTCATTTTGAAAGTTATTGTTCACATTGTAAAGTTGTGGCTGAATCCAGACGAACCTTGAAAAAGACGGATGCACAGCTAAAAATAGCTACAAAAAACCTCTCTGCAGCAATTTACTTTGAAACATTTGAAGGACCTTTACACAGAAAGGGTATTTTTGCTTTCCAGATGCTCACTATTCCTTCCATTGTTATCTAAATTCAGTCTTATTTGTGACTTGGGGGGGGGGGGCTGGTTGCCAAGGGAGATCATTAAGAGTTTACAGGATTAGGAACAAATAGCACTAACAGATGGACTGCTAAGTAATGAAGATCCTCTTTTCATCCCAGTAGCCTCAGATAGAGGATAAGAAATATTTGCTGACCTTGGGGTCAAAAGATAGCTGGAAGTGAAGTATTTTCTTAAGGTTCAGGAAGTCTAATCCACCAACCCGCTCTCAGGTTTTAAAGGAACCGTTCAAGAGAAATAAAGCCCAAAAATGCACCAAGCTACTGCAGAATGAGATACTAAGGAAAGAGCCTTCCTCAAACCTTCCTCATCTAAGGCAGACAAAAAAAGTCCACCTCCACAGACTTTTTGTACAGATAACAGCATTTTGAAGATAATAAGCAGATTCATCCTTCCTAACTCGAATAGGCATGTTTCTTCCACTGGAGCGGCACACCCATAGTGAACAAAGCACTAGAGGGTGACTTCTCTACTTTCTGGAAATTACTTCTACAGAGATTGCTTAAAAGATTAAAATTTCCTTCCAAATTCTGCCAAGAACCATATGAGGTGCATGATTTGCACACATTTTGGTGGTTTTGGAAGTAAAAACTAGATCAGCTAACGTTTCTTCTCAGTCAGCAGCATCACTTCTGTGTTTTCACTGCTGTAGAGCAATGACTACATAAAACATTTCAGTACAGAATGCCGTGTAAGTTACTAACTGCACAGCATTGAAGGAGTTCCAGTTTGATTATACTATCTCTGGTTCAGAACAGAGAAGCTCTCCTTTGAGCTCCGGGTGTTCTTTCGCCTCCCTGAGATACTCACGTTACAAGCAGAGATATACAGGGAGTTATACAAGCACAGAGGATTAGAACAGAAACACTGTAAATAACACATCTGAAATGGTGTTTTTAAGCAATCACAGTAATGTTAAATAAGTGTCTAATAATAAGATAGTATCCAGTCCTCACACTCTGTTCATTTTCTGTAGAGAAGATTCCGTATTTTATATCGCTTTGACTTCCAGGGCCCAATCCCAAATCTGTGCTTCTAATCTCTCTCTGGAACATGGAGAGGTCTCGTCTGTATGCCCGGATTTTGCTCATCATCTGGTTGCGGAAAGGCAGAGGAGCGTACTTCAGTTCTTCCTCCATTTCCTGCAGCTTTAACAGAAGAAAATGAGAGTAGTTTTTAAAGTGCCAGACGTATTCTTATCAGCAGCTATACTCAAAACTCACCACCAGATGAAGGTGACTTGGTGAGTGGGGTTAACCCTAAACCCCTCACCTAGCATTGAGAACACCATTCTGATGGCTGCGTGGATCTTAGGATACACAACACCTCAAGATAAAACAATAAAAAAGGCTAAGCTTGAATACTTCATTTTTTCCTCAAACATCTCTCTCTAGCTTCCAGACTGGCAGTTCTCACTTTTGTATAGCTTAAGCATTTAGAGGATGGGTACCAGCTTCTCATCACATCTATGCAAGAGATCTATTGCAGAGGCAGACATGCCACTAAATCACACTCTGAATATCTGGGTTTGGCAACTGGAGTTAGGATCTGTAAACCCTGAGACTTCAGATGCATGGATTTTCACAACAGCTTTTAGTGACAGCTGTTACAAATTCACAAGGCTTAGAGCTGTCTACCAAATGAGCTTGCTCACAATATGAGCTCCACATCTCATGTATCATCCACACATATACACCTCAATAAACCCTAATAAGTTAAGAGGAATAAAGCATCACATTCAGCTGTGGCTCAAAAACACCATAACAAATAGTATTAAAAAGCTTAATCCACAATACCTTGCTTAAAAAGCCAAGTCACACGGGGTTCTGTATCACCTGCTGTCAGGGAAGCCTGTACAACGTAGGCTTCAAATATTTAAAGTTCCTGACATTTAACCATCAGGCTATCATGGGGAGATTTGGTGGGTTAGGACCAACATGAAAAAAGACAGCAGGGAATAAACCCCAAGAAAGAAGCAGCAGCCCTCCCTACAAGCTCTAGCGATTTTAAATGTGCTCTCCTTTGTTCAAACAGAAGGCAACATCCAAACACAGCACTCGCAAAACTGCAATAAACTCATGTAAGAGTATTTGTCTACAGATGTATTTGTAGACAGACAGATGGACAGAACAAACCTTGCAAACACAGGCAAACCTAACAGACAATTTTCCAAACTTTAAAAACTACAGTACCTGCCTGCCAGGACCAGATCCATAGTGAGAAAGCAGAAGTTGGAAGTACTGCCCTTTTTAAGGCATCGATATTTCATCCAGTCAGAGGGCCAGAAGCCTAGGCTTGTGCTTACCGTTTCATTTGCTTCACGCTGTTTCTCATCAAATTCTCGAACTAATTTTTTCTTCTCTTCTGTGAAAGAAAAGGTTGTATGTCAGATAAACTAGAGAGAAATGACAACAGAACTCCAACTCAATCCATTACAGAGAAGGAAGTTGCCACAGGAGGCTGATTACAGAGATGCCAGGTCAAAATCTACCTCAAACAAGAACAGTCTGTTCTTGGGACTACTTTTCAAAAGGCAGGGTGTGAGGGTGTGCATGGAGAAAGCAGAAACCACCCTTCCAAACTCTGGCCACTATTGCTGTTAGACAAAATAAATATTTCTTTAAACCTGAAATATTTCTTCTGACCAATTATTCTCCAATCTTCACTGACCGAATTGTGTGTTGAAAAACATTATTAAGAAATAATAACAAAGTGGAGGTGTTGGTAAACAACTCATAAATATTTCTTTTTTTTTTCATGTATTTGGGTGAGATTACTCAAGGCCAGAACTATGATCTGGGTTTGAACAGAATATCAAGCCAATCTACATTTCCAAGTGAGCCCTGAAGTTCCTGGCAGGTAGGGCACTCTGCATTCCTCTAGTCATAAAGTAACTTAAGGTAAATGAGTACTCCAGGATTAAATATGCCATCAAGATACCACCTCAGGTTGACAGATTAATGCCCAAATGGTTCCCTCTTCTGGAATGAAATCAGTTGTTTGAATCAGCCAACAAAACTGTACACTGCAGTTGCCTGAGGACGTTCTTTGCCAAGATCTTTGTGTTGAGTGAATGGGTTTCACCACTGATATTCTATTTTTAAACAAAACCAGAAGACATGCACATTGCTTGCGTTAAAAAACATCATACCTCTCTAATATCCTCAGTCAATGGAAGTATACATCTGAAACTCCTCTTATCTCAACAGAGGAAAAATATGTGTTTTATAAGCTTTTGTAAAAGCTCTGAAGATGACTGTCAGAGAATTCTCGTGGAATACTGACAATGAAACCAAATTCTATCAGAAGTCTGACAAATATGCACTAGCCTAAGTTATCTCCTTCCTGAGAGAGTATTTCAGTCTTAGATAAAAATCTGGGTAGCAAAAACTGCAGACAGTCATCTTGGTAAAAACTCTCTAATTTGATTAAAGACAAAATTAAAGACAATATTATGAAAACATTGTATGAAAACATTAAAAAAAATTACTTGATAACACCTTTTGCAAATCTGGTCCTCCACAAAAGATGCAGTTTTTAAACTCTTGAGTTCTCAGTAGAGAATAAGGAAAAAGATCGCAGCAACCAAAACATTTTTTTACAGCTCATCTCACACCATGGCATGCTTAAGCTCTAGGCCTTCCTCTTCAGTTCAAGTTCATATTAATCCCCAGAATGTGAACCACAGAGGACTTCAGAAGAATTAAAACCCATCACCTACCAAGAAGTTATGCTCTCAAGTAGCACAGAATTACTGCAGACCGTACTACATCACGACTGTTAATATATCACAGACCAGCTGGTACTGGGGAAAGGAGGTTTCACGTCCCCACTCATTCAGGAGGAAATGCTGACTTAGGAGGTTCCTAAATACACTCTCCTCAACTTCTTCCAGCATTTGCCACCATGGATGTTTGTGCTGACGCAGTTATTTGCGTAGCTGGGCTGCAAGTGCAATTACAGATGGGATCTGCATGAAAAGAGCCTTCAAAACGTCAATATTTTGTTCACACAAGTCATTTCACTAATTCAATTAAGGCACTGCCCTCGAAGAGCTACTGCTCCCTCAAACTAACTGAAACCGAGTACGGTGCTGGGAAAGCAGTATTTTACCTTCTTTGCGTCTCCCAAGCAGATTAAGACAACACTTGAGACAAGCAGACCAAGAAATGGTAGTTTCCAAAAGTCAAGTAGCAATGGCTTAACACTTTTTTTTAAATCTATATGCCATTGAGAAATGGGGCAATTTGGTTTGAAAGCATCATACTGGATTTGGAAATGTCTGAATATGCCGAGCAGTTTAATTTACATCACTCCAGATTGATCCATGAAACAGAGCATACTGAGAGGACTTTTTTAACAGTGAAAGTAAAAAGCACCTAAGCCACAGCAACATTACCCACATGCTCATCAACATTCAGCCACTTCCTTTCTAATCAATTTAGAAATAAATTCACTTGAAAAGTACAGTTAACTGAATTCATTTAGAGGAAAGGATCTGTATTTGAAACTGAACCAGTGTGTTCAAAAATGCCTTGTCATAAATTTGGAAGGAAAAAATATTTCTAGAGCTAGGAATTTGTTATCTTGTATGTTTATACACAGTGAAACTGCATTTCCAAACATCTGCTACTCAAACATGTCCCAAGGACTACAGAACCCGCCTTCCCCCAAGTCTGGCAGTGTGCCATTCATATTAAAAGCATTTACAAGGCATCTTTTATCCCTCTCTGAAGTTTTCAGGATCAGATAACAAAAAATAAAGACACAGCCTATTTCCCCTAAGTACAAGAGTCCAACAAAGCACAACGGGAGAGTAGAACAGCCCCTCCAGATAGGCAAATTCCTGACTGAACTTAAACTCTCTCAGCAATACTTCCAGAAAATACCAGAATTTTTGGCTTCAAGAAACCAACCATTCTGAGGAAATAAGGATTTCCTACATGAAAGGGGACTTATTCTTTTATATTTTTTATTCTTTTTGATAGCCAGTGAAATTAAGCCAGTTTTAGAAATCGGCACTTGCAGGTGTGAACACCTTTCTTGTACTGAACTTTCTAGAAAAAATGATGATGAGGACCGTGACCCCAAATTTAACTGTAACATTAGGCTTTTCATGGCCTGTGTTACCTATTACAGACCAGTATATTCCGAACAAAACACTGTTATGATTTTACACCTAAACACATAAAATGGATCAATTCTGGGAGAACAAGACTATCGCAGGAGGTGTCTGACAGCCCCTACTCATTCTTGTGGTGCAGGCCCCAAGCAGTGGTGCGGCAGCTCATGGCAAGGGTGTATCATGTTTCTGGTATGAAGTATTCAATCAGAAATCAGGTGACACTGGTAAAATTCTCCTTGTCAGACTACATCCCTTCCCATTTCTCAGAATACTGCTGAGCAGATGTACAGAACTGGCAGCATAATGCTAAGTCCTACAGAGAAGTGTTCTGTCAGAGTGTTTTGCCCACTGGGATGGTATAAAGAACACTCACAAAATCAGGTCGCCTGATAGTCGTTTGGATTGTTGGAGTTTTTTGTCTGTAGGTAGGCAGTGCACAAACCAGGCTTTAAAAACAGTCAGTTAAAATGTGAACCTTCTCCAGCAAGTCTACAAATGGCTGAGGACAGTCGTTAAAATACAAACTGCTTTTAAGAAGCACCGAACTCCTCCAAGTCCCCTGACCTCCTCTCCTCGCACACAGGCTTTCTTCAAGGAACTTTGCCCTCCCGGCTGCAAAACCAGGCCACACACGCACGCACGCCCCTAACCCGCCCCCACCAAGCC
>VXBZ01000978.1:0-25954 GCA_013399135.1 Heliornis fulica | reverse complement strand
CAGGCGCGGCGGCGCTCCGGGGCTCGGCTCAGCTCCGGCGCTGCCGGCCGCCCGCGGCTCGGTGGCCTCCCGCAGCCTCCAGCCGCCTGGAACTTGCCACGGGTTCTGTCCGAAGCCGCCGCGCCGACGGGACCGCAGAGATGCAGAGCCGCGCCGGGGCGCGCGGGAGGGGGGGCTCCTGTTCTCCTCACGGCGCTGCGGCGGAGCCCATTGGCCAAGTCCCCAGAGCTGCCGACGGNAGCGCGGAGCCTCCCGCCCGGTGCGGACCCCGCCGGCGTTCGTAAAGCCGGGGGCGCGTTTGGCGGGACACCAGCCGGGAACTGGTCGGTGGCCCCGTCGCGACACGATCGTGATCATCTGCTTCAGGCAACGACGACTGTGACTCCCCGGGACAGCCCGACCGTTGGGGCGACGCTGGGGACGCTCAGCCCCCCGGGGAGGGACGCTGCCCTCGGTCCTTGTCCCGTGACTGGTGCCGCCCTGTCTTGCAGGAGGTATGTCGCTGGAGGACAGTGTACATCAACAGCTAAGCTAGAGGGGAAGGTGGCGATAATCACAGGAGCCAACACAGGCATTGGGAAGGAGACGGCCAGAGACCTCGCGCGAAGAGGCAAGTCAAGGAGCCGTCAGCAGGCACCCCTGCGCGGCTGACTGCGTGTGCCCGGCAGCGGTCCCTCTTCTGGATGGAAGGGAGAAGCGGTTCACGCTTACATTCAAACGAATTGGGTTCCAGAGTTGTTTCAGACGAGCCCAAGCGTCGTTACTCCAGAGGCTGTGACCGCTGAGGTGCAAAGCTCCTCAGCAGATTTCATTGCTTCAGCTGCAAAAATGTCCTGCCTCTGTTTTGAGAGGATGGGGGAAGTTCCTGGTAGGGGTGGGTGCTGCTTGTATGAAGCAGGGAAGTACCACAGGTCCGCTGCTGTGTGGTTCAGTTATTCAGGTTTCAAGCTAATTTGCTTTAAATGCTTTTTGAGTAACTGGTAAGGAGATTAAATTACCTGCTCACAGTTCATTTAGAAATTACTCTGGCTGGAATCTAAGTATCTTCACGTGCTCCTGGCTTGACAGGTTGTCATTACAGGGGCAGATGTAGCCTTTTCATGCCAGGGCTGTGGTGCACACTCCTGACCTGGACAGAGGCATGCAAGATGTGCATTTTCCTGAATCAGAGCTAACAGCTTAGTAGGAAAGGCTTTATTTCTCCCAACTACTCACCTGACTTGGTGCTAATTCCCTAAGGAAACTACACTTTGTTTATAAGCACTGCATATTCAGCCTGCTTGTCATAGCCCTGATCATCCAGAATGCTCCCACTGACCTCCGACTCTGTTCCTGCTTTCCCCCTCTGCCTTGCAGGTGCAAGGGTGATTGTTGCTTGCAGAGACATAGCGAAGGCTGAAGCTGCAGCCAGTGAAATCCGAGCTGAGACTGGGAACCAGCAAGTCATTGTGAAAAAACTGGACTTGGCTGATACGAAATCTATCCGGGAGTTTGCCGAGAAATTTCTAGCAGGTATAGTCTCTAGCTCCTTCATTTCAGAGATAATATTTTACCAAGGACTTCTGCCTTCTGGCAAGTGCCAAATCTGTGGCCTGTGTCACACTGGATACTCTGGTTCAAAGCAGGGACTTGTCAGAGGCCATGATCTAGGTTGCGGTAGCAGACTTACCCTTATTTCATCGAGACAATGTGACTGCAATTCAGACAGGTGTGTGTGGTGGGATGGCCTATTTCTTGTCTGTCTTTGTTCTCTCCTTCCCTGTTTAAGGGTGTCTGTTGTTTTTTTTCAGAGGAGAAGGAACTTCATATTCTCATTAATAATGCTGGGGTAATGTTATGCCCTTACTCCAAGACTGTTGATGGCTTTGAGATGCACCTGGGAGTCAATCATCTTGGTAAGGTCAATGGAGTCATATTTGCATTCAGTATCTGTAGCAAAATACTGGAGGAAAATCATGTTTTCAGATTTTGTCTTCCTCATCCTTCCTTCTTAAGGTAGGATGGAAATCTAAGAGTTAAGAGTTTGGGAGATGCAATGCAACATATTTGCTTATTGCAGACCCAGTTTAAGCATCTGTATGTGTTACCTGTGACATTGGTATGACACATCCAGCTTCCCTTCAGGGGAGCCTTCTTTTCCCTAGAGTTGAAATGCAGCAGTGAGATACAACATGTGGTAGGTTGAAAGTACTTCAAAAGTTCAGTTGGGAAACCCTACAGAAAAGGATGACTTCTCCTCTCATGTCTAGGTCATTTTCTGTTGACCTTCCTATTGCTGGAGTGTCTGAAGCAGTCTGCCCCAGCCCGTGTAGTGAACGTGTCCTCACTGGCTCACCACGGGGGCCGAATCCGCTTCCATGATCTCCATGGTGAGAAGAGCTACAACCGTGGCCTTGCCTACTGTCACAGCAAATTGGCTAATGTGCTCTTCACCCGGGAGCTGGCAAGACGGCTGCAAGGCAAGTCCCAGGGGAGAGTGGAGTGTTTCTCCACTTGATTTTTGAACATCATGGATGAGGAGGGTGGATTGAAGAAAAGTCTGAAAACTGGCTACACAGAAATGAAATAGTTTGAGCCAAGAGTCGCTGACAGATCTTAGATGCAGGAAGAATATCTCTCCTGTCTGTGGAACTGGGAGACAAAAGCACTAATTGTCTTTGGAGCAGAAGGGTAGAGGAGTTTAGTAGCCTGGCACAGCCGAATGGATTTCTTTTTTTCTTTGGTGTCTGTAAAAAAACCTAGCTGCATCCATACAACTGAAAAAAAACAGGAGCTGGACTACAGTTGCTGTGTGCAGTGGAGAAACTGAGGGATAAGTCAAGTCATAGTACCTGTCACAGCTGTGTCATTCAGACTTCTTCATAAACATAAGTAGTAGTGTCTTCTCTAAGAAATTACAGTAAATCAGAAAAAGCTGCTGTTCTTAAAAGCCTGAACTGCTGCTGTTTTCGCATCCAGGCCCTCTAGCACATTGCTCTGCAGAAAGCATGCAGTGACTGCAGCTTTTGGGAGGGAGTAGGGGATGATCCAGCAAGCTGTAACTACTAAGAATTTCACTTACTTTCCCTGTATCTGTGCCTGGACTCCTCTTAAGTTACAGGATATTTGCAGGTAGAATAGGGGAGTATATTACCTTTTGGTTGGTTGTTTTAAAGGCAGTTTGATGCATGCAGATTTGTCCTGAACTACTTTCTTTTGCCATAGGCACTAAAGTCACAGCAAACGCCCTCCATCCTGGTTCTGTCCATTCTGAGCTGGTCCGACACTCACTTGTAATGACATGGCTGTGGAAGATATTCTCATTCTTTCTGAAGACACCTCAGGAAGGAGCTCAGACCAGCATCTACTGTGCAGTAGCAGAAGAGCTAGACTCTGTGACAGGACAGTATTTCAGGTGGGTGCAAGCTGGTGGAGCGATAGACGGTGGAACACAGCCTTGTTGGCTGGGGGAGATGGGACTTATTATCACTCTTCATTAAAAAGGGACTGGGTAAGAGGCTGGCTGATAAGATTGAGGGTGACAAATACTACAGCATTACCCCTTCCAGGTTGGTTGCAGTAGACATTGTGTTAGAAGACATGCTGACTGGTGCAACACTTCACACAAGAGCAAGTCCTTCACTGCTAGGAATATCACCACGTTCAAAGTGCAGGAGTGGCTGTTACACGCTCAGAGCTCTAATCCTGATCTCCCTGAGACAGGCAAATCATTTTGTTTACTTAATGAGTTAACTTGAGCCAGTCCTGGGAAGACCACTCTGGTTTTCTCTGCAATTTTACCCCACTGGAGTAGAAGGGTCCTGTGTTCCCAGGGAGCTGGGAGCGCTGATGGTGCTGCAGAGCAAGGTGGTGGGAGTTTCAGGACTGGCACGTGACAAAATAATTTGATTCTCCAGTATAACAGACCCACCAGCTGGGAGGGGGTCCCTGGTGGGGTGCTTATCTTTGTCCTACAACTGTCTTTTGTAGCTCCCGCTACAAACCCTTTTGGTTTTTTACTTACTTTGTGACTCTGCAGAGTCACCTTTTCCCTCACCAGCTACAGCCCAGAGCAGTCCCAACTCAACACCATCCTGGATTCGAAGCCTGCCATTAAAACACCTGCTTTCAGATGTGTCTTGGCTATCAACTTCCTACCGCATGTGGAGCAGTGTAACAAGACTGGTTTTGGGAAAAGAACATGAAAAGGGATCTTCTATCTTTTTTTCTTTTAAATTCACTTGGGTGCTGCTGGAGCCTTTGCTTTTTTGCAGAGCTTCCTCTTGTGATATGTGACTGGATTAGCTGACTTCATCAGCTCTTCACTTGGGAGTTGTACCATCTTAATCAGACTTGAATGTATAAATAGATGTCTTAATCTTCCTTGGATGATTGTCTGCCCCAGGCTATAAACAGAATTTACATGCTGGCGTACAGAAAAGTTTGGTGGATTTTAAACTCATGAAAGAAAGGAGTTTTGGACTTGGTGGGAAATGAATAGTTTAAACAGTAATACACAATTTTTATCGGACTAGCCTAAAATTCTTTTCGTTTTCCAGGCAATATAATATATAGACTTTAAGAATTTGCACACTACAGCAAGACAGGTCATCTCAGGAACATAAAGAGACTGGGCAGTTGCAAGTCTAAATTAAATACTAGGCTGGACATAAATTTCGAGAGATACAGTTTCCTCTGTTCTTTAAAATTCCCATGATGTTAAGCATCTAGTGTTACAGATTAGAAAGCATGATCTCTATTCCAGACAGTGCTGTCTGATTGCGGGAGCTGAGAGAAAAAGGAGCCCCAGTTCAGAGGATAATGGAGGGGATAACCATACATGGTTACTACAGTGGTGGCATTCTGCAGCAGCTCTGCCTTTCATGTGATGGCAATACAGTGAGATAGTTTAGAATGAAGAGCTGTTTGAATGCTTTTTCGTAGTGTCTGCTAGAAAGAGTGTTCCTGAACAAGTTTTGTTAGTAGTCGTAGCCCTTATCAATGAGAACATACACGGAAGGGTATATAGTAGAGCATAAATAGGTCTTTTGAAGAGGTGAGGTAACAGGTAGTGCTAGACTTTCTTGCTAGTTCTTGATGCCATGGGGGAAGACTCTTCTTCTCCAGCCAGTTGGAACGAAAGCTTTCTCAAAGTGGCTTAGCAGCACTCCTTGCTCATTTCCCAGACAGCATCCCACACTTCTTCACTTGGTCTTAAAGTTCAGCTGATAGGGAGCAACTCCATTACCTTAACACAGATATCACTGTGTGCTCATGCAAACAGAGATCTCTGACTTTAAAAATAAAACAAAAAATTGTTCCTTTTACAGTGACTGCCAGCCAGCATATGTATCTCCACGGGGTCGGGATGATGAGACTGCAAAGAAGCTCTGGAGCGTGAGCTGTGAGCTCCTCGGCATCCAGTGGGACTGAGCAGCACAGACCTCAAGTGTGTATCCAACTGAGCCCAGAGATTCTTCTCCTAGGAAGAGCACTGCTAAGAGACCTCGAGACTAGAATACAGATACTTCAGCTCCCCTGATGATGGCTTTATGAACACAATCTAATGTGACTTTCTGGAATATTGCATTTAAGGATTGAGATTAGTAAGCAACCAGTCCCACTTCCTAGCTGAAGAATTAGAGCACTGATGCAGAGAGGAACCTTCGCTTGGTATCTCACCCAACAGCCAGAGGCTACTGTTCTCTGCCTTTAGAATAGAAATGTAAGTTGCAGTCTTAGCTTTAGATTATGAAGTAACAAAGAATTACCTTCATTTTTTTCTGCCCCTAACAGTAACAGTAAAAAGGTAGGACTCTCGACTTACAATCTATGAAGTTATTTTCGGTTCCGTCTATTTGACCTGGCAGAGTGAAAGCACTTTAGGATATTAGATTTTTTTTTTTTTTTGGCTATTACATGCAATACAAATGCTCTCAAGCACACAGAAACAGGTGCTGGCCTTTTTGTGACAAGCATTACCTAATGCTTAAGTGGAACAACTTTTTTTCCTCTGTTCTGTGTAAGAAGCTGGACCCTTGTCACTGAAGTTTGTTGGCCCCAAATACCCATTGATTGCAGTAAGTTAATTGAGGGTTGGCATATCTTTTGAGAACCCGGCCTCAGTGCAAGTGACTGGGAGGTTAAAAGCTACAGGAATGCTGCAATCTTATTTTTCAAAAATCAGCATCTCTCCTGGGAATCACTGAGCAAAGATGGTGTAAAAGTTGTCACAATAAACACCCCAGCTACACTTCAAATTACTTTAGACCCTAGAAAAGAGAGCAGGAGGATTAAATAACGTCTCAACTATGTTAAAAAACACTGAACAACTTCATCTGAGACTTTAGCTTTGAAAGACAGCAAACTACCTACCTTGAGCTAAATAGATGAAGCAGAGGTTGGGACTACCTTGATATTATGGCCAAGTTAGCTACTGGACAGGAAAGTAAGGCTTGCACAGAAATCCGTATGTTTGTCTGCCCAGCAGATACTGGCCTTGACTGGCCAAGGCTGCCAGCCTGGCCTTGCGGTACTACATTGCTGGTGCTTCCAAAAGGCAGCTGGGTCAAGGCCCGTAGTAAGGGGACTGTTCCCTCGGAACTCTAGTGCTGTGTTGGTTCAAACTGCTAGAGCGTGATCTGTAGCAGGGATTACTTCTGGAAGAGTTGAGCTCTTTCAGGACCAGAAGATTTTGGACCTGCATATGAGGGTGCCATTGTGACCAACTGCCAGTTTTGGGAAACAAATGCTAATTTTACAATTAAATCTTTCTGTCTGAATGCTGTCTATGCAGATCAGTTCTGAGCAATAAATAAAGCCATTTTCTTTTTACAACAGGAGACCATAACTTCCTTCAGAAATACCGAATCAGTTTATTTGGTGTTGCTCCTTCTCTGCATCTGCCTTACTAATGTAGGTAACTCAGTTTGGGTTTCTCCTCATCACTCCACCTTTATTCCTGTCTTCACACTTCATATTGAGTGTGAAGCTAAATTCACATCTATGGTGTAGCTGTAGAATGCTCCCTGGCATTGCAAACTTCGCTTGCTTTCTCTGAGTGTGATTCTCTGACCTTCAGAGTGGCTTTCAGAACCAAGAAAAACCATGTCCAAAAAGCAGGAAGCATCTCTAGGTTGAAATATTTTGCCCTTCTACATCAGTTCTTTTCTCAAAGAAGTCTGACTGTAGATTTAACATAAAGCACAGAACTACACGATTCCACAGACACACCCTTGCTTTTTTTGACCTTGGGTAAGTCATTTATACATTCTTCTAGGCTGATCTGTAAAACAAGAGAACTAAAGCTCATTTAGCTGTCTCAAAGGGAGGCTTGTAAGAGAGAGTTAGATTAACTTGCAAAGAGGATTACTGGTCTGTGAGAGTACACGTATGAGGCTGAGCTGGCTACCTAGCTACTGGGAGGACTTCTAAAAATGTGATATTCTGGTTGATCTGAGTGTTGAGGACTCTCTAACAGAGAGATTTTTAATTAGAAGGGGAAGAATTGTTCTGTCATGACTGCTAAGTGTAGCCAAAAGCAAAATACAGATCTAGAAAGAGATCCCTAACCATGCTCACATAAAAAGCAAACAGAGTACGTTAACAATTGTAATATTTTATTCTCTTTTTTCACTGTAAACAAACCTTGGTAATTAATAGGTAAGTTTTATTAATTGGCAGTACTCAATCCCTTTTTGATGCTTAAAAATTCAAAGACCCTTGATAATTGCACTATTCGTGACACAAGGCAGTTAGGTTCAAAATTCCAGTTCTGCTGGTAAAAGAAAGATCCCTACTATTCCAGGTTAAGAACACCAAATGACAACAAACACTATATAAAGTGCATCAGGTACAGTGCAAAGAGGTCAGGAAGAAAGGCAGGTACAGAACTGACTGGTCTGCATGGTGATCTCCACTCTCCTCTACACTGCTGAAGGAACTCGAGCAGAAAAGTAGGTATATAACAGCAATGCACGAACCCACAAACAGTACAACCCCCACCCCATAAATGGAGATTTGGAAATTACCGAAGCCATGGATAGTGTCACATTTTAGGATTAGCCTAGCGGCTGTACTCTTAACAGAAAGCTGGGTCAGTCTGGCCAGGAAAACAAAAGCAGCTTTCATTAGTATTACTCACTAATGAGATAATGCAAATCTGGTCAGGAATTCTGAAAGCCAGACATGGTCATTTCTGAGCGCTTCGCCCCAGGACATTTCTAGCCCTGCTGTAGTGAGCAGAGCACCTCCGAGAGAGGTGTTTGTGTCAGTGGGGCACTGCTCACAAAGCACTGCAGGAGACAGACCAAGTCCTTTCCAAGACATGGAAGTCTTTTCTGCCACTACAGTCAGCTTGGGGATAGTGCAACACTCTTATTTAACAGTCTCAATTATTTTACACACTAAACCTATTTACAGTTATATTCCACATCAGAAAACCTGCTGTTTCTTTTGAAGTAATCAACTAAAAAAAGTGAACTAGTTTTCATATGTCTTATGCTGAAATAACGTAAACAGCAAACAAATTCTCATGGAGTGCCACATTTTGCTGTTTCTTTGAAGGTCCTACTACTGTCTAACTTTCTTCTGCCTGTTTCTCATATGCCATTCATGGCTGCAGAGAACCAGCTGCTTTTTTCAGCATCCCTGAGCACAGCCATTACAGAGATTCCTGCTTTTTCACTAAAATGTAACACTTCTAGAGCAAAGCCTGTCAGCAGAGTCTACACAGCGTGGCCAGTTAATAAAAATTTCATTTGGAGTTCTATTGTACCTGACAGGGGCAGAATATTCTGGTAAGAAACAGGTATGTCCCTGTGTGACAAGGCTACAGACCTGAATTTTACCACAGCTTGCTCTATCCACATTTCCTGCTATACCTGATGAAAAACTGTGGAAATTTACTGGCAACTGTTCAGTCATAAAGCTGCATTGCAACAGCAGACTGGGAATAGCAATAGGAAGAGCTATGTGATTTTTAGACTGTTTTAAAGGATTACTTTCCCTTTGTACTCACCTCACAGGATATGCCCTTAATAGCTTCATCCATCTATTAAAGGCTCAAGTGCCACATGTATGGCACTCAGTGTGACTACCAAATAGAAACCTGCCATGAAGAATCAGTTCCTACCCTTTCAAACAAATTAAAGAAATCGGATGCATTGCGGGGGAGGTGGGGTGGGGTGTGTGGAAGAAAAATAGTAGCAATGGTTTGTATAGAGGCTTAAAGAAATCTCTGAATTTCAGTCTTTGTAAGAGAACAATTATCCAATCTTGAAAAAGTTCACAGGAAACCCGTGATTAGAAAAAGTTTTATACTCTAGGCTACATGAGTCGATTAGATTTCTCTGTCCTCTCTATGTAGGTTTTCTGGATTAAAAACAAAAGGAAACCATCCATACAATAAAGTTCAGTGTCTTTAAAAAAAATCAAAATCAAAACTAAACAACAAACCACCAAACAAAAAAACCCTAACCTAGAAGTGGTCTCTTTCATACACTTAAACTCTTGCTTGTTCAGTTTGAAATTACTCCCCTCCCCTCCCTGTCAAAAAGATAGCCAAAAGTCACCCTGAGGTAGTACTGTTTGTCAAAATACAGCTCTGGCACTTGTAATTTAGTTCCCTTCCTTTCACCAGAGGTACATTAGCAGCATCCATTTGCCACCAACATCAGTCAATAGACTTCCATTTAATCAGGAAATTGCTGAACCACGCACTTTCAAGCGGTCTTCAAGCCTTCCCCGTTTGTATGATGGTGAGTGTCAATTACTTACTACTTCCTAGCTCCCTGGGGAATCCGGTTCCTCGTTTTGGGCTGGTGCACCAAGAGCCACTGGGCACAGATGGCCTTTACAATGTCATCTCCACTGTCCTCAGCCAGCTGTCGCACATGCTGAACTAGCTGTACTGCTCTGTTCTTCTCCTGTTTCACTGAGACCAGATAGGCAGAACGCAACTTGTTGCACATGACATAGGCCTGGATCTGCAGCAGAAGAGGCAGTCAGAACTTGGTTAGAAAGCTGTAGTAACCTAACAGGACAACCTTAAGCAAGGGTTCACTGGAAACACCTAGTTCAGAAACCTGCTGTACAAGGTAATAGCAACATATTATGAAGCAGAGTATGGTGTGGAGCAGGTCCCAATATAAAACACTTTATTAAGCTTGCCACTTGTGAAAACTCCTTTACTGCATCACCATGGAATTAGCATCAGGAATCTTGTCTTGTGCATTAATTCAACATGTCCTCATATTAGAGAGTTTTAAATCAATTGTTTTCTTCCATTGCTGGCTCTAGAACAGCTTATGTCTTTCAGTGACAGATCTTATACAACGGCAGCATGGGAAGCCTATTGTTCAATCTACATACAACACTGAGTTGCCAAGTTCACGCAGGACAGAGGACAGTCACACATTTTAAGATTTTATTCCCAGCTTTGTCACTCAGGATCTACACCAATCCACAAATGCCTCTTCATCTATAAATGTGCACCTGAAGTTCACATTTATCTGTGACTTTCCAGTAGCTTGGCTGGCTGGTATGAAAGCCAACAAAAAAACCCAAGTAGTTTAGACCTCACCTCCTCTAAGAAAAAAAGGAAAAAAAAGTGTATCAAAATTGGAGAAACTTTATCATCTAACTCATTCACAGCGATAATGGTATAATCCTGAAACAGTAAGCTGAAATGGTCATCTTGGAGGTATGCTGATCCTCATTAGCTGCCTGCTAGTGCTAGGAACTCATGTGCACCTATGTGATAAGCTGGGTAACAAAAGCAACCAGCCCACCAAGGAGCCTCTCTGAAATACCTTTCCTCCCACTATAACTAACTCCTAGCCCTCACCTGGAGGCCTGTCAAGGCACTAATAACATCAATCAGTACCTTCTGCCAGACCTACGGCCTTGAGGAATTCCCTGTGATTTCTACAATCCAGGGAGTGGCCCTCAGAACTCTAGCTTGAGGATGAAAGAGAAGATAGTGAAAGAGAGCGTGCAATCTGTGGACCAAGATTGGGCTGTTCAGCTCTTGCTAAAGGAGTTCCTCTACTGTACTTGTACTTACCTTGTTTTCATCACTGTCCATATCCTGAATCAGATTATCCAGATCCTGTATCCAAAGAAGGGAAAAGGTGATCACATTTAGAATGACTACAGTCTGCAAACCTTTCACCCCATCTGGGACCCAACCCCTGCACAGTGAAAGGGGTGCTGAGATCACAGCTAAGGGGTGACATCGACAACTGCGAGTGCTGCTAATGTAGAGAAAGTCTGAGTCTTCCCTTTCATACAGCTTTTGCCTGCCACATCTGTGACATATCCCCAGAGAATGTTGGGAAGCCTGGGAGACATGGCTTGTGTTGCATGAAATGAATTTGTAGGTTCTCTGCACTGCAGCAGGAGTCAGCTCCCAAGGAGCACCCTGTCACTCAAGGGGTGGACTGCCTCCAGAGAACGATTAGTAAAACTTCGTAGAGAGCATCTCCTTCCTTCACTAGGATGGAAAAGACACTGCAGTAGGCAAAGGGAATCTTAAAATTGTTTCCTGTGGATGTGGAAAGTTTCTGCCTCCACAGATCCTCTGTGGTAGCCAGGGAAGCCTCACTGAAGGGAACACCTCTCACCCCATCTAGGAGCATTTGGCAGGATCCTGCAAAACAAAGGTTCTCCCCCAAATATGAATACTCATCTGAGAAGTGCAGGAGCACTTCATCTCCTTATTGTTTCCTCTGAGTAACTCATGCAAGGCAAGCCATGCACTACCACCTTTAAACAATGCATGTCATCCACAGCCAGATGATATACAGGAATTGCTTAAAGAGTGGCACCAGATGTTTTCCCTGTAGCCTGTACCACATATACCCATGTTCCTTCAAAAGGGGCACAATGCAGGATAGAATTACCTCAGGAGGAATGTTCTTGAACTCATTCAGACAGTTTAGGATAATGTTATCCCCATCATTTTTTGCTGCAACTCCAGACTCGCTGACACACTTGAGGAGCTGCCGGATCTCACTGTACTGCTGCTGCTTCACTAGCTGTTTGGCCACTTTGGTGTACACTTCTATAGCCTCCAGCTGGAAGTCCTAGAGATAGTTGGAACATCAGAGCTACATGTTAAATGTTCTCAGCAGGTTCTCACAGGGTGTTTATACAACTGAGACAATCTCTCTTAAGGACAAAATACCACATCGTGCTTTAAAAACTCAAAGTAGTCTTGGGGGCTTCTGATGTACACTCCCCACTGTTCAGGGCTGGTTTAAAGGTTTTCTATAATCAGACTGGTAAAACTCACTTTTGCTCATGAGCACTGTTACAGCCTCCTTTTCAGGGGTGGCAAAAAAAAAAAAAAAAAGAAAAACCAAAAGAAATCAGTTTTATTTCTTTTCCTCCCTTAGAAAGTTCTCACTATATTTTTAAAGACACCCCACTAGCTGCTACCCTTTACCCTGAGAAACAGGAGGCAACAGACTCCTGACTCCTACACTTCCTGCATGAAAGAAGAGATGATAAAAGCTGTGGACAGATCCTGCCATGAACAAGGACAGAAAAGGAAACAGAAATGATGCCAGGCAGCCGGACTTGCTGCTCCATTTTTAGCAGAGGGTAGGGACTCGTGTTGCTGCCCAGAAGTGCTATTTTTCTAAAGCTCTCAATTCCACTACAAACAGGCATTCTTCCTTGTACTCCTGACCTGAAAGAACAAGCAGGGCCTGCCATATCCACAAATACTCCTTCAGAGTATCTCCTGTGTCCAAAAGTGGCCCTGTGATACCCTGTCCCAGAGAGGGGGTAACGGCAAACTGCACTGCTTGAAAGAAATATCTCTTAGCAGCTGAGATTGTCTTTGAGTGGCAAGGTCTGGCAGGGTGGGGCAGGGGGGTGGGGGTGGTGCAGCGCTGCAGGTGTGGCTTCTCACAGATGTCTGATAAAGCCAGTGCCAGCCAGCTCCAAGACAGACTCACTGCTGGCCAAAGCTGAACCCATCAGCAACAGTGATAGAGCCTCTGGGATAACATAGTTAAGAAGGAAGGGGGTGGGAGAGAAAAAACAACACAAAAGCAACCAGAAACATTTGCAGCCAGAGAGGAGTGATAAAATATGAGAGGAACAACGCTGCAGACACCAAGGTCACTGAAGAATGAGGGGGAGGAGCTGCTCATGCTGCAGAAGAGAGATTCCCCTGCAGCCTGTGGAAAAGACTATGGTGAGGCAGACTCTCCCCCTGCAGCCCATGGAGGACTCCATGCCGGAGCAGGCGGAGGCACCTAAGGGTGTCCTTATCTCAACCTTTTAATTATATTTCCTCTCCCCTGTCCAGCTGAGGAGGGGAGTGATAGACTGGCTTCAGGAGGCACCTGGCCTCCAGCCACGGTCAAACCACCACACAACTCCTAGCACATGGATAAGAAGCTCACAAAAATGTTTGGAGGTTGATGAGCTATGATGACTGATAAGCACCAGGTACAAGGAAGCAGAAGCCCTCAGGGAGGGACTTTCAGTTAATAAGCTTTAATCAGTCTCATCCAGAAGACAAGGCCAGGGCTGTCTCAGTACTAATGTGTTCACTATGTCTTTGCACGGTTATCGTGAACTGCAGAGCTCTACCAAGTCAGAGCTCTCTACTCACATCTGTGATTGTGGTTTGCCAGAGTTAATTCACTGAACAAGTTGCATAGCAAAGGAAAAGCTGTACTTAGTTCCTTTGCAGGACCCAATTAGTTTGGAAGTGTCCTACTGAAGCAACATCTTAATTTCCTTTCCAAGCTTCCTCCAAATACATCGACATTTAAGGCTTGGACTATTCTTACAGTAGGTTTTTCTTTTGGGGAATTTAGTGGCATTTTGCACAAAAAGGCTTTTGCTTAAACAGCTGCTGCTGAAGGAGTTACTTTTATAATCACAACACTTATTATATCAAGTTTTTTCCATACCTGAAGGACTCTAAAAGCAATCCCAAAACCCTCCTCAATATTTTTGCCTTCCAACATGACCTGCAAAGAGAGGCATAGACAAGTTTGGAGATGGATATTCTTTTTTCATTACATACAGTTACATTTCCAGACTTTGCCCATAGGCCAAAAGACAATGTATTACTTCAACAGAAAACAGCACAACCCCAACAAGAGAAGCAAATTTGGGTTTACTGTCACACACTGATTCTCTGTAGGACACTGGACTAGTTACAGACAGAACTGAGCTAAGAAGGGTTAGAATAATAGCAGTATTTGTCTTGCTTCAAAACACATCATGGTGGGTAGTCAAAAGGCCTGTTACTATTGTATCTGGGATCCTCTGACTCAGAGACTGAACACTGAGTAGAAGAGCTCCCATGTTCTCTGCTATTTGGAGTAAAACCATGATTTTTTCATGAACAGTACATTGCATACATGTGCAAGTAACCTGCACAAAAATACAGGAGGCTGCTCCAACCATCAAATGTTTCAATCTGTATATCACTGTATTATTGAGAAAAGGGGGGGGGAAGAGAAAACAAAACAAAACAAAAAAAAAAAGACCTGTATTTGAAATAGCACTAAGTACCTTGCAAGCAACATCCATTTTCATGTTATTGTTTCCAAAGAGTGTGGGCAAGGAGGAACCTGTCATTTGAGACGTTCCTGAACTCTCACATCGATGCAGGAACTTTGTTACTTCCATCTGCAGATCAACTGTATTGATGTGTCTAGATAAAGAAAAATTCTGACTTTATTCTGAAATAAATTATCAATTATTATTTGTGTGTATTCATTTCTTGAACACATTTCAAAATAAGTATTGTATATTTCCAAACAATAATTATTGTCATTACTTTTTGACTGTCTTTTCTTCTTTTTAGCCAAATCTGCAGCAATGAGATACTTTCCAGAGCTGTGCACTCAGCATGCATCCATCACAGGCTGAACATGGGCATTTAAAACATTTACATCATATTCATGAACATGAACATTAAAAAAAAAAAAAAAAGGAAAGTAGAAGATACATAAACTGATATTTTCAGTAGAAACAACTGCTCATCTCCTGGGTTGGGTTATTGGAGGAAAAGGTAATGGGAATCCTATACTTGCAGCTACACAAATGTCAGATTTAGGTCAGGCACAGTTAGCATGTGTTAGCTAAAGCCAACTTAAACACAAGAGCTAAAACAAAAATAAAAAGGAATCCCACAAAGCTTTCCTATAATTAGTTTATTGTTTATAGATACCTTGACACATCTGTAGCAGACATTTTCTTCCGAAAAGTGCATGTCACTTTTTTCCTTCCTGAACTTCTTGAGACCTCCTGCAGATAGACTTTGAGATGGTCCTTGATCTTTAGAAGCCATGTCTGTTTGCCTCCAAGTTCAGTGTAAGACTTTGCTCCGTGAGTGAAAAATCTAATGCAAGTCATGGCAGCACGAACATGATCCTAGAAGAAATATACCAAACACAAAGATGGTTTAAAGTACACCATTTTTCTGCCTGTACTACAGCTCCCATGCAAAGTGGACAGTGCTCTCTTTTCCGTAGAACAGCAGTTATGCTACTGCAAGGTACCAGATTCATGACAAACTCAGAGCAGGTCAACTTCAGTGAGGCTCAGGCCTTCCTATCTCTGTTGTGGTTTTTGGAATTGGAAAGCAGAAAAAATATACATGTCCACCATGCAGTTGTAAATAAAAAAAAATCTTTCATGGACAGAGATGGCACTGACCCCCATCTTACCTTCATGAACTGTTGCAGCTCATACAGAATATGGTAGTAGTTCTTTCTCTGCAAGTATTTGCAGGCTGCAATCAGGTAGACTCCCCAGCTCTCCAATCCCGGATCAATGGTTTCCAACAAGTTCTCCAACATATGCAGTTTTCCACTTTCATAACTTGGAATAAAGATGCCTTCAATAAAGACTTCTGATGGGGATTCCTACACAAACATCACAAAAGCAGCTTTAAGCAAAGCCACTGCGGCTTGCAGATTTTCCTCATCAAACTGTATGTCTAGAGTATTTTCAAATTCTGCTACTCAACTAGTAAGAGTAGCAAAAATATGCAACTTTTCTTTAAAGGCAAATGTGAACTGATATAAAGGACACATTTGAAAAGCAAAATTATAGGCAGATGAGTATATGAGCTTAGAATGACTGATGACATGACAGATATGAAAACTTAATTATCTATTTGTAAAGCTCATATGCTTAAGGTAACGGAATGTGGGGTTGTATGTTCTCAATAAGTATTATTTCAAATAATAATAATACAAAAATTATCAGCAAATCAAACACAAGCATAGAAACTTAAAAGAAAACAAACAAAAAAAACCCCCAACTTTCAAGCCGACAAGATTTAATGGATTCGCATCCCCAGATCTCCTATGAAGCATCCTTAGTGAATTAGTGAGAACCTTGTGACAAAAGTTCATAGGTTTAATTTTAATCTAGCACCAACAGAACTGTTTTCTCCAGATGTAGTTAAGTCCTTGAAATTTCCAAATGGAAAACTGGAAAGTGCTTTTTGGTGGCTTCTCTAGACTTCTGTTCTCCAGGACATGACTCTGTATTGTCATGGATTTCTGATTCAACAATTATCAAGAGACAGAGCCACTGTGAGAGTAAAGCATCTAGTGTGATTGACATGTTAGAATTCAAAATCTTCCTTCACTTTTCTGAGCTGTGTGACAACAGTCCCAGATTTTCAGCTTTGTGGAAAAGCCACAAAATGCTGCTGATACAGAACCTCTAAAAAACAACAAAAAAGTACATTTCCCCCCTTTAGAAGCCCCTGTTTCAACACAATGGGGAATAGAGGTTAAACAGATTAAACACAAGATGTAACGGCTAAAGTTATTTTTTTATGTCACCAAATTCATATTAGTCACTAGATCGTTTGTGTAACAACATTTAGGACTTCAAAACTCCCATGCAAAAAAAACATCCAGAATGCTGCGTTATGCTCATTACCATCTTAGACTGGCCTTGAAGTTGTCTTCTCTACTCTTCACATTTCAGTTTAGGTGATGGCAAATTAGATAACTCACCTTATTTAACAAGTGAAGCAGTGCTTCTCTCATACAGTCATGCCTCATGTAAAAGCTTATTATTGCCAGATTAGTGCCATAGCTATGTAAATAGAACAAGCACTCTTGATAGTAGCTATTGTGTTGAATCTTCCCTTCACACATCACCTCCAGGGATAGACTTCTTGTTCTCAGTGTTGCTTCAAGTTCCCTCAATGTGGCAAAATAATCCTCATCCTGCCATTAAAACAGAATTGATGGTAGGTGATGAGCAAGAAGAAAACTTTGTTTTCAATTAGATCATGCTAATCAGCCGTGAAGCATTTCTGTCATTGTTTTTAGAATAGATAACACTTTAGAGAGGTGAGAATCCAGTAGTTTCTTATAAACACTAGACTGGAACCTTGCTATCAACGTAAGTGCTGAATGTTGCTGTAGCTTGCATGGCTCTTTCCAGGAAAGACTGGAAACAGCTACTTCAATTATCTAGTTCAAACAGGGATCTTTTTATTCTCCTAACATATGTACTACTACGAGGTCTTCCATCATTATGATTCTGCAGTTATTTAGTACTAAAAGCTACTTCTGGTACTTAATCAGAACTTTCAGAGCCAATTCCAAACTACCTAATAATGCTTTCTGATGATGAAAGAAGAATGGGACACTGTTTGTAAATTCTCCTTTGAACTCCTGCAAAGTTATCAGAGCTTCAGTAGAAAAATGGTATCATTGCAGCATCACAACATACTGTTGGGATTTAGTTTAGGTTCCTTAGACTGTAGTAATAAGATGTTAACCATGTAGTAACGACCATGTTAACTTCTTTCCCTCCACTAAGTATGCCCCAAATTACTATAAAATCCTGTGATCTGTTTCTCAACCAATTCGTTGTGATGAAACAGCTAACAAATTCCTCAACAAATTCAGTTTGTAATATATAATCATGACAAAAGGAGGAAAAAAACCCTCTAATACTTGATATTGTAACATGCATTACTATAAGACGAGTACTATCTCATCATTACTTAGCCTTGCTATAGGCTTTCAGAGCTGATAGAAGACTTACAGCAATGAGTATGGGCTTCACCGTGGACTCCAGGTACTGTATGACATCCTGGACTAGCCTTGAGCCATGGTTCAGCTGGTTTAGATCCATAGGTGGCTTTAAACATCGGTTGAACTTCTCTCTTGCTGAACTTAGATTTCCAGCTTTAAGGCAAGCCATGCCCCAGGCATGCCATGCTCCACCTGGATCTAAACCAGATTTTGTAGAAACCTAAATTCAAAATGGTTTGTTAATATTGCAACACAGTCCTAGTACAGAAAACAGGAAAAGTGACTTATCACATGGTCTGTGACTGTGAGATTTCACTTCCCAGAACACATTTCCTATTGAAAACAGAACACAAATTGCTGATTATTTCCATAACTCTGACAAAAAATGCTAACAACTGAAACACCCATGATCTCCAAGTGAGAAAGCATTTTTTAATTACACAAGTTTGATCGAGTATGTATCTGGGAAATTTCAGCAGTTTTAAAACTCAGGACATTTTTACACCTGCTTTGCCACAACAAATGGTTTTTATAGAGTACAATTAATCAGGTTTGTGCTTAAAAAAAGCGCAAAACAACAGAGGATGCTTCATGAACTACCAGGAAAATTTCACATTTTTACTGATCAACTTCACTCCTGATTTTCTTTAATAGACCATCTGCCTTTAAACACAAACCATTTTTATTCAAATGGGTCATCTGTTCTTGCTGTTTATTACCCTTTAAAAATCCTAATCCTGTTTGTAGTAACATCACCCTGTTCTTAAACTTCAATGTCATAAAACAGTACCTTACAAAATCCTAGGAGCAGGAGAAAAACAGAAGATACTAAAACACACCAGAGGAGCTCTAACAGATTTGCCACCATTGCTGATTTCCAAGTAAATGCTTGGAAAAGGTGCCTTACTATTGTCTGCTGTGTTATCACAGACAAATGAACACACAACAAACACAAGCTTCAGATAAAGTCCTGCTGCAAAGGATGTCTCAGTCCTTCCACTGACTGCAAGATTCCCCCATTTAATGACTTTCTTGCAGTTAGTCCATTCCATTTTTAATTGTATTGGAAAACAAGACCCGTGCCCATTTTTTCAGCAGAAGGACTTTTCCTTCTCAAATTTTTCCAGTGTTCAAAATATTATTTCTCCCTCGTTTAAAAACTTAACCTCAGTTTGCAACAGTTTAAATATTGTCCATCTCACACGACACCCATGTCTGAACCTGGAATGGCGAAAAAATAAAAGCCATTACAGAAACATTAACAACATTGTCAATCCTCCATGGTCATTACCTACCTCTATAGCTAGTTGATAGTACTCTGCTTCCAGAAGCTGATTTCTTAATCTCGTTACTGCCGCAGGGAGAAAAATCTGATCCAAAGATGGTACTGGATGGTAGGCAGCAGCAACCAAAATATTCAACATATCCACTTTGCTGATGTAGCTAGGAGAAAACAAAGAGGCTAAACACATACATAAACACACTTCCACTACAACTCTTAGAACAGTGGTTCTAAACACTACACCAAGTTGCTCTACCCATTGTACCATCCTATTCAGATTATTTTTATTGGGCTTTTTTCCCCACGTTTAGTGAAACACAAGCAGAAGATGACTGCAGACACGACTTATGTTGTTACCAAATCAAAACAGCACGTGTGAAATTCACGCATTACTCCTGCCACATCAAGCTCTGTAGGACAAAGCTGTAAAAATGCTCATTCTTGGGAAGTGTAGGTTTAAAATCTTATGCTAAAATACAGACAATATCAAAAGCAGAATATCTACCTCAGTCTTTGTGAATCATTTCTCCTCGCTCTGAAAATTTCCTCCGCAATTATTATGTTATTACTTGAATTTCTACTATTTGAACTATTACACTGTTCTTGTATTATGAATTTCTCCTCTTGTTTAAAATGTCCACAATCACAAAACAATCCTCCCACCCTCCACTCCCCAGCATTGTTCTCAACACTTCAACACGCACTAATGAACATCTGATAAATCACCTGTCACAGAGAGCTAGATCCTGGCTCCTTCCAGCTTTTACAAACATCATTTTGGCACTGAAGAGCAATTGTTTCATGATGTCCATAAGGAGACCGGCATCCACCTCAGGATTAGTAAGTCCTTGGGACAATCTGCAGCAGTGCTCTATCAGTTGGTGGCCACACGCTATGCTGTTGCTGTGCAGGCTAAGGATAGCAATACACAAGGAAGAGCTGGGAGCCTGGCAATTTGAGGACAGACAGACAAAAATGGGTACTGAGGTAGGTCTCCAAGGAGCTGCTAATACTGGACTCTCTTTGTCCAGACCTCACCTGTTCATAGTAAAATTCACTGCGCACAATTTCATTCTCCTCTTCATTCAGGGAAAAAGTCCACTCAAGCTCAGCTGCCTTGGGTATTTGCACCACTGTGGAATATTCATTATTAGAAGTTTCTGCAGCCAAAAAGAAAACACCACATCGAATCATCTGTAATTCTCTCACTGTGCCACTTGACAGTATCACGCATCCAGTACAGATTACAGAAACATTTCCATTCCTCAGCAGGCTGCCAAACTGTGCCTAAACTTACTCTAACCATTGCCAACACTCTCACTAAAACTGGCTCTGGTAACATGTCTTCAAATGATCATCCAACTCCTATCCTGCTGGATATAAGCACAGCAAATTCCTCTCATTAGCCTTCTCTCAGACAAGTTATTAAACGTCTCAGAGCAAGAAAGGAGTGAAAGCACAAAAGCTGTGGGCTACAGCCAGAAAGGGAAACTGAAGAACAGCTTTAAGAGAAAGATAAATTAATTTAAACCTGAATTTTAAGAGAAGTTATTTTGAACATATTCCAGTAGCTTTAAGATGAAAGACTGTGAGATGATGAGCTAACTCCATGTGTTAATTTTTCATATAAAATAGTACTGCAGAAAATTGGAGTTTTGATCAAATGATTCAAGATATGAAAAAGTCTTTTTTTTCCTCCAGATTAAGGGAATTTCTCTTTTGAAATTAGTAACCTAGAATAGCTACAAATCATATGTTGCCTGTCATCTCAGTACAGCTGAGAATGCACAAGTCCTCTGATGCCCAAGTTTGTGATTGTGGCTCCAGCCAGAAGGACACTGGCCAATCTCACAATGCTAAGAAATGGGAACTAATGTTAATTTTCTACTCTTTCCACAGATCAAATTTCTCTCCTCTCTGAAAAAAACCCTTTAGAAAAAAAAAAAAGGCTCAAAATTTACTGTTCTAGATTTCACAGAAGGACTGTTAAGAGTTTTGAGTCACTCTAAAACTGTAAAGTTAATTAAAAAAAAAACTCCGAACCCAATTTTTAAAAAATTTAACCATAAACTGGAATTAGAATACACAAGGCTTGGAAACATTTCATAAGTCACCATCACAGTCTCATCCAGTATGTTAGCAAAGCAGAATGAAATTTTCCCTCTTCAATCTGATGATTTCCAGCGTTCTTATTCACTTCTATTGAATGAATCATATGGGCCCAGCAATGCTTAGCAATGCTGGAGGCAAAAAGAAAGATCTAAGCAGAAGCACCAGCTCAGAAACTGTGTTTCAGTTATTTCAGTCTTGTAACAAAGATTTGCAGTATAGCAAAGTTCTGTCAACAAGGGGAAAAAAACCCCCAAAAACCCAAACAAGAACAGCTCAACTAGCTCATCAAACTTAAAAAGGGATAAGTAAGGAAAAATATTCTCAGCTGCTCTGTAGCACAAGTGCAAATTTTGCACCATGTTTCACACTACTGCTGTAAGCACTTCAAATACCTATGTTTTGGCCTGCCAGAATTTCACAACAGTGTAGGAAAATTTTACAGAATCTTCTCATACACCAGAATAAGCATAAAACAGTAAAACCTTGTGAGGAAAAAAAGCAAAGAAAAAGTCAACTACATTAGATGTAGAAATTGAGGCACCAAAATTACTTCATATTCACACAACCAGCAAAGGAGATGGAACTTCAGACACAAGCAGATCCATGAGAGGGGCCTTGCTACCCCAAGCCAGCATGGGGTATCAAACACCACAGCACATTGCAGTGGCAGAGTTGTATGATCATGGTTTGTAAAAAGAGCATCACTCAGCACAGCTCTGTGGCAAGCTAATTAATTCCCACTCACACCACAGCCTCTCACTGACTACTTCTAGCACACAAAATGCATTCTCCAAATGCTTTTTCCCGTTCCTTCCTTTAATCTTCATCTAACATGCTCAATACCAGCTCAAACATCTCTCCTACATCTCACTTTCCATTCACAGAAGTACGGAACACTCAATTTCAGCCTGCACAGGCAAAACCCATCAGTGATATTTTGTAAATGAAGTTTCCATCACCCGTCAACTGCAACTAAGCATAACAGCTTCTTCATCAGACACTTAAAAAAACAAACCAGAAATAGAAGTTTAACATTATTCCATTCCTTACCTTCTACTTGGTCCTGATCTTCTTTTCTGCTGTAATAAAATGACAAAGAATTATCATGCATACTCCGGCCCGCTGGGGAAGACACAGTTTGGAAAGAGATCAATATGGCTAATCTTTCAGATCCTGCCTCATGAAAAATCTAACATCTCTTCCCCTACCCTCTCTGACCCACTGCCCTGCCCCTACACCCTGGAAAACTAAGATCCTGCCTCTGCATTGTTGTATTTCAACTACATTAAGTACTTAGTTTTTACAACGTTCTGTAGGAATAGAATAACTGTTACATAGAACTGCTGCATGCATCATAAAAAAACCAGACACTGAAACTGCCCAGTATCAGAACGTGTCAGAATTAAAATGACGTTTTTGGCAACTAGACCTCTGTCCTTCAGATTTAGCTGGTTTTGATGTAAAATAAGGGCAAGCATTAAAAAAAAATGCAGACATTTAACTAATTAAAATGACAGGTGGCCTTCAAGCTCACTGCTATGCTGTTTACCTAATCTGACAGTGTCAGCAACCATTCTGAAGCATTTTAGATAGAGAACATTCTGTGATTCTGTTATTACTGCTTTTTTGTTCAGAGGTTCCTTTTCAGATCTGCATAGTACTCCTCTTCTAGCAAGTTTGCTGATACTGCAAGGAAATATCAGTATCAGCAGGCCTGACAAGGTCACAGAGAGTAAAACACTCTTTTCAGCTACACTTTTCACCACCTGGTCTAACATATATACAAGGAATTTCAGTCCAATTCTTAGCGTGAAGCAACCACATCATAAAAATCTGTCATCACAGCTGTGCCTTTTATTAAGGGCAGCTTCAAAGTCTACCTAATCGTTAACTTGATTTTGAATCGCCAAGAGTTCAAGGAGTTGTAATCAAGGGATTATGGAGCAACATAAAAACACTGCTATGGTCAGCGGGGCTAGTGAACATGTGATGTTAATCCAGGAACTGAGTAAATGGCAAAAAAATTTGTCACAACGTAGTAGTGTGTGATGTATGTTTCGCAAAGCATTCAATTCTCAGGTTTAACGGTCAACTCATGATTAAAGAACTAAAGCCTTTGTTGCCTGTCTGTTCAGTGTTCCTTCTGTAACATGAAAAGTAAACCGAGGAATAAGAAACATACCCACACCCAAACCTGAAAATCCCAAGAGCAAGGCCTGGAGGCCATAAAGCTGATATTATTATATTACCCAAATAAACCCCAAATGCTTATTTCCTCTCATTCTGTTCACGTACACTACTGCGTACATGAAATTTAGAACTAGAATGGAAGGTCTTACATGCTTGAGTCTGGCGCCAAGCCAGGCTGATGTCTGTTGTAGTAGCTGTAGCATTGATCGCATACACGAGAGAGATGTTCTCTGCAAGCTTCTACTGCCATTTTCTTGGTGGAACAAGAGCTGCACACCAGCCTGCCGCAGCGCCTGCAGTGATGGCGCCTATTAAACTAAAAGAAGAGGTCATGGATGAGCAACAGAAAGAATTTACTACAGTTCCCTCCTGTATCTGCCTCCACTGACAAGAGGAAGCAACATGCTTGATAAGGCTTTACAGAACTGTACAATGATCGATCCTTACTGTTACAGTTCCTCTCTGGAGAGGGCATGGCAAATAAAAAAACCACAACAAAACACCACCAAAACAATCCCGCATAGTGCAGGGCAAAACATGTTTGCTGCAGTCTTGGGATTTCCACTATTCAAATTGTCACATTTTTGCTCACCACACTACTTATATCATCCTTTGGAAAAGCCAGAAGTTGCAGACTGTCTTTTAGTCACCATCATAGTTATTTTCAATTTCAAAAGCAACAGATACTTTGAGACAACAGTACTATTTCTAAGAAATAGAACAGACCACAGCACACCTGCAAACCTCAAAGTTAATTTTCTCCCTCAGAGCACCAATGCAGCTGCTCGAGTACCCTGTGAAACAACAGCTTTCAGAAGAGTATAACCAACTGCAAATCTTACATTTTCTATATTGGTAATCTGAATCATATGATGCTCATGATATTTCTTTCCAGCACGGTCAACTGTACAGCCTTTTGAAATATTAATACTGCTATTATACATTTGTGAGATGTCTCTGACAACCAGCTTTCCTCTGTAAGCCCTACCACTACACAGGACTCGGCAAGGAGCTAACTGTTGCCAGTCTCCTCAACTACACTACACAGAAACTAACAGCTAAATACCAAACCACTGGCAATCTTGTCAGGCCTACGCTGATTCAAACTTGCTGAAGGAGTCTGTTTCCTAAGAGCCATTAGCTATTTTAGCAAGTGGTCATATTAAAGTCACACTCAGAATGTCTGTACTATGCTCTGTCTGTACTGCTTTTGCTCCTTACCATAGTAAAGCGTTCAGTTTTGCAAACCATACATATTGTTTCAGTGTCATCAGGGATCCACTGCTGCTTTGGTGGAGGCTTCTCAGGAGGCACAAATTCTTGAGGAAACAAATTCTGTGGCAGACTTCTGTCTCTGGGACTAGCAGATACAGTGACACCTTTAGAAGGGTCATGGCAAGGAAAAACAGAACAAGATTTAAGCTGTTTAATGGAGTCTTGAATATCAGAAAACACTACAGACATACTGAGACTGTAAGATCTTTCCAGCTCACAAGACGACTACCATTATCTTTCAACCAGGCATGGCAGAGCAACATTTTGTAAAGTGTATATATATATGTTTAAACCTAAAAGTGAAAGTTTGTGACGTTCTAGTCCAATACTGACAAGCACATACTTATTAATGCACTTTTAACGATAACAATTAGAAAAGTATAAGACAATGTGTCAATATCTGTTCCTTTATCATAAGCAGAGACCTAGAGGAGGAAGAAAAAAAATACCCCAGTGTATGGATACCAAAAAGTTATATAAAATTTTAAAATATAAAACTTAAGGATACCCTGTTGATATTCCTGAATACTGAGAATTGTGGTGAAATCATTTCAAAGAGGCATGAGTTTAAGGCTTTGAGCCTTCGGGATCTTTGACCTTACCAATTAAACACTCATTGAGCCAAGTTTACAATATTAGATAGGTTTTTAATATATAGGATGCAAGTCAGTTACACTACAGGCTAATTAAAAAGTTTCAATGTGTTACTGCAGTCCCACAAGCCACCTTTTGTGTACATGAATACTAAACTAAAAGACAGGGAAAAAAATCTCCATTCCAGTAAAGCTAACTCACTCTCTTTCAAGTAGATACTTGGATATACAGATTGCAGAGGACCATTAGAGGCCAATGTGTTCAAGTTTTGTAACAACACACAGATATTAAGCTGACCATTACAAGAAAAAACAAAGAGCTACACAGCCCCATCTAAGATGCTGCTGTCACTTCACATAGACAGAGCAAGAACAGTCCAGTTCAGGATACAGAATCAGAGAAGAGTTCAGACACCCTAAGGTGTAGATCAGAATATGACACGTTTCTGTAATGGCAGGGAGATTATGACTTGGTT
>VXBZ01000973.1:8647-84358 GCA_013399135.1 Heliornis fulica | reverse complement strand
ATTCTATGATTCTATGATAAGGATTGCTGCAAATATTTTCCAATTTTCATGTAATTATGAGTTAACGAGACAAAGTTTTACTGGAAATCCTCTGTCATCATGTGTATCTCTTTTAACCCTTCCATAATGGGACTTTGAAAACCTTATATGCTCAGAACCAAGAAGACTTATACCTTGAAATTCATTGTTGTTATTAGTATTTTATTAATTTTATTTGGAATTTCATGAGATTTTTGTTGCTGCAGTTGTCAGCCTTCTATTTGATGGAGGCCTGCAATGACTCAGACCACATGAGACACTGCTCATTTTCACATCTTGCATCATGAGACGCATCACAGTGCATGAGAAACAAAGGAAGGGGACAAACTGTCCTTCATATGGACTCTCTGCAGCAAGTTGCATCTGGGCAACAGAATATTTTGGATAGGAGAGTTTTGTTGCCCATTTTTATTTTACCATTATCAGTATGAATAATGAATCTGCATTCAGTACAGTCATAGGGTTGGGGAGATACCAAGAATATTCGATGCAGTCGTATGGTTATTCAGGGAGATATCTAGAATATAACTGAGGGAGCAAAAAGAAGAAGGAGAAATATTATATTGTTAGCTTTAACTTTTCATTTTGGAAATAAATACTAAAGTAGTGAGGGTAGCACCATCAGGAAGACAGCAGGTGGGCCAAGCAGCAGGAGAGAAATGATACTTGCTGCACCTGCCCTGCACACTCTAAAAAAAATAAAATAAAATTAAAAAGAAAAAGAAGAAATTTGATAATTCCTGCATGACACCTACTTTTATTCTGGTATTTAATTTCTGTATTTTTCTTGGTTAATCTTAAAATCAGTGAGAGGGATATCTGGAGATTTTAGACCTCTTATGGTGTATAGATTTATGTGTGTGCATATATTCTTATACGTATCACCATGCTACCTGAAGTGTAGTGTGATGTTAATAATGGTAATAAATTAAAACTCTTTTATTTTCCTGATAGAGATAGTTCACTACTATTATTCCCATTTTACAGGTGGACAAAAACTAAGTACAGAAAGAGGTTAGCATCAATTCATGGCTTAATCGTAAACATAATTTATGGGTTATAGCTTAATTGCATAGAGGATGGAGCTAGTGCATAAAAATGTCTTTAGTTTCCTTTTGCTCTCTTGCTTCTCTGCTGGTTCAGTAACCTTGTACTTAGCTGAAGAATTTGCTGTCTGGTCTAATTTCAGTCAGATTGGAAACACCTGTAGGGGTCAGAAAGTGCATCAAATACCAGCGTGGCAAAGGAAGCTGCTAAGCCTGGCTCTATTTTTCTTGCGCAACAAGCAGTAGAGGAGACACCAGCATACAAGCTCTAGGCTGGATATGTGGTGCGGTAGGATCAGCTGTTAACTAGTCAAGGCAAGATTACCCCATTAAGTCATTATGAGGGTTATTGTTGAGGCTGTTGAAACTTGTTCCAAATGGCCTTTGGTAAGTCACTTTGCTTTATTTCTCTGTTTCCTGCTTGGTGGAATTTTGCCCTGTTGTTTAATATAGACGCTACAAACATTAGTTGGGTAATAATATAGCTTTTCTTTGACAATGTGAACTATCATAAGATATGGTCATACCATTTGTCTTATTACACTGTAGTAATTATGAAGTAATCTGTTATAGAATATAGGACATTCAGGAAATTTTAGTTTGACATTAGAGCTAAGTTGTGTAGAGTAAGGAGTATTGAATAAATAAGGAGAGGAGGAGAATCACTGTTTCCTGGTGTTTGTGATATTAAGAAAAAAGTATTTCTGCCTTCAGAAGTTGGGTAATAATTCAAGATGCCAATAAAACCTATTTGCAAATTAAGTAGTTTGTGCTGCTTTGTAAAAATTATGATGCTTAGCAAGAGAGTCTTGCAGCTTTAAGGGCCCAATTCTGCAAAGAAATGTTCCAAGAAGCAGTCCACAATTACAGTATGGGAAGTCCAATTACTAGCAAGCAAAGACTTTTAAAAAGTAAGTGCTGGTAATAACTTCAGGACTAGGTCATATGTAGTAGAAATTATTTCTTTTTGTATTGTCTAATTAACAAGTTTTTCACTGGCCACCAGTGATTCAGGATTACACTGTGTTAAAATGAAAATTCACTTGAAATCCGAACCTTGCTTAACAAGACTTTTTTCATAGTGCTTTAGAAGTAATATAGATGCTGTTTTTCTGCTTTATGACTTTTTTGTTATGAAAGAGAAGAATTGCTGAAGAACTGACCATAACTAAAGAGAGTGGACAGGCTGCTGTTGGAGTACTGTGACAAGACAGGTGAATCAACTACTTATGGCAGTAAAAAAACCTTCAGTTTAGCAATAAACTACATCTGGCTTGAAATGAGAATTATAGATAGCTTGATTGAATTAGATTAACTAGGTGCTGTGTTAGTCTCTAAATGAGAGCTCCCACACTTTATCTTCCAAGTGTATGAAGTATGTTTTATATGGCTATTCAATCATTGTGTGCGTAGTGGTGGAAGATCCCTTTCTGCCTGCTAAAAGATAGCTCGTATCCCCCTTAAGGAAACTTTTTTTATGAAATGGGTTGCATAAATAATATTTTTTTTGAGGATGATCCCTGTTATCTCCCAAGTGCGCTGTATGTTTAACTAAGCTATCACTGTCAGATTACTTGATAAGTAATCCAAATATTTGAAGGAGAAGCTGAACGTTGTGTCCATAGAAAGAAAAAATACAAAAACATTCCTTGCAAATAACTCTTTATTCATGCTTTTGAAGAGTAGTTTCAGATTAGGTGGTAAAGCTATTATGAATATATTCATCCTTTCAGGCAGAATAAAGGAAATCCTTTTTCTAATGTGAAATTAGGATACACAAGTAATTCCATCTAGTTATTTAGAAGTTTGTTCCTTTTGTTAGTCATCTATAACTAAAACTGCTTTACATCTTGAAATACAGCAAGTCAGGGAAAAATGTTGAGGGATTTTTTTTTTTTTAAATAAATATATAATTGGTAGGTGTAAAACCTTTGCTGCAGAGCAAACAGTAATGCAGTTAACAAAAGACAGGTTATTGCACTTGGTCTGTTGTCTGGCTATTGCAGTTCAGCAAGAGGAAGTTTCCCTTTAGTATGGATAAGCTTTTGCAAATTGACCATCATTATGTTCAAGTGTGAAGAAAGCATAGCTGCCTTAAGTTTAGCTATTCGTTGTCTGGGAAGTTCTAATCACCAAGTCAGCTGAAGGTGAATCCTGTTTCTTCACAGGTCAGGGTGTAGTGCTGGTAAGCAAGAATGAAAGTTTCTGGTCGCATGGCCCAAAGCATATTTTTGGGTGTTGGGGGTTTTCTGGTGGTTGTCTTTTTTAAAATATATTTGCTGTTTGGTACAAGTATTATAACTGCATCTGAAAATAAGGTTTTCATATGCACCTAAATACCAGTTTGCATGCCCTGCTCATTCGTAATTTGTAATGGAACTATATATACATACTTTCTAGATCTTGATTTTAGTTTTTATTTGTCAAACACTTGGCCTTCTAGGCTGTGTCCTGAATCACCTTTGAAATATGTTGTGGTATTTTTTCTTCTCCTAGCTATGTTAATTGAATATAGCTTTGGTGATCTTTGTTCATGGTTTTTTGTTTGTTTTTCTTTTTGCTATATGTATTTGTGTTAATTTAGTTGATAAATTCAGTTTACAACCTGCAAAATCAACTTCATATTAACATACTATGTTAAAAAGAAAAAAAGTTCATGATGATATCCTGAATTTCTTTAGAGAAGACAGTGATTCACAGTTCTGAAGTTGTAAATTCTCAGCTTTCTGGTAGGCTGTGAGCTCAGCCAGTGTTTGCAAGCTGAGAACTGTTGATAGTATCCCACGAACTGCAGACGACTAATGGCTGCAGAACTATGAAGGCAAGATACTTGTTTATGTGGTTCTGTCCTTGGTATTGCAATGTATCATCTTTGTAAATTCGTCTCGTTGCTGGAAATCCTTGTGCAGTTTAGGTGCAGGGATTGATAATAAGGCTTTTTGTATTTTTATAACAAAGGCATCTGAGGAAAGATGGAGAAAGTAATTGCTTCTTTTTGGGTTGTCATCAAAATACATGACTCTATAGCTGAAAGAGGAGTCTGGTGTGCTAACGTGCTATCTGTGCTATGCACTGAGGACTAAATGCTTTCTATTTCACACAATAGTAATGACAAGTAATTGAGGAGCTCTGCAGGATACAGAACAAGTTTTAATTTGTGTGTGCTAAAGACTGATGAAAAGACACATCATATCTTGCTTCTGTTTGATGCTGTGACCATGCCTGGTTTTCTTTGCCAACACTGTAAGCTGTTTGTTGTAGGTCCATAAAGTTACCCTCTGGAAAGGAGGCTGCTCTTGTCTCCTATTTATTCAGCCTCCCTTTCCTGCTGCCTTTCTGCTCAGTTCATCTTCTGCCAATGCTGACAAAAGCTGTTTTATGTACTGGGTTGAACTGGCTTGCTTTGGGCCGTATACCATAGGTTAGTAATTTTAGACCCATGAACATCATTTGGGAAGGGGTGAGTATGTGTGTGTGGGGTTTGCTTTACTATGTAATAACATATGTCATACTGATGTTTATAGTATAGCATTATAAAAGTAATCTTATAGTTACATGTGGGTTGTATTAGCCTTCAACCAACAAAATACTTAGACGTATGCTTTAACTCTAATCCAGTGAATAATCCCATTGACTCCAATGCACTACTCACCTACTAAAAAATAACAATGTTTAAGTGCTTTTCCAGACCGGTCTTTATTAGTAACCTGTGTATTATGTATGTTCATTGTTCAGGTACACAGGGTATTCATGTGGTGAATTATTCCTATATGTTTGATAGGATTGAATAGTATTTTTATATCTGTCTCTTCTATTCATTTTTCACATGTTAATGACATTCATCTTGTCTATCCGTGGCATTTTTAATGTGCCCATCACTGAAGTATCTGCCTGTCTCTTCTTCAAAATAAATGCCTCTCAAGAAGAGATAGGAATGGTAATGTATGTGTAATTATTTTTTTTTTAAAGTTATTACTGAAACATGGTAGCCTTCCTTCCCCCACTCAGATATTTTCCCTAGTGACAAAATCTGCAGCAGAAAGCACTGAGCAACAAGTTTATCAATTTGAACAGGCCAACTGCACAACTAAATGTATGTGAAACTTAACAAATCCCTTGGGGAAGCTGACTGCAAGAATTTTCCTAGTCTGTGTCGAGTTACTGAGGTGCAACATGGTGGATTGAACTTAATGCCTTAGGCAAGCACAGTCAAATAGAGAGGGTTTAAGATTTTGCTGTGTCCATGAAGGGATCTGATGGTAGTTGTCTAAATTAAGCTTTCTGAAAAGAATATAACACTATCATGAGCTCTTTTCCTTGAATATTTTAGCAGGTTATTCTGGTTTAAAAGAAATCCTAGTAGGATTTCCTCTGTGTAAGCCTCATAGCAGTCGTAAAAAGATTGAAGGGTTATTCTTACCAGGAACAGCAAAATACTGGAACAGAAACTTTCCATTGCACAGTGTTGTCTATTTTAAAAGCATAGCATCTAAGCCAAAAACAAGGATCTCCAACTGCTTGGGAATTGACTGCTATGACCTGCCGGTGCTGCTGATGTGAAGTCTTCAGGGACCCCACACCTGCCCTGGGTTTTTCACCATCTCCTTTCTTCTTGCTTGCATTGCTGTAAAGGGAACATAGATCCTGGTGACCAGTCTGGCCTTAATGACCTTTATGATCCTGTAGCAGCCAGCCTGCAGAAGGCGGCAGCACCTTATAGAAGAGCCTGTGCACTTACTACAGAGTTTAAATGAGGTCTGTTAGTGGCAGCAGTGCCTTCAGTTTACAGTGTTGAAGTCACTTGCTATGTGCATGCTCAGAGAAGAGGAAAGCAGACAAGAGCTGGCATCCTGAAAAGTTAGTTTTGATCACCTGTCTGCAGCACAGCTTCAATTGCAGATGATACAGGGTGCCCTTTACCTATACCTGGCATGTAGTTCCAGTACTTGGAGCAAGGCTGAAGCTGCTGGTAGAGTCCTGACTAGTAGGGCAGGCTTTGGGCTGCCTCAGTCATCACCCATCATGGTGGTGGTGAATTGGAGGCGTGGCTTCAGAGTTAAAGAATTGCCTTCTCTATCCTGGGAGAGAGGCTGGAAACCTACATCTTGCTGTGTGCTGTTCACCTCCAGTTCTTGGTGGGATCTCCAGCACCGTTTCTTCTGTAGTGTGTACACACAGAGCTGTAAGTACATTGCTCTCCTTCCTCAAAGGACCTACATTTTTGCAGTATAAAGATTGTATTTACAAGGTGGCTTAAACATAAGGCACAGAAAACCCCATACTCTTTTCCTAATCCAAGGCAAACATTCATTGGCTGGGGAGTTCTTTTTCCTTTTTTCCTGAAGCATCTTGAGATTTGAACTTGAACAATTATTTTGCTCTTCTCTTTTTTTTTTTCTGTAACTTACACTTAGCTTGTTATATATTTTGTTGTTCATTGAAGTTGGCTAGGTGGCAGTTTACGTTATTGTCTGGTAAGAATTGGACTCCTTTAGCTCTTTGCATTGCCGGTGTTGGTGGAGATATCAGCTGCAGGATAAGCGTATGCCAATTTCTCATTTGTTAACCCAGGACCTCTAGCAATTACATAAACATCATGGCATATGAGAATGATGCTGAGCTCTCCATCTGGGTGGTGTGTTAGTTGTTTTTTTTTTTTTTCTGCATTGACTCACTACTTTTTAATTTAGATGACATGAATTATGAGTACATTTCTCATGCTATCCTAGACAGACTGTTGGTACATGTTGAACTTGAGTGCCAGGGGCATGTTTAGTTGTTGATGCTACCTTAGAGTTTCTGGTTCCAGGGGGATGAGATGCTGCTCCAAGATGGTAGGAACTGGGAGTTAGGCATATGAATGTTTAATCTGTCTCCCGTTGCTCAGGGCAACCAGTAGTCTGCCAGTATAGTGACCAATCCCTACAGTTACCATAATATATTAGCAAAGCCTCGCTTCCTGGATGATTCGAGTTGATTAGTAGGCAATTTGTCACCTTTTTTGTCTGAGCATTCAGTTAGAGGTTTCAGACTCCAAAGACTTAATGGGTCTACATGTAGCACTTACCCAGCAGGGAGAAACAATTGAAATCTAATGCAACCTATTGCTTTTCATGTACTCCTTGGGACTTGGTGCAAGGGCTAATAAGAAGGAAACTTTTTAACTCAAAACAGGGAAAAGTTTTGTGTGTGTGTGGTTTGGTTTTTTTTTTTTCTTGTGCTTGTCTTCTGAGCCTTATGACCTTTTTATATCAGCTGATTACAGCTGACCACTTTCAGAAGAATGTAGGGTAATTTGTTGCTCAAATCTTAATAACACATTGTATTAGGTTGTAGATTTTCCTGAAGACCAAGACCTATGCAAGTTCACTATGGGACTGAACACATCTGCATTGACATGAGCCATTATTTTTAAAGTAGAGGATAAGAGGGTACTTGTCTGTTCTGAGTGTGTGACTGAGAAGGACCATTCTTTTATTTGCTTAGATGTTTTTGGTAGATAGTGGTATGTAGTAGTAACCTGTAAGTCATGAGGCTGAGTGAAGATCCCAGTTAAATTGGAGGATGTAGCAGTTGCAGTGAAATGTATACTTGCAGAATTTTGAGCAGGGAATAGTGACTGCTCCTATTTGTGAATTTAAAGTTTGTTGATCCGTTTTTATATGTTTATTTTTAATATATTTTAGTTTTATTTTCTATATATTTATATGTTTATTTTTTAAAACTTTTTTCTGCTTTCTATTCCATTACAAAACTAATAAAAACCCTTGGAAAAGGAGGGGGTTTTTTTGAAGAAAGGCTACAAATGACCCCTCTCCTACCAGAATGATAACCCTTGATGCAGGGGAAGCAGCATTGATGATACTGGTTTTTTAAGTGTTGATCTAGGGAGAGAAAAATTTGATGGGGGAATGGCTCCTCCTTTTTTTTTTTTTTTTTGACTCATCTTAAAGGGGTTTCCAATCCTTGAAGTTACATTGAGGTCATATAATATCACTACAGTAATTTTGTTAAGCTGCCTCAAGATACATGGATACATAGGACAGAATTTAGCAAGTAGTAAAGTTTTCCCCAATACGGTATGTTAGCACATATATGAATTTAGGTGGTTCCAGTGACAAATTATGCATGTACTTTGTATGTTGATAGATTTTTAGTAATAACTAATCTGATGTTACAGAATTACTTGAATACTTCTTTTAAAAGATGTTAGGAATTCAATATTGTCACTGACTAGATTTGGTTCAGAGGAGTCAAATACTCTTCATTATTTTTTTTTAATTTTGCCAATTTTGTGTGTATGTGCAGTAAGAAGACAGGAAAGGGATTTTTATTGCCATATACACATATTATCACATATTTAGTAATCTCAAAATAAGAATTGAAGCCTCATCAATATTGGTAGACTTAGGAGTTTGATGTTGGGGCTGGACTGCATTTCTTTGGGGTCTAGTGTATATTTTGCTTTGCCTTGTGCTCTCATTATTTATTACTGCAAGGGCTACTACTGTCTGCCAGATAATACTGTAGTGTGAGTTACTGTATTTCAATAAAGTGGCAGCCTTGGCCTTTAATCCGGTTTCCAGAGATCTATGTTTTCTGTCTGTGTAGTTGAGTGGCATTTGCAATTTAACAAACATTTTGAAGATTTACTTTTCTCTAGCATGTAAGAATGTTGTTCCAACTCGGTGTTTCTTCCCAAAAAGAAGTATGAATCTTCAGTTACTTAATTTCTAATATGAACAACTAACCTGACTACCCTTACACACCTTAAGTGTGCTGGTTTTAAAGAAGAGTTTTGCGGAGAACAACTTATCACTATTCTTTCTTTCCCTAGTGGGGTTTGTTGTAGAGGAAACCAGCTGAAGTTATTAGAAAAGGTATTATCCCAATTTACCGATAAATAAATAATTGGGATATATTAATGCTTTTAAGTTTTATTTCTGGTAAAAGGAAATCTGTAACATCATGATATAATAATATATATTCGCAAGCAAAAAATATGTGAAAAGATAAGGAAAATATACATTTCATTTCTTATACTCAAAACATTAAGCTATTTTTATTTAAGTACAGTACAAGCAGCAATAGCATATGGAGGTCTAAACTGTCTTTAGACCTTTCAGTTGTGGGGTTCTGCTAGAGCTCTCTGGCACAGTGAAGTGACTAGCCAGATGCAGGCCATGATGGAAGTTAAAACTAAATGGAAACACAGAGATGGAGGGGCTGGGAACTGGCATGGCATGGCTCTGCCTTCCATCCCCTGATAAGCAGATCTGGCCATCTTCCCACTGATAAAAGATGACACAAAAATGCGTTGCAGCCTGGGCTATAGGTAAAACTACACGGGGAGGTACATGTAATTCTTTGCAATGTATCCTACCAGGCTTTTCTATGCTCTTTCTGCCTGTCTCATCAATACTAGTCTATTAAAATTGGCCGGTCTCACAGTGTGTTAACATTTAGAGCATTAGTTTGATGAACTTTCATTTAGGAGTTCCAAAACTTTGCACAGCAATTTGCTTAGTCTAATCTACTGTGCAACTGAGACATGACACAGTGTGTTATTATGAGCCACCTAATTAATTTGCAGTTAATGGACAATAAATAAAAAATACTAATTCATAAGTTTCTTACGATGAATTATCTGTAAAGATTTTTCTAAGCATATTCACTATTTAAAAGTTTAATTGCAATTTAAGTGAATTTATTTCTTACCGATTTGGGAGGTGCTATTTGTGAGACTAGTTGGGATATGAAATTTAAGTTCTTCCAAATGAGTTCATGATCATTTTTATTTCCTGATTAAATTGATACAACTTTAAAATTGAGTAATCCAAATGCTAGTGGTTACAAACTCTGCAGTAGGAAAAGCAATTCCCTGTTTCCTTACAGAATTCTGTCAGGAAACCAGTTTACCAGGACACAGGTAGAAAACAAGCAAAAAAACATGAATATCATGTAAGTGAGGCTGGTAAATGACTAATGTGAATGATTTTCAGTTTCTGAAGCTTGGGAACAGAAAAAATAAATGGCTGCATGTGAAGAAGTACACTATGGATAAGGATAATCTATTCTGAGTACTTTCCTAAATATAATACCTTCCCAAGAGCTTATGCGTATTTGTCACTCTTCTGTCCTCCACCATTCCAAGTAAACATTTATAAATTGTTAAACCCCCTCTAAACATGTGCATATAACTTCCACTGAAAGTAATGGCATTTACTTATGCTTAGTGCCAAGGCAATTGTACACCTCCTAGGGTGAAATCAACTTCATTTGCATAAATTCATGTAACTGTTGGGTCCACAGATCCACTACTGCAGCCTGGGTCCCCAGAGCTAGTTCTGGGGCTTTATGCAACACAGAGCCTTTCAAGTATCTCTTCCTGTTGCTTGGCTTTATTTGCCTGTCTGTAGCATCTTTATGGCTAACGTTTGGCTAGTTTTAAATTTTTTTTTTAATTTTCTTGTTGCCTTCCTGGCTGTCAGGTTGGAAGCTGTTCTGCTTTCAGATGTGATGTATCCTGTGACGAAAGACAGTTGGCTTCAAGAAGGTGCATTTCAGTAGACTCAGAATATGTAGGCAGTGTTCTGTAGGAAGCAGGTGCATGGCAGTGTGATCTGAAGGCAGATGATGGTTCAACAATGGTTCATGAGCACTGGAACACTAGCTTTACTAGTACAAGGAAGTACAAGTACTAGTAAAAGGAAGTTAACATGAGTCTGGCTTAACCAAGCACAACCTCTTCAGCTTGAGGAGTGTTACCAAAAGCTGGAACTGGGTCATATTACTATGGAGGATTATAAAAGAACTGTATGAGGAAGTGCAGATAAAGTTTGAAAGACTTTGGCACAAAGTGGAATTCAACTAATGAGATAAAACATTGGCAAATGAATGGAGAAAAGGGTTTGCCCATTGCTTAGTGAGTAGGTAAGAAAATGATAAATGCCTTGGTGTACTCAGAATAATTTAACATCTTGCTGCTTAGTTTTTACTGGATCTGTTAATAGACATCAGATGTCCTGCATCATTGGCAAAATGTGGAAGTCAGATGTGGAAGTCCTGTATAAAAATACAGGAATAAAGAATCCTGAGGTAAGTAGAGCTGTCATATGGGTGGGTTTTTTCTTGTAGTGTACATGTAGGGTTTTGCTTTTTTTGTTTGTTTGTTGTTTTGTTTTTTTTTTAAATTCAAGAGTGATTGATAGTTGGGCAGACTGTTCATGTAACAGACAGCATCATCTATGAAAACTCTTGGAAACCTAGTAAGTTTCCTAGCATACTAGCATGTATAGAACTGTGCTTACACTGCTTTCTTCAGCACAGGAATTAGATGCCTCAGGGCTCTAGATCTCAAGTAGCAGCTGGAGTGGATTCGAGACTCTAGTGAAGGCATAGTGCTTCTCTGGCAGTGCCCTTCTGTATAAGAAATTCTTGTTTAGGCGTTTAATTGGCTTCCTGAGGGAAGTCTCTGAAAGCTCACTCAGCCATGCTTCTTTTTAAACCTTATTAACCTAGACCAGTCAGCAAACTTCAGTTATTGGAAAAATACATGTTGTTATCTTCCAGATGCTTATGAGCAAGGACATACATAACAGTCAACATAACTTCAAGAACGTACTGTCAAACCTACTCATTTTTTTCAGTAATAGGGTAAATGCACCTAATGTAGAGAAACAAGGTGTGTCATAGACTATGATTTTAACATACATTTTAGTAAAATTTTAGCTTTTAGTAGTATCTTCATTTTGACATTCATTCTTTGGATGATCTGTGATAAACATGATTAAGATGAAATTACCATGAAGGAGGTGGGGATAATGATTGAGAGAAAATTAAGTCAGATGGAATGCCTGGAATCCTAACATAGGTACCAAGGTCATGCCCCACAGTAAAGCAGGGTGAGTACAATTTCAGTGTACAGGGAGTTGGTGGGATTCCTTCAAGACCTGACCTCAGTCTGATAACATTTGTCTTCACTTCCTATTGGGCATAAGTAATAGCTGTAATTATTAAAATTGATTTAGCCATGCTTCCCAGGACCCGTGATGAGCTGGTTTGAGGTGGTACTTATTTACTGTTGTCCTGGTTCTGACCAGGACAGAGCTGACTTCCCCAAGCAGTTAGCACAGTAAGTACTTAAAAACATTTTTTTTTTGTTTAAAAAACCCAAACCAAATGTAACTGGTATGCATATTTGTACTTTGTTTAATGACTGATAAAGCTAGTGTTATGAACTGACATGTAACCTACTTATCACTACATTTATAATACAAGTGCACAATCTTCATAATAGGCTCATAATGCTAATACAGTAATCATGTTCCCCTTATGCATATATAGTGTGGCACTGGTGTAGCACGTGAGTGTAAATTGGATGTGTATTAGAGTGTGTTTTGGCATGGGTTTAGCCTTTAAGTTTATTCTGCAGAAAGCAAAAAGTCTGTTAAGACTTCTCTTCAGATTATGGCACAGCGTGACTTGGGAGATGATGCTAGAGGACCATTCCATCTATGTTTCCCTTGTTCTCTGTGGTGGTGATAGATAATCAAGTTCTAAAGGCTACTTTTGCTTCCAAGCATCTACTGCTCTGTTCTGTTTGGCTATAATACATTTGTTTTATGCTATGTTTTCTATTTAGACATATTTGTCTTACAAAATCAGTACATGATTTACAGTAGATGAAAACAGAACTGTTCTGATTTGGGAGAAAGTGAATATTTATAAAGAAATTTGAAACAGAATTACAAATATTTGTTATGTATGAACTGGTTCTCTAGTTTACTACTGTGTGAGGCTTTAGGAAAAGACTACATAAAGCTTGGGACTACTGGATCATGGGATTTCAAACATAGGAAAGACTAGTTAAAACATCCAATCTTTATGCTCATATATAGTGAATCTCTACAGTTTATTTTCTTGTCTTCTGCTTTCCAAAAGTAAAGAAACCCCTAAAAACCAGGAACTAGTGAGACTGTTCTATGACCTAATACACTAAGCTTTTAGGAGGATTTTCACATTGATGCACTTGTTCATTCTTTAACTTCATTCTAGTGTTTTTCGTTGTTCCTTCATTCTTCCAGTTAAGTGGATACTAGTTTTTCAGACAGAATTAGACCTCTGCAACTATAGCGTGATGTTCCTTTGTATTAGTGTATAATCCATATGTATTTGCCTGGATTTCTGGTATTCTTTTTATCTCTTAAGCCAACCACTGTGAGACTGGTAATCAATGTTGACCTTTGTATCATTGGAGGGGGAGTGCTTGGGACAGAGTGGACAGCTGAAGAGCATTTCTCAGGAGCAGTTTTCTCATTCCATATATTTTGCCTCCACTTGGGACACTTGGTTATGGTATTGGATAGGACACAAGAATTTTTGTGGTTAAAAATTGGATGCCTGCATATGCCAAAACCAGATGGAAATCAGAGTGAAGATACAAGAAGTTCATACAAATGTGAGCAGGTTTCTTTGCAAGTTTAGTTTTCAACCACTGAGAGAGCTGAACAGGGCATAGCTGTTAGCATATAAAGCAAAATCAGTTCCTTCTTTCTGCAGAAAAGATTGGGGTCTTTCTGGCAAGTGGAGTGTTCAGTAATCAATATGCCTCTCAAAATCAAATTTTGGTATTTGCCAAGCCACCTGAGTATTACAGGCAATAAGAAACAGCTTCTTGATGACAGCTGTGTAATAGTGATCAAAAGAAAGCTGAAGCAGTGTGGTCTAGAACTATGGGTTGATGCATCCAATCTGTATGTTTTCAGTGGTTATGAAACTGATACATCTGGAAGTTATTTAAATGTGTTAAGTGGAAAGGTTAAAAGAATTGGAGCTATAAGCTTAAGGGACGTTTGTGGAATAAAACCAAGTTTTGTGATTCTGTTCAATGCTGTGCCTCTGCATTCCAGTCCTGCACTCGAATACCCCCCTGCAACTCCCTCTACTTCTGCAAAGCCTGGGAAACATAGGTAGAGATTCAGAGAATTATGTGTGTCTTCATGGAAGATTAGGGCGTGAGCTGTCTTATCCATCGTTCTGAAGTACTTCTACTAATAGCTATCATCAGAATTTGCTTTGTCTTCCAAAACTATTGTGAAACCTTTGCTTTAGTGGTACATCTTGTAAAATATCTCTGTAGCTTGACCACCAAATGGTCTATAGAAATCTAGAAACAAATCTTTATTTGAACCTTTGGTGGAAATTATATTTTGATTATTTGTCCTACAGCCAATTTTGATGCCGTCCTTCTGTATCTTTAATTATGTAGAATACCTACTGATACAGGAAATGTGATTTGGCAGAGGCAGCGATAGCAGAGCGCTAGGTCAGCCATTGACTTGTGTAACTGATGGATATTGCTCGCTGTGGGTTGGACCCTGGCTGTTACCTGAGTTGCAGTTTCCTGACGCTGGTTTTGCCAAGCAATACTGTAAAAGAGTGGCTCTAGTTGTATTTATTTTAAGAGGAATGAGATGAAGTGTAGTGCCATCAGCAATAGTTGCAATTGATTGTAATTGTCATAGGGTGTGAGAGATTGTCTGACACATTTGCTTCTCTGTCTAGTGCAGACACGCTGCATGATGCAGCATGTTCATTGGCCTCTGTGTGGCAACAGGTGGTAAGGAGAGCTCCCTGCACCTCTTACCCTTGTATGAGACTCCCAAACACTGAACCCAACATGGGTTTTTGATTCCTCTTTTTGTGAGATGAATTACTATATTAAATAGAAACTGACTATAAAGAAAGACATTTTGGTTTCAATTGCATTTAAGCAAAGGGTAGAAGAAACCCAAGCAAGTTTCTACAGTTAATGTTTATATAGAAACATAAAGGATTTATTTTGAGTTTGTCTTATACATTCAAATTCTATGAAAACAATGAAAAAGCTAAAAAGGTGAGAGATACTGTTTTTTACTTGCAGAAGATGACTTCTAGGGAGGTAAAATAGGTGTTCTTAGAGGTGAGGTGGAGAAATGAGGCAGCAAGTAAAGAGTTGTGAAATGGTCAAGTTGAATATGGGTTTATTTTTTTTTTGTTGAAGTACTGTAAATCTCATGAGGAAGTTGATTTGATTCAATGAGTATGTATGTGTGTATATATGTAAAAGAACTGGCAGAGAGACTAGGTAAAAGATGTGGAAGACAGAATATTTGCAGCTATAGGCTAAAAATATCATTTCTGCTCTCTTACAGTCATTGACATGTAAGGCTAATTTATAAAAGCATTAAGTTCAAGTTTCTGTAATTGTAACTATAAGCTATGAGTAATTAGGTGAGTGACTATATAATACTATAGTAGTAATATGCCCACATAATTTCTTATACCATAGAGAAAAAAAAAAAAAAAACCCAACCAGAACTCACTAAACTTGATGGGATTAAATGATCGGTATGTGATAAAGGTCTTTTAAACAGCATATTATTGTTTGTTCTGTTAAGAGAATAAATCTGTTGAACTGGAGGGAAGCGATTTTATTCTTCTCTGTGATGGAGCTGTCTTGAATAGCAACCAGTAAGAGTTGAGACTGATGGAAAATTATCTGTGTTCGTTTGCTCAATGTCATGTTAATGTTATGGGTTATACTGATTTCTTAGAATATCAGCAAGCCATCGTTAAAAGAAACATTTTTGTCTATTTGTTTTGGAAATTTCTACTTGGATATCTACAATGGTAGTTCACTTAGCTAAAATTGTAGAATCACTTGTCAAATTAGTTTTGTTTTAATTTCAAATAATTTACTCTTTCTGAAAAACAATTCTGTCCTTTTTCTAAAGGACACATACCATGTTGTTTGGGGTTTTTTCATGTCCTATGGCTTGTGTGTGTTCTCCCCTCACTCCCAACCTTGTTTTAGCATTGAAGCCTGGAGCATAACATCAAGTGTTAAATAGGATCCAGTATGAACAGTGGCATTTGGCATTTTTTTTTGTGTGTGTAGTGGCTGTCTAAATGATTACACAGAATACAGAACTGTAGACAAATAGATCTTATTTTGCTTAATTTATTTTTCAGGATGTAAGGGAAATAGGAGTGTGCAGGTTCTCCTGATTGTCTGTAAAACGCCACTGATGTCACTGGGTTGCTATCAGTGGGATAGCAGAGGTGCAATTTGAGTATACTTAAGAAGTTGAATAGATGAAGCCAATAATGTCCCAGTGGTCCTTTGAATTTGGCCCCATGAAATTAATTTCCACCTCAGCTTGTACACAGAATAAATTAATTCATACAGACCCAGTACTGCTCTTCTATAATCTGTGTAATTGCTTGTTTATTCCAGCACCTGGTAGGTCTCTTTATCTCTGAACTTTTGTGCTCTGCAATATTAGCTTGTCTAAGGCTGTAAAATTAAAAGTTACTTAAGGATTTTATTGAGCTGAAGCGATTGTGTTTTCTAGCCATAGAGGGTTTGTTTACTTAGTAGTGATTCAACCCCACCCAGTTGTAAGGCCAGCCCAAGCTGTTATCACACAATAGGACTTGGTGTTTGACCATAACTGCACGTCTCACTCAACAGGCAATCAGCATTTTAATTAGTGATTAAAGGAAAGTCATTGTACTCTAGCTGCTTTATCACAATAGCCTAATAATTTTGTGTTGAATAAATAGATAATGAAAAAGGGAAACCTCCCCTCATAATGTTGTTGTCATTAAGGGCTCTTTTACTCATTTGTGTATGTATTAAAATACACGACATGAATAGAGGTAATTATAATTACTACATTTTTTTGGGCAGGTTAGCTGACACTTTTTTCATTGTAAACCTTTTCCTTTATAATGCCACTCCAAAATGAATGCAGTATTTTAAAGTTCAGATAACAGTAAGTAGTGGTGGCTCTGGCTTGCTAAGGTGTGTGGGTGTGAATGATTGATTTGCTGTGTGCATCATTGGAATTAGGTAACTTGCATCATGACCATGATGTACTGTGTAATTGATGCAAGCCCTTTCATAGCATTCAGAGATTGAAATCAATATTTATTTGGAGTGCAACAAATGCAATAAACTGCATTTCTTGTGTAAACAATGGCCTAGCTCCATTTTTCTAGTTCAGTTTTGTAGAATATTGTTTAGAAGCAACCGATGCACATTTTGATGTGGTTAAAAGATTAGTTAAGAGGTTACAAACAAGACATGGAAAACAATCCAGTCTGAGGCTATGAGTGCATAGTTAATGTATTTTGTTTTTTTACTACGAAAGGGATGACACTTTATTAATAAATTTTATTTCCTACATTCCTCATCTGTATGTCACACAGGTGGAAACTCTGTGTCACTAAGCTTCACTGTGCTTTTATCTATGTTAACAGTGAATGCCAGACACTAAAACATCCAATAGTTTGGAGACAATTAAGAATCTCACCACCTAAGCACCCAGGCGATCAATTTTTCTCAAAGTAAACAGGCTACTGAAAAATTATAGTGCTTGCTTACAGCAAGGATGCATCTATAATGCTTGGGAAGTTTTGGTATGAGGATTTTCTGCTTTTGCTTTGTTTTTCTTTTGAATATAACTTGTAATGAGCTCTACCGTTTCTCACTTGATGTCCAGGGTGCGATAGGTAAAGGGACACTCAAATTATTTTGGGTACTTTGTAAAGGACTTATATACTCAGTTTTGATTACTTAGGACAGTGAGTTTTGAGTGCACTGCTGATTGTCGTCTATACTTGTTTTGTTAAGTTGTATTAAGGGTTCAGAGAGCTGTGAGGACAGGGACTCTGCTATTACTTCATGATGCACTCTTGAAGTGTTACAATTCTTGGTTTTGAGTCAACACTCACTCCATGCTCTCTAAATACACTTAGTAATCCTCTCTGATGGCAACTTTGGCATGTTGAAACAAGCAGCTCACCCACACCTGAATTGATAAAAGGAACTTTGAAATAGATGCAGTGGTAAATAGCCACGAGATTTTTAGAAGGCATGTTAAACCATTTTGCATGTTATGTGCTTGAAGGTATCAGTGTTACATGAACCGTGTAAGAGACAGTTTTTGTGCGCAGGTTTTTGTGGCTTGATTTGTGGTTGTTCTGGGTTTTTTTTTTTCCTGTCTTCTCTCTCTGCCTCCCCTATCAGATGAAGATCTTTTGAGGTGGTTTCAGTGCAGAAGTAGGAGTTAACTATTTAATTTTTTTCTTCCCCAAAGGTGATTTTTATGGGGATTGTGAGGCCTGAATTACTAATGCATATGTTAATTTAGGGGCTTTTTGAAGTTCCCATGCAGATGGCTTAAATACCCAGAGCAGAGGGGAAATTAAAAATTTGATGTAAAGGCTGGATGGCCAGCGTGAGGAAAGTGAACAGTAATGGAGACAGATCAGGCACACAAATTTTAGCTTGACTGGAGGTAGAAAAGCAGGTTGTTAACTCCACCTATATACATTCAGAAGTGCTGGCTTTCATTTACAAATTCTTTGTCTCTGTAACTGGAATTCTTTCAAAACTCCTTTTCAGTATGGAGAGTACATTAACTGCCTCCCTATTTTATTCCATGGTAACATGCAACTTTAATTCATGTGTAAATATATAATATGCTGTGAGTTGTGGTTTATCCTGTGTAGTAGGATTTCTCACGGAACAAGACTTTAAAAGATCTGAGACTTTTATAACCTGCCTGTCTCAGAAACTTAAATTACAATGTAAACATATTTGTAATGTTTAGCTTAATGGAAAAAATATATGGAATAGATGAGGTACTGGTCCTAAAAGTTGCTAACTGATCTGTAATTCCCCTTTCTTATAGGGATTGTATTTGCAGCAACTGAGTTATCTTAGTACATGTCAAGTCCGGATGTAGGGTGTTCCTATAATTGCAGTGCTGTTGCAATATTGCATCCATATAACCATATATAACAAAATTCATTGTTATTTAAATAGCATATTGAGTGATTGGTAGTTCACATAGCAACATCTTACAGATGTTGCTATGTGAACTTACATATAGGATAATTCTAGGTACAAACCTGAGCTGCAGTTAATTCTAACAAAACCACATCAATCAAAAGATATCCACTTTACAGCTACAGATAACAGCTCATGTATGGAAGTATGCACATCCTGTCCCAAAATGTTATTTTGCATCTTCCATATATCTTGTCTCTTCAGTAACACATTTGACCAGAAGTCCACAGGAGTGCTCGTGCTGGAGAGCTCTTGCCTGCTGGGATGTCAGCCTCCAGCATGGCCACCAGACCTGTTGTGATCTGGTCTCTAGCAAAGCTGGGACCACCATCGACAGGAAGCAATCTGGAGGTTTCAAAAGAAGATCTGCCCATGTTAATTATCTCAGATGTAAATGCTAGGAAGCCAAAAACATTTTTTTTTTTCCTTGGGAGATGAGACACAAAGCTAGTATTAGTTTTGAATTCAGAGATACCCTCTGACATCACTTTGTTTTGGTACAAAGTGCTAGCTGAACTTTGCCTCTCCTTATGTATTGTATTTTAGTCTGAAGGTTGAAGCTAACTGTACTTCTGATTGCTAGTGCAAATGTTTTTCTGCCTTCTGCGCTGGGATGTTAGTGTTGTCAGCTGTTCACATATCCTCTTTGCTTAATGTATTAGAAGGATTCTATGTGTAACCTGATCAGACTATAGAAAAAATCCCAAGAAAATAGATTGCAAGTCTTTTGTGAATAATAGTCGTAAATGTGAAGGGCAATTGTATGTTGGGCTTTTACATTGCACTTTTTAGGGAAACAGTGATGGGGAGAGATTTTTCCTGTGTAATAATGGGGTAGTCACTACTACCAACATAAAAGTGTAATTCTAAAACACGTGATACCAAACAGTACTAAAACTATGTGGTGCTACTGTGATTCCTGTAATATTTGTGGTTGCTGTGTTGGGTGGTAGGTTGTGCCTGTGCTGTCTGTCTTCCCAGTCTTCCCTTTAGCTGAAGCAATGCCAGGTGATTGGAGTTGGTTAGGAGGGAAATGAGTAAAGGTAATGAGTAATGGAAGAGTTCTACAGGGAGAGGTGGGGTTTTATTCCAAACTAGGACGACAGTGTTGTCCTGGAATTATCTAAAGGATACAAATCCTGTATGCTTAAGAATGAGACAGGGAGGTTGGAGAAGGAAATTGCGATCATGTTTTGCTGTACACCCCACGATGAAGTCTCCCAGGCATAGATCTTGTATAGGTGATGTTATAGGTCACTGTTCTAGAACAACCAGATGGTGCACAGGAAAGTCAAAAGGTGAGAAAGCTCCCTGCTAGGAAGTGTGATCCACCAAATCTCCAGTGAGTTGTTTTTTGTATTTTTTCCCCCAGCCCAGGAAATTATCATATGACAGCTCTTTAGTTAGTAGTTCATTTTAAAAATTGCTTGAAGACGAAGAAATATCTCTGTGCTGCAGTATGCAGCTGGACATCTGTGAGAGATTTTAGTGTTGGTGGATTTACTTGCAGACCAAGGCTTTATCTCCCTCTTGAACAGTATGACAAGATATTTTTCTAAGAAAAAAGTAGCCCAACTATTGCATCTCTCTTTCAGCTTGAGGTTTTTGATGTAATGAAACACTTCCTGTAATGCTATGTACATAAAGCCAAGTCCTCTCTACTGTCATCATTAATAGTATACTAGCTGTATTTATATAATGTTATATGTGCATAATCAATACTTGTGAGAGCAAGATGAGCATTACATCATGAAGCTTCCCTAACAATAGAATTACCAAGACATTTAGATGGGTTTTCCAATAACTGCTTTATGCCTTTAATACTGTAATCACTTCTGTTAGATGGTAGTAAACATCTGACTCTGATTCTCTTTATAATAGTAACTTGATACTTGTATCAAGTAATTTCCTGATAGGCTTTATCATGAGTCAAATGTCATTCCCCATTCCTTTGTTGGGTGACATGTGCGTGGAGGGGAGGTTTGTTTTCTTTTTCTATTTTTTTTTTTTAATGTCATTGCATGGGACTTGGGTGTCTCTTAATTGGTGATCTCCTTCCTCTGCAAATATCTGAAGAACTGACTTGGAGATTCATCTTGTCTCTTCACGTTCTGATCTTTCATATCTTGTTCCTTCTGTTGTGTATTCCCACTGAGATTAAATGTGGTGGCAATGTGCCAATTCATTTTGGAGAACCTGCCAACTGGGGAGTGGGATGTTTGTTGTGATGTGGTCCATGCTCTTCCTTCCTACGTAGTAAGTAGATAGCTCTTAACTAGCTGACTGGTTTAGTTCATGCTGAGTTCCAGATTTTTTTTTCTCCTATATAGCTGTACCATCCTGGTTAGTAGTGGCTTGGCTCACGGTGAAACAAGGGGATCAGTCTTCAGCCTCTTCGTCAGTTTTTGATTTTTCTTTTTTCTAGTGTATGATCACGTTGACAGAAAACCCATTATATTTTTGGCACTGTAAGAAGGTAGCTGCAGAAATTTTTTCAGTTAACATAATAACATCTTGAGAAACCTTAGATTGTGGAAATATGTTTTTTTAAATAAGCAGCATTGTTGATGTGAAGTTACAAGCAACATATATTTCCGTGCACAGTAGTTTGTAGCAATCTGTACATATTAGCTGAGGAACTTTTTGTAAGCATTCAGATTCCCTGTAGTCCTTTCCCACTGTTGTTATTAATGTAACCGTTTCTTATCACTGGTGCTATTATCTGGAATTCTAAACAGTTAATAAACACGTTATACTCCAAAGTTAAGCATTTAACTTTAAAAACTTATATTATGATTTTATTAATTAAAAACATAGAATGGTTTATAGAAAGGACCTTAAAACTCATCTAGTTCCAACCTCCCTGCCACAGGCAGGGACACTCTCCACTAGAACAGGCTGCCCAAAGCCCCATCCAACCTGGCCTTGAACACTGCCAGGGAGGGGGCAGTTCTGGCAGGGCCTCACCACCATCATGGTGAATAATTTCTTCTTAGTATCTGATCTAAGTCTATCTTTCTATATTTTAAACCCATTTTTTCTCACCCTATCACTACCCGTGATAAACACCCCCCCTCCAGCTTTCCTGTAGGCCCTTCTAGATACTGGAAGGCTGCTAGAAGGTCTGCCTGCAGCCTTCTGAAGAAGGCCAACTCTCAGTCCTCATGGAAGAGGTGCACCATCCATGTGATCATCTTTATGGCCTCCTCAGGACTTACTCCAACAGGTCTGTGCCCTCCTTGTACAGGAGGGTCCATAGCTGGATACAGAACTCCTGTTGAGGTCTCAACAGAGCAGAGGTGGTCAAAAATAAGCCTATAAATGGAATAAAATACAAGAGGTATATATGGATCTATTAATACATAATAGATTAACAGTAAAAAAATTAGTTCCAAAACACAAGTGTTCCTAGTCAGTTGTCATAGAAAAATGTTATTCTCCAGCTTTAGGTTATCACTATTCTTGTGATAGTCAAAAGGCTTGCTTGGAAATTAGGATCCTTTCTACAAAATGAATAAACCACAACAGTGAAATATAGTTATATCTTCCAAAAGAAGGGACATGAGGCAAGTTAGTACTTTGTATCAGAACGCTTCCTCCTAGACCTAAGTAATAGATACAAATTAATCTTACAAATAAACTCCTACAGTTTCAATTGTTTGTAGAGAGGTTCTTCTAAGTGTACGGCTGAAGAGATTACTGTATTTTTATTTTAGTGAATACGAAATTCTTTACTTGTGTTCTGTCTACTTGGTTTGGGCTCTACCAAAGCCAGGGGGTGGGGTGGGGATTCTTCTTATTAAACAACAAGTGTGTTGACATTCAGGCTTCTCTGACAATGCATTTTTTGTCCCTTAAATCACTATTCAAAGTTCCTTTGTTAGCAGTTTCCATTTTTTTTGATATAGTGAATGTCGAGTAAGGTCTTAAGACATGGATTCTACACAAACATCTGCAGCATTTATTCAGCGTTATTCTTCTATAAAATGTGTTGTACCTGTGCCAGTGGAAACCTGTTCCTCTAGTCTGTCATGTTGCATAAAAAGGGGGGATCTTATGTCACAAGCACTGGCTAGGATAACACTTTCAAGACTTCTTAATGATTAGTATACTGTAAACTGTCAAATGGCACAGGTTTTGGCACGAAGTAATGCAACTGTCTTTCTAATTAAGTTTTTTATAATTTCATAAGTGTAGAGTTCATTTGTATGGAAGCTGGAATTGCAAGAGTGAACTTTGAAGCATAATTATTCTGATGCAGCTCTGTGTGTTGGAAGTCCTACTTGGTGTGTGAATATGCTGTATCCAGCTTGGTCGATTTTAGTTTTTTGTGAGGGTGTTTTGTTTTGTGATTTGGTTGGCTTATTTTGGGCTTCTGTTTTGTATGTTGGGGAGGGTGTGTGTCTTATTTTTCTTGTGGTGTAATGTTTGGGTTTGATTTTTGTCTGATACGATTTCAGCTTTACATTAGAGATACAGGACTTCAAAGAACTCTTAATTCATGGTTTATTTCCAATTACCAGTGGACAATGTCATTTTTAGAACTGTTGTGAGTGGTTTTGGTGTAGCAGGTGGGTACATTTTTAAGCTGCTTTTATGAATATATTTTGATGCAGCAATATTTCATTCAGGTGGTCGGTGCCCTCTGTTTCACCAATTGAAACAGACTGACCCCATGGACAAGCAGGGATATCTGCACAGTGTTGGTGAGAAAACAGTGCAGTAGGGAGAAATGAAAAACTCATCTATATGTTTACCAGTCACTGCGCGTGCATGTAAGCGTTGCATGGTTGACATACTAGACATCTTTCATGTAGAATGTGTTGTTTTTTACAACTCATTTTTTGGTTCTTGTAATGTGCTAAAATACAAATACAGTATTGCTGTAGGCCTTCTTAAAGCTGTGCCAGCCTTGTGCCAACTGTGCCTCCTCTTCAAGTGGTCTTAACTGTCTTTGTGAGTTATATAGCCTTTCAAGTCTGCTTGATAAATGAAAGTCTGAAATGGTGTTTGTACTGCTGCTTAAAAATATGCATATTGTAAAGCTATTCAGAAGTAAGGAGTTGAACCTGCATGTTGAGTTTCAGCCATTCAACCAAGGACAGAAAGATGATTGAATTCAGTCTTAAACTTTATTGAACTAAATTTAATGGTGAGCATGATTGCACTCTGTGGTGATTGTTTTCAGTGCTGCTTTATTAAGTTATGTAATGGCAAGAGTTCAAACTCCAGAGATTGTTGAAATGGTAGATTTAGAGACTATGTTAGAATGCTTGTCACTAACAAGTATATAGGTTTTTAAAGTGCAGAGATTTTTACCTAGGTATCGCTGTAGCTTGTGATTTTTTTATTGAAATAGTTTGGAGATTTTAGACTTAATACTCTGCTTCTAAAAAGTGTTTTAAAAATCTTGGTTTATTCCCCAAAGATTTGTTTTCCGCTGTTGCGATTAGATGATGACAGCTAGCTGGCTTTTAAAATTGATCAGGAAGTATTCTGGCAGTCATTCAGTGTTGTAATAGCACTTTAATGGATATGAGCTATTCACCCAGATCAGACTCAGTGTCAAAACAGGCGAAAATACAGCTGTCACTCTGGACAAGAAGTTACACATATGCAAGCAGCTGCTAATAATACTGGAAAGGAAGCCTTATAAAAATGCTTTAAAGGTGCATGCATGTATATGCATAAATACTGTTTTTGCATATGTTGATGCCTCTTCTGGGCATGGGTGTGTTAAAGAAAAAAAGCAAGACACACACACTCCAACCTGTGAGGAAGTTGTGATAAGTATGTTATGTGCTGCTGGGCTCATGGAATTTTTTTTTTTTGAGGGGAAAATCTCCATATTACGTGCTGCTTGGACTGTGGTGTACGTTTTCTTTTATCAAAATAATGATTTTGAGTCCTCATTTAATGCTTGTGTTGTGCTGTTGGTTTCAGTGGAACTTTGATCATGTATATATGGCTGTAGAAATGCAGTGCCTTTTTAAATGGGAATTTTCTGTCAGAAAACTTAATAACAGTATCCTAATGCTCATATATATGTTAGAATCTCATTTTTGTTAGGGTACTTTCCTTTGTGTGTGTTCTCGGGTTTAAACTCATCACGTACATGGTTTATTTTAAGACCCTTTGATGTCAGAGAGGTAATTGGATAATCTTCATGTGGACAAAAGCATTCGTGGTTTCCTATTGTGAAAAGTGTATATAGTTATACATAGAGTGAGCTGATGCTTGATATAAATGAAATCTATGATTTAAGGGATGGTATGCTTGGTTTCCTATTTGGAGTTTTAGGGTGGAGATAAGTAAATGTAGAGTACAGGAATGCTTTGATGTTTAGTGAAATAATGCTCAAGAGAGTCAAGAAACAGTGATATTTAGGAACGCCTTGTAAACATTTTTTAAAATATGGCAGTACATCTTTTGCCTAATACAGGCCATTGACAGATCTATGTACAGGTGACAAGAATGACTTTGTTTTGTTTTGTTTTTGGTTTTTTTTTCCTCTATTCTTTCTTGCATTAGTGAGCCTGGTGGCTTAATTTTTACTTTTAAAGGGATTTCTGCTGCGTGCACCCCCACCCCCCAGCTTGATGTATTTCCCAATGTTAAAGTATGTGTGAATTGGGATATGCAAATTTATAAGAAATACAGGATGTCCTCTGAGTATATTAAAAATGTTCACATGGCTCCCTAAACTAAAGGGACATATCCAGATGTTACAGGACAGTATTTAGAGAAGGTTGTAAAATACTAAAATGTATATTGTGCTTGCATATAAATGTAAAGATTTTGTAATGAGGCTTGAGAATTAAAAATAACATATTGATATGCCCACATGTGACTGAAAAAGAGAAAGCTCAGAAATACTGATATGAATCCTCCATATGCTAAACTGTTTTCAACAAGTGTGGGGAGGATAAAATTGGCCAAAAACCTTGAAGATTAGCTCTCCTATTGTGTGGCTCAGAGGCATAGGAAGGACTCTGAACAGGCCAGTGAACCAATCTATGCTCAAATGAGAAGTCATCTGCCTGGGCTAAGGTATTGGAGACAGCGTTGTCCTTGGGGACAACAAGCAGAGGAGTGCGTGCCACCTTAGATCAGTGAAGCATTGAGTGGAGGAGGAGTGGGGTTATCCTGTATGCAGTTGTTGTTGGCTAAAGCACTTCTGGGTTTTGTGTCATTTCTAATATAAGGTAAAGAAAAAACCAAGCATTAGATAGTGCCACATGTGATGCATGTATCAGGATGTGCTTAATAGACTCATGTTTCTCTTCAGATATGTAGGTCTGTATTAGAAATTGTGCCTGTGTACATAGAATAAGGTTATGTTCAATATGAGCAAATCTGTATTGTGTATTGCTTGCTGTATATCTGAAAGCTAGTTGAATCTGTTGCATCCTTTTGTAGTGTTCCCCTAGAAAAGGGAGTTATTTGCAACCTCGTGTTTTTCCTGGATGGATGGATTTATAGAAAGTGCTGAGTTTTTAAGACTTTATAAAGTACAGTTCAGGAACTGTATTGTTTTGACTATTTAAAATAGGAATCTCTTTGCTCTAGCAAAATATTTGAAGATAAAATCAGCAGTGTGTTATTTAATCATGGATGCTGTGATTTTACTTATTGTTATTTTGTTTTGAAGCTAAAGTGAATCAGGAGAAGAAAATGTCTTTATAAAACACTTAATGGGAAAGAATGCTTTCCTACCTTCAAATTGATTTCTTTTGTTTGGTTTGGGTTTGTTTTATGGGTTTTTGTTTTGTTTTGGTTTTTTTTTTTTTTTGTTCTTCCACAGTAGTGTCTCCTTCCAAAATTGAAAACTTATTTTTCTGAACAGAAATGTGTGATATTCATCTGGATAATGCTCCTTTGCTTTTCTGGTCTCTTTATATTCCATGAAAGATTTACAGTGCCTATAACCACTGGGCACATTGAGAAGAAAATACGGTGCTTTGACATACAGACTTTTAGGACTGGTTCCCACCATGGTAACCACATATGGCTGTGGAGTCAGGATCATGACAGACTTGCAGCACAGGCATCTCATGACTTGCTGTGCCTGGTATAAATTGCTCAAACAGCATCCTTCCAGGTTTTCCTCTCAAGGGAGTAAATGCTTTAAAGAATGACCTTCCTCTGCCCCAGCACGTCAACCTGGAAAGTTTCTATTTGCTATTGAATTCTTGACAAGTAATAGGCAGTACTTAAACGTACTTAGGACGTAAAAGCAGCATATCTTTCACTCTTTTTTTTTTTTTTTTCTTTAAACCAGCATTGTTGTCTTTAATACTTTTTATGTGATACCTTGCTTGCTTTTTAGCTCTTTCTTTGCTTTTTTTCTTCCTGGTGCCAAGGCTTCCAAAAAGGGATTTTGTTTTTAAATGGCTCTTCTAAAACTAGAAGACCCAAAATATCTTTTCAAAAGCATTGTTCCCAGCCTTCTCATCCTTGAATTACATAATACTGAAGTGTCCTTTCCCTCAGAATTGGAAGGGCTAGTAGTACCCTCTATACTGTCAATAAATGACAATGCTGAAAATATTGAGTCCTTCTTCTGAAACATCAAATTCATGAGTGTTTTACCGTAGCAGACAATGGTTCATTTTAAGTCATTATTAAGCAAGCAGACAGCAATTGCAGCATTATCTTTGTGATAGTTGTTCTGAACTGAGTCTTGCTGCTTCCACTTAATGGAAATCCCAGAAGTTTTTTTCACAATAATTTCTTAGTGCAAAATTAGAAAATAATTACTAAGATTCAGGGGGTAAAAATCTTATTAGAAACCAGAAAGAACTCGTATAAGTTGTTCTTTTTTTAAAACTGAGAAAAATAATAAACAATTATGGTTAATTACATATAATCCTTAGTAATCCTTCACAGAAAGTACAAACTGTCAGGCCACACAGTCCTTTTCAGGACTTGACTTGCTCTACATGTGAATCTGAGTGGTGTTTGTGTTTTAATTTTAATTATTAATACATTCAGTTCAGTGTTAACTTTTCAGCAATTCTATTATTTAACATGGAATGCTGATTAGGAAGGTAGCGGAAAAAAAACAGACCCCGGTAAAAGTGAAAAAGCTAATAATCCAATGGTTCATGTGGGTGGAAAAAAAACATTTGTAGACATTTCACAAATATTTATGCTTTTAGGGGGGGTATATATTCTCCTTTTGAATTGGTTACAGCCCAAGGGGAATTCTTAATTCTCAAAGGAATTGTGTTACTTCTGTCTTTGTGTAACTTAGATTTGGGTTTTGACATCCTTGTTTTAAAAAACAAGAAGCCAAAAACCCCACCCAACCACCCACACTAATTGTGAGTGGTGTGGATAAGAGACTCTGTATCATACCAGTATGCTTCTAGCAAGTTTACTTCTTTAGGGATTAAGTTGATTTTGCTCATTGTGTTTTAGGTCAACCTGTGAAAATGTGTAGTGTATAAGTGAAAGTTTCTATTCACACCATTTACTCCAAATATTGTTGTTTGGATGAGCTTGTTGCTGAAGTGGCTGAATGTTTTGGTAAAAGCATCTTAGGAGTAGAAGATGCAATTTAGTGCTTTGCACTTGATTGAGTTTCATTTTTTTTCAGGTGGTTGTTTCTGTGTAGAAGGTAAATGACAGTGCAGGTTACTTAGAACACACTCACTTGCCAGGTTCGCTTTGCTGAAAAGCATGTATATCATGTCTGTAAGGCTTGAGGCTGCTTCCCCGCCCCCCCTTGTGTTGCTTTTGGTGGGGGGGGTTGTGTTGTGTTGTGTTTTTTGTTATCCTGAGAGGGGTTAGTATTAATTAACACACAAGCAATATGACCATCTATCACTTTCCTTGCATGGGTCCAAGGCTATTCCTTTTTACATTCAGTAAATATTAAAAAAAAAAATTATATAGATGAGAGGTTAGAAAGTCTCTTGAAGTTTAATTTGTCTATTTACCACCTTTATTCCCTGAGGCTTGTATCTTACACACACACACACACACACCCCTTTCCAGACCATGCTTTACTGCTAATTGAACTTAACCCAAGCCCCTTTGCTTATCTCTCTTCTTCCTCATTCTCATCCCTAACACTCTTGAAGAGAAAGCTATCCAAGAGCAAGCTTGGATTTCAGATTTCTTTACATCTTTAATATTTTTAATTTTTTTTGTCAGCACAGGTCACTTCAGTTATTTGAGTGATGGATGGCATTGAGGGAATGGTAGAACATTGTCCCTGTACTGATAAATAAACCTAGAATTTTTGGTGAGTGTAAACAGCTTCCTGGCTCTCTAGCCCACCCTTGCAGTGGCCATGCCAGCTTCTGGTATGATGGGTGTTCCTGCCACACATCGATGTTTCTCCATCGATGGAGCACATGGTAGCAGCTGGTACAGCTGTCAGTGATGTGTTTCTGCGGAATCCTCACTGTTCTGACACATCACTCCATGTCTTCTTTCCTGCCTGAGGTGTAGCCACAGCAATGGGTGGCACAAACGTTTCCGTGGTGCATGCAAGCCTTGGACTCAGTTTTTGAACTCCACTGAAGGCAAGTCCTGCAGCTGTCCACTTTCCCTCTGTGCCAGTTGATGTGTCCCTGATAAGCATAGCTGTTAACGTTGGTGTTCAGGGGTCTGTGTATAAAACACTGGGGACCCAGGTCACTGAGGCCTTTAAACTTCCAGTTAGTCTTGGAATTCAAAGTAGGCCTAGTGAACAATAGGCAGTCACTGGACCATGTTGAATTATTGTGTCTTGGTTTTGTTTAACTATTTGGGATTTACAGTCTGTTTTATACAGGTGTCTTGCAGGCTCTGTTTCCAAAACTGCATGCACAAATAGCTTAGTCTACAGTTTTCCTAATGTTTTAACCTCTTGTTAAGGTCCTTGTCCATTTAAAAAATAATCCTCTGTCCAACTGTAAGTGGAAAAATCACTTTATTCTAGGTATCAGTACTATCTGGGAATCCAGTAATGCATGTGAGGTAGAAATGTCTTTTCTCATATTGCCCTTTGGTAATGGAAAGAGGTAGCTCTGGATGCTAGCACCATGACTCTTGAGAGATGCCTCTGCTGACAGAGCTGAGCCTGCAGCTACTCTATAGTTCATGGTCTTTAGGAAATAATCCTAAGCACCACCATGCTTTTAGATGTTCCTGAGAGTAGCCATCACAGGCAGTTTAACTGTACTCCATGTATCAGAGGAGATAAGAATCTTATGATGCATGGTGTCAGCAGGAGTCTGTAGATCAAGTAGCATTAGTGGGTTTTGACTTTGTCCCTAGCCAGCAGGTGCTAATCCATTGAAGCCTCACTGAAGGCTGTGTAAGTTTTCTATATGTTTACAGCAAGGCATTATGGAAGCTGAAGAGTTATTAAGTAGTAACTATGATGGAGTTATGTAGTGCAAGTTAATGACACTTCCTTGTGGGCCATTCTGCATGGAGAAGCAGATCTCTGCCATCACTTCAGTTTCTTAATCATAGCCACTGTTTGAACATTTTATTATTTATTTTTTCTTTCTACATGCACAGCAGTCTCAGCTGTTTTGTGGCAGGCCAGTAGTACAGACACACTGCACAGCCACCTTTTGCCCTCCTCTGTCTTAGTGAGGGGCCCTTCTGCCCAGCTCCAGCATGTAGCAGAGAGGAGCATCTGGCCCTTTGTGATTGGAAACTTGCTGGGTAACTGATTCCTTATGCAGAATTAAGGATGCTGAAATAGACCCTGATGACAGCAAAGCTTTCATGAGAGGGTTCAAGAAGTTGACATTGATGCCTTAGAGCAGTTGAAAAGAAATAATGACATGGAAGTGAACTAATATAAATAATTTAATAGGAAATCTCTGTGTAATCTCAAATACAGTCCTCTTTTGTTCTGAAATATGTCAGTGTCTGGCTATTTTGCTAGTGTGATGGAGCCAGTATAAAGATCTAGAAAAGTTGTAAAATACTGTCACCAGCAGAATAGCAGAGTCAGAGCATTTCAAAAGAACAGCAGTTTTTCAGAAAACAAATTATGCAAACTAGCGTTGGGGGAGGGAAGGAGCACTTTATCCTTACAGGTCTCACCGTTTTACCATTACCCTGTGTGTGATCTTAACAGTTTGGAAGTTGACACTTTTACAACATACTGGGCACGAGTACTGGAAATTCAGTATCCTGGTGGTGGAAAAAAAAATATATTGAACAAAGCTAGCCTGTTATCCAAATAACTTGAGAAATATCCCTCTAGTTACAGTTAATGTTTTACTAATCAGAACCTTTTCTTTTAAATTAAAAAAAAAAGGAAGGGGGGTAGGGCCAACTAGGAGCTGGCCAGCTAGGTGACAAAATATGAATAATGGTAAATGCTGTTTTACAAAACAGTTCAGGATAATTGCTGTTGTCCTTTGCTGGAGTAGTCAGAGTTATATGGAATATCAATTTGAAAGTGAAATGAAACAAATTACAGTGTGCATCACCTTACTTTGCTGTACTGATGCATTTAAAATATTTTGCCAGGAGTTGGATTTTCTTTGCATTAAGCATGCTTTTGTGTGGGTAGCTGGGAGGTTTGTGTTAACAGACTTTCTGCCCTTTGGTTTTTGAAGGCTTCTGGCTTAGGATTTTGCAGCTTAATGACTTTCTAATAAAAGATATTATATACAGTTGTCTTCAGCAGCATGAATATTGGAAGAAAGTTTTATTAGTAGACAATCTATAACAGCTTTCTGGGTTTGAGGCAACGTTTGTGTGTGCTAACCTGAGAGGCAGTAGATCTAATACTGCACAGATTTTGTTTGGGTTTGGTGTTGTTTGGGTTTTTTTTTCCCCCTTCCCCTCCAGAGTCCTCTTCTGCTGTATGGTTGCAGTCTAATTTCCATTGTATTCACTCTGCTATAGAAATACTTAATGTCAGGAAGGAGATATTTACTGGAATACACGAGTCCAGAATTCATCATGATTCAGTGTGAAATCTGCTCGCCCTTTGCTCCCCACCCCCTCTTGAATTGGAATGAAATGTGCCTTAAACTGAAGTGAAATACATCACATGCAGCAACAGTGGGCCCTCGCTTCGCCTCTATTCCTGGTGTGAAATCGATATACTATCTTTCCTCCTGACCTGTTCTGTGACCTCCATTGCAGCTTTCATGCTGAACAGCAATTGCTTTGAACAGTCCGGGTCTGCCACAGCTCACAAATGATTCTCAGCTTCTGTCTAAAACTGGTGCTGATAACAAAGGCTTGATTTTAAATAATGCAGTTGTAGTCATCTTCTAATTATGAATTACATGAAAGTGCATGGTCTTCTATTATTAAATGCTTTCAATAGCATGTACAGTAGGTGTGCAGCTGGAATAGCTCCTCACTGAGAAGACGCAGGAGTTCTGTTCCTAAATGCATCTGATAAACTTTATGTTGTATGGAAAAGGAGAAATGTAGCAAATACTTCAGAAGACTACTAATGGTAGTTTTAAGTGGAAACACGCTTTTCTTTTGACTTTATTGCTGGCTAATATAGTAAAATTACTTTATTTTTTACTAACATTTGATTTTTTTGAAGGAAAAAACATGTTGGGTGATGTGTACATTCTCAGAAAGGGGGCTGTTTCTCAAATGAAGATGTTCGAAAGCTGTTGCAAAACTAAGCAAAACCCAATCCTTAAAAAAAATCAAAGCAGAGAAAAACTCATTCAGCATTCCTGATTACTAACTAATAGTGATTCAGGAAATATCAGCAATTTGAAGACATTTATTTTTGAGTGTGATTTACCAGAGGATTACTGAAAGTAAAGATGAATTGGAGATATACTGGGCATTTATGCTTGCACCAAGAAGTCTATTGTGCTATCAGCTAGATTACCTTAATAGCCTTTACTAGCTTGGAGGTGAAGGATCTGCATGAACTGCTGGATAAGCATTCAGGATTTTCCAAACTTTTGTGGTAGGAAATAAGATATCTACGTATTTCTGTTATGAAATTATTCTCTTAATCAAGTATTTCTCTGCTGTTCTTCTCTGGGAAACACAAATTTACCTGCAGCAATTTTGACTTCATCACTGAAGTTTCAACAAAGTGCAGTTTACTAAGCAATGCTAAACCCTAAAATGGTAACTGTAGTGTCCAGATTTCCCTTATTTATGAAAATGTTTACAGTGAAATTAGTTAAAATAGTGTGATATTCACTCATACAATACTTAACTATATTAAAAAATCTAATTCTTTTATTGCTTCTTTCTGTATCTGTTCTGGCTGTTACCAGCTTAGATTTCTTGTATCACCAGAATCTGTGGAGAGATGCATATAATAATAGTGTCTGTATAATACAAAGAACCATAAGGAGTGGTTGTGAATCACTGGTGTCAGATTAAGTAGTATGTTGCTGAAATAATATCTGTTTGTGAAGTTATATCTGTTTGGAACATTTTCCAGCAATCTTTATGGAGGTTTGCCATTAATCACCTTTACTTGGAGAACTTGCAGTGAGCTTTAACCACTTTATTTCCAAAATCCTTGTAATGTAGGGACTCAAGATAAACTTGGTGATGTAGTATCACTGTCCAGTAGCGGCATTAAAAAAAACCCAAACAACAACAAACCAAGCAATCAGTAAAGGCCCACAACCAGCACCAATAAAAAACCCAAACTGTTAAAGGATTCTCTAAAAACATGCCTTAATGGGCTTGTAAGAATTAGATAACTGGGGATCAAAAAGAAAATAAACAGGTGGTGTTGCTGGGAAATGTTTTTACTCTTCTCCCTTTCCAAGCAAGTTTAAATGCTTTTTTTTACAAAAAGAACAAAACCCAAAAAACTTTTCCTATATTTTTCTCTGAGACTTTCAGTACCCTCAGCTGTTTTCTTTCCACTAATACTTTTAGATTGCCTTATGTTTTCACACACTGCTCACAAAGAGGTGTTTCCCAAAAAGAGATGCTTTTCAGAGTATGTCCAGACCAGCAATAGAATTTGTATACATTTGAGCACTAGTTACCGAGGCTATTCCTTAATAACATCATCCTTTTTGACTGCTAAACCAACACCTATGGTTTCCTGTACAACTCATGCAGGGTTATTTTCAATAATATTCAACTGATCTGTTAGCTGTTTGTTTTTAAACAGTAATTTAAAATAACTACTCTTACCATAGATGAAGTAACATATTGCATTATATATAGTGTAGCCCCAAATTTAAATAGGTATGTGTGCAGTAGTGTAGTTTCAAGGAAAAGAATCCCTGTTCAGTTATCTGCAAACAAATACAAGTTGATACCATTGCTTTTAGTGTTGAATAAAATTTGTGTTTATGTATCTGGGATGGAAACTGCACTTGTAAAAGGAGGGGGGATTTTTTTTTTTACTTGTTTAACTTTGTTGTTTATTTTTTGTACAAAATTCCTGTTTGGGGGGCTGGGGGTATGTGTGGAGGGTGTGCATGCACACTTCAGCACATGTAGTGCTACAGACAGAAGTCCATCTGCAAAACTTATGCTCCAAGTAAGCAAAGGGAAAATGAGTAGCTCATTTTCCATGCTGCTGCTGGTGGTGTTTCTTTGTAAATACAGTCTTACAGTCTTAGTTGAATATACTCTTTTTCTGTGAGAGTGTATTTTGTTAGGACTTGTTGTACAGTCGTTCAAGAGCTGTTCTTGTTGCTGAAATTTCAGAATGAATAATGGGGTCTCCTGTTCATCATGATAATCTGTTTTAGTGGTGAAAGACTGTATAGTGGCTTGAGACTTTTTTTTTTTAAATGGCACGATATTATTCTAACCTAAAAAGGGAGAGTAACTCTTGCTTTTCCTTTCATGGAATATTCTTAAACAGCATTTTCCAAACATTTTATTAAAATTAAATTCTCTCAGCCAGAGGGCTTTTTAAAAATTATCATGAATATGAGCAAGCAGTGCAGGGTATGTTCCCTTCAATGAATTGCTGTACAAGACTTGATGCCTATTCTACCTTTCCCAAAATCTGATATTGAGCAATTTATCTTCTAAATAATACTCCCGAGTGTTAAACCTGAAATGCTTTGGCTTCAGCCCAAGTCAAACCTCAGGAAGCTTATTCTCAGGAGCATATTCCCTATCTCTGTAAATGTAATTGTTATAATGAATAGAATACATGTGTCAGGATATTCCTTAGGAGTATCACCTGTTTACTTTCTGGTCCTGAATCAGAAAAATCAAAGTGACAGCATGAAACTCACAGAAGGGTTTTGGATACAAATTATTTATTTAAAATAAATAAATTCTGCAAGTCAAACCTGAGAGATGGGACAAATTATACCCCTCATCTGAGGAGTTTGAAAAGCTTTAATACTGACATACAACAAGAAGAATGCTTGCACCTGTGTTCTGCAGAGCTGTGCGTAAGACACCCCTACTTCACACTATCTTAGGAGATCCTGTCAGCAGAAATACTTGAGTAGTAACTATTTAAAACCACCAACAAACTTGGAATCATAGAATGGCTAGAACTGGAAGGGGCTACCAGAGGTGATCCAGTCCAACCCCCTGCAAAAAGCAGGGACACCCCCAACTAGATCAGGTTGCTCAGGGCCTCATCCAACCTGGCCTTGAACGTCTCCAGGGATGGGGCATCCTCTCCAACTGGTCCATGTCCTTCTTACGTTGGGGTTTCCAGAGCTGGACACAGTACTCCAGGTGAGGTGTCACAAGGGCAGAGTAGAGGGGGAGAATCACCTCCCTCAACCTGCTGGCCACGCTTCTTTTGATGCAGCCCAGGATGCGGTTGGCCTTCTGGGCCGCAAAGTGCAAATTGTAAACTTAGTGTATACTGCAGCAGTGAGGACTTTAAACCTGTGGATGCAGGTCTAGAACAGCAGCAGTTGAGTTTTTGCCCCTCATCTTTTACTATAACCTAGAGGAAATGTGCCTGGATGTCACTGTGGACAGCTCAGTGAAAGTCTTTGCTTTAGTGTTCCAACACCTAAACATAAATGCTAATAAAATGCTCAGCTGTATGGAGGGATGGGGTAGAAAATAGTATTGAGAAGGCTTCTAATGCCGCTATAGTATGAGTATTACAGCAAATACATTATAGTGTAGAGATCAATGGTATGACATCACCTGAATAATGTCTTCTGATCACTCAAAGAAAGATATGACAAGAATAGAGCCAATCTGAAATAATAAAAATATTTGTTTAACATGAAGAGACCAAAGAGATTGGGTAAGTGTCAAGAGAAGTAAGATGAGACATGAATGACAGAACATGCTAACAGATACACACTGAGTAATGCTGTATGCTCTGCTTTATAATGAGAAATGCGAGCAGACAGAAATTAAAATTAAAAGTTGATAACTTAAGAATGCACAAATGTACTCAACCTCCCTCCCTACACTGTATGAGTAATCATTGCATTTGATAGCCCTCTATATCCTCGATAGCAAAACTGTAGAAAGATTCAGAAAGGATGTGATATTTGTTGAAGTATTGAAGACATTCACCATTTCATCAGAGGATGCATGAAGGGTTAGGAATTGAAGACCTCGCTTCAGACTGATAGTGGCCTGCTCTGTGACCTTGGGCTTCACCTCACTGGTTTTGGGTTTTTTGTTTTGTGGGGTTTTTTGTGTGGTTTTTTTTTTTTTTTTGTTGTTGTTGATTGGGGTTTCTTTCCTTAGCTGCAGATGTTTTTTGTTTTAAAGGACCCAGGATAAGGCTTACAAAACAATTTAACTGCTTAACTGGTAAGAAGGTGCTAAGCCTCATGTTTAATTGGTATCAAGTTGGGTTCCTATGTAAGAATTAGCTGTCCAAGTGTTTTCTGTATCTCATCTCTATGTAAACAACACCAAACTTAAGAGATGTAAATAAAACCAACCCAAAACTCCAAGCCATAGAACTAGGCGTGGTAAGGTATATATGAGTCAAATACTAAGTGGATGGACTTCTATAGTAATCTTATCCTCAAGGCAGCTGTTTTTTCAAAGCTATTCACACTTTATGTGCTTATGAAATGCAGCAAAACATCAGACCCAAGTCGCATAATCAATATTGATAATTGCTTCAGTCTGTGCTGCTTATAATATCAGTGTGGGGCGGGGGGAGAGAGACACCAAAACACCGGCAGATGGATATACAGGTTAGTTTATCTAATAGTTCAGTGTCCTGGACATGGTTTTATGTCCTTTTACCTACATGAGATTACAGTCAATTTGGCTAGGAGTTTCCTCAGCAGAGGCCAACCCTGAATTCTACAGTGAGAGGGGACTTGTACATGCAAGTCAGCCAGAGCTTTATTACTTTCTGTGTAGTTATCATGTTGCAGCCTGCGGTAAGGCTTTGGTATGTGTATATAGGGATGTCTGGTTTAGGCAGCAGGAAAACATGCACATTGACTGTAAGGGACATATTTCTAGGAAGATCCATATTGATGGTATTCTAGCATACATATTAGTGGTGCTGTCTGCTCTTTTCTGCCTACAGTGATGTTCTTCATATCTTGATTTGATTCTGTCTTAAAGGATATTAACACTTCTCCATCCTGCTCGGAAATCTGGTGGTACAGAAAACACATTTAAGTTGGCTTTGGGTTGATTTGGTTTTTTTTCTCCTGGCTGGTGTACAGACCAGGAATAGAAATGAGTGGTGATCCTAGGGTGGCTTGGCTGCTTCAGCCCCTTCTTTTCTTCAAGGGATGCTAATATGCCCAAAGTGTCAGGCAGAAGGCTCATGTAGTCTCTTGGTGTTGGTCAACTGATCAGAACAATTGTCTGTGTTCTTCTTGGGCTTAATATCATTCAAAAAAAGTTGTAGGACCTCATTCTAAAGCTGTCTATGCACAAAAATGAGGAAATATACATAGAAAGCTGATGGAAAAGCAGAGGAAAACTGTCCAGAAGTCAAAGCAAAGATGATGTGGATAAGGTTTAATTTGGAAACTTGAAATTCATCTGAGTTTCTGTAATATCTCCTGTTTTCACAGCTGATGTCATTTAGGTTTTGGCTATGAGGTGAAAATGTGTGTTGTTTTTTTCTTATGTTAAAATTATGGTTTAGACAGGATTAAAGTTAAAGGAAGGTAGATCTTGCATGACTTCTGAGTTATTTTCAAAGTTTTAATGGGAAAAATATTTCAGTGTCTGCCAATTAACTGGACAGTTTTAACTGTAAGCATCAGATCTTAACCTTACGATACTTATACAAAATGAGGTCTGCAGGGGTGGCAGTAGGTGAAGACTCTATACACTGTAGTCTCCTAAGTTTCCCCAAACATTCAAGAACCTAGCAGAGTTTTCATATCACTGTTTTGAGTAAGGTCAGCTAACTTCTGTCTCTGAAGACTACAGTTCATGGACAACAGGAAAAAACATTGTGTCGGTTGTGTTCAGTGAACTCTCATCCATGCCAGGACGAAAGGGAGCCTAAGCCCCAATTTGTCCTCAGAACACCATGCATTCACTGTCCTGTTTTGAAGACTGTAGAGATAACTGGAAAAAACCTTATTTTTCTGATTTTTTTTTCTATGACTTCCTTAAAACTCTCTCATGAAATCTTTGATAAGTTGTTTAATGAGGTAACAAGTTCTGTTTCAGTATTTGAAAATCAGACACCAAGCAATAAAAAAATAATAATTCTGGAACATTCTTATTTCATTATCCACTCCAAATAGTTATAAGCTCCATCTTCTGTAGGGAACCATGACTTTTTAAAAAACTAAATCATTAGGCATGCATATAAACTGTGTTAATGTTACAGAAAGTTACCTTAGAGTTGCCATAAAATATTCTTGCAATTTAGGATTATGTTTTTTTGAAGAAAGAAATCTGATCTCTGCAGAAAACATCATTGGAATTCTTCATCCTGGCAGGATGTATATAGTGTGTATACATATAGTGCAACTTTTAATGATTCGTACCTACATTTAGAAAGAACTGTAATTCTAAGAGATGTCCTAATTATGTACAAGACATGTCAGTCAAGGTACTACTTGGCATTTTTGACTCCCACCAAAAAAGAGGGCATTTTTCTAAGGGTTTTATTGTACCAGTTTGTATAGGGCATACAGGACTTAGTCTTTACCCATATGTCAGCCTTAACTCTGAATTTTCTTGCTTTCCAAGTTTGTTAGCTATTTGCATTACTTAAGATATATTTTTTAAAAGTTTAATATCTTACTTCTCAGAATAAAACAGGGTCCAGTTAGTTAAGGTTTCAGTTGTATGTGTAATGCAACTTCCTAAGCTTGTCATGCATCAAACTGTTATGGCTGGCAATTGTTTAAAAAAATTCATTTTGTTATGAACTAGCCTGTTTTCAACTGGGCTGTTCAGAGATGGATTGCTTTCTGGAGTTTTTGACAGGTGTAATTGTTAAGGCGTCATCTGTTCTTGTTTGCACAAAATACATTTTAGCCAACTGTAGGACTTGCCCGCTAATCTTTCTCACATCATTCCATTCTTTGCTTGCCACCAGACAAATCCCCTGTTATTTGACCAGATGGTGGAAAATCCATTCTCATGATAAGTTGCTTCTAGTTTGCATTTAGATTACCTGCAAAAATGGAACAATTTACTACTCTGCCTCTAACCATCTCTTTCCTCCTTTTTTCCCTTAGTTTGACTTCTTGTAACTAATTATTTAAATTCTGCCCTGTGAGTTAAAATTAGTTATAGCTTACGCATTCCACGTGTATGTAAATGCACTTAAGTTCCACCTAAAGTTGTATGATGAATCTATCTTTAGTGACACAAAGATAGAAAGATGAGCTGTGTGATGTGCAAACACAGCAGCTCATAATCCTTTCACATCAGAGGTGATACTTACCTTTAAAAAGTTCAAAAGTATGCAACCTCTGAAAAGCAAGGTCAGGTGTGAGTGTGCACCCAGCATCATCATCATCTTAGAGCATCGCACACCAAGGAATAGAGGATACAACTATTAAGTAAAATACCCAGTTTCATGCAGTGTTTGCATGCTTTGTCTGCTATATTTCCATCTTCTTTGGAAAATAATCCTTTGTATAACAATTAGTTTTTACCTAAAACTTTTTTTCCTTTCTTATCATGAAGTGGTAATCTTTTGCTGTCTATAATCTTATATGGGCATAGGTGTTTTTGTTTCTCAAACCAGGCAAAACCCACCTAAAATTGGGGTGAGCTAACCACTGCAAATTGATCAGACTCAAATGCTCTTCAGTGCTCTAATTTTTAATACAGAGAAAAATACAAGAAATCAATTTGAAAGCATAAAATAGAACAAGAATATACAGTACCCAGAGTTAAAGCCAATATACAGTTTTATCTTGAGCTAAATCAATTTAGTATGTGGAACCAGAAAGCTATACTCTATCTGCTGACATTATGTGCTAAAAACAAGTTAGAAAATATAATTTGGTGAAGATTGTCTAAATTATTTTTTCAAGAAATAGAAACCACTTAAACAACCAAGGCTGACTGTCTTGATAAACTTTTATTTGGATCCTAATAAATAATTTTTGTTACTTGTTTGTTTTGTATGCTTGTTGGTTTGGGTTTTCAGCTTTTTCCAGTAACAAATGGTGAATAAGCTTATCTGAGGTAGTCTTAATTTCCAAACCACAGCCACATAGCTATATGATCATAATTAATTGTAAATACAAATATATTTAAATGACAGCTGAAGTACATAGGGCATAGGACAGAGCAACAGGTCTGATGGTGTTGGGCACTTTCTAAATACATAAAATACAAACATAGCCTTTTTTCAGCTTAAAAGTTGATTTAGCATGGTAAATGCATTTCCTTAAAAGGAACCCTAATGATAAGAAACAAACATCATACAATAAGAAATGGGTGGTTTTTCTCTGTGTTTTGTGGTTGGTGTTTTCCACCAGCCTCCTCGAATCATTGCTCTAAGTGGTATAGTTATAACGGTGGTGTGCGCTTTGAAATGTACTCTGTAGTGTCTTAGGACTATTTATTTTTTTCAGGTTAAGCTCCATTCTGTGTTTATTTAGATGCCATGCAGTTGCAATGAAATCAGTAGGACTTTGAGATATACAGCAATACAGATTTGGCTCAGTGTTTTCCGATATTTATTTTTATTATGGTTTCTATTACAGAAGAGAAGTAGAATTCAGCCCTATACGGTGCAAAGGGAGGTTTACTTTCCCTTGGACTAGCATCCACAGCAACTGTGTTCTGTGGAGAGCCTCACTACTTCTTTTTCTGAGTTTAAAACCACAACACATACACCCACCAAATAAAGGTTCCATATTCTCACTTCTTCCCTGTCTTTGGTTGCGATACCTAATTCTGGCTAGATGTAAAATAGGATTGTGAGTCAAAGTCCAAAACTTTAATCTGGGTTTGAATCACAGAATGATTGCAGCTGGAAACAATCTCTTGTCCAAGCCTCCTCATGTGGAGCAGCAGGGTTATGCAGGGTGGGTTGCCAAGGTCCAGGCAGATATTTGACTATCTCCAAGGATGGAGACTCCACAACTGCCCTGGGAAACATGTTCCAGTGCTGTGTCACCCTTGCAGTACAAAAAGTGTTTCTTTATGTTCAGATGGAACCTCCTCTGTTTCTGTTTGTCATTTGAAAAAAGAACAAGGACTGCATTTTCTGTAAAAAACGAAACAAACAAAAGCTACCAGCCAGGTGTGCTACAGCAGCTTGGTGCAGTGAATATTTGTTTAGGACCTATTTTATCACAAGGGTGCTCAAACCCACATGTGCCACTTCCCAGAAGAAAGCCACAGCTTTTTGAGTGTAAATGTTTTCTGAGTAAGCTGCATTCCATTCCACTTGTTTAACTACTCAAGTAGTAATGATAATCAGTATTGCTATTCAAGGTTTAGTTGGCCAGAGAACCAGTGGATGGATTTTTGCAAGGACTGCTAATGAGGTTCTGAATGACTGCTAACACATAGCATGCTCTCACTGGTTCTCTTTCATCGAGTTACTCCTGATTGTTTTTTTTAAAACTTGTTTTAAAAATAATACTCTTGTTTTAGCAGGAAAAGTTATCATGATATTGAAGACTCTTCTGTGTTCCTGTGTGATTTAATCTAGGTGATTCTACTCAGGCAGGGGGTTGGACTAGATGGTCTTTCGAGATCCCTTCCAACTCCTAATGCTCTGTGTGTGTTTATGTCCCTCACTTTAGAGAGTGGTTGTTAGTAGTTATCTTTGGAGCTGGGGGTGTGGACACTGAACCTTTAGCTGAGAGGCATGGAAAGCCTAGTTTTTCTGTGTCTTTGCTGAAGCTGTGCCAAACCAGACCTCTCTTCTAGTCTTCTTTCATAAAAAAAAAAAAAAACCAAACAAAAAAACCCAAACTAAAAAAACCCCAAACCACCACAAAAAGAACCAACCAAAAAACTATCAAAAACCAAACCAACCCAGAAAGAACTTCAGCGCTCTGAAGATTTTGAGGCTGGAGTTCACTTTGATATAAGTGTTTTCTGGGTGATCCAGAGTGAACTGTTTGTGCATCTCTGGCACAAACCACAGATAAGAAACTCTTGTCTTCTGCATTTCTTTTTTTACTAGCTTGCATGGCTCCCTACAGGGAGGCATATCCCATTTGAAGATGCTTAGCTTTCTTTTTATGCTCTGTGAGGTGCTTAGGCATCTAACCTAAAGGCCCTGGGTATTACAATAAATGTTGAGGCCTTAACTGATGAATGCAGGAACATCCCAGAGCACAGAGGTGTTTGGTCCTGCCTTCATCACTTAGCTGTCTCCTCCCTCCTACATATAGGTTCCTATAAGGGCTGAAAACAGTGCTGAGACATGCTGAGACCAGGTTTCCAATTTAAATTAGCAAGGCAGCAGGGCAGTGAAGACTTGCAGTGGTGTGCATTTGCCACTCTGAGTACGTGCAGCCTTATTGAGGAAGGCCCTCTTTCCACAGTAGATAAGCTTTACAAGAAAATGGAAAGTTGTCACTGGATAATGATACCAGAGTGTATTTTTTTTCTCAAACCTCCAGTCTGAAATTAATGTTGAAACAAATATGTGATTCTAAAAAACAAGACTAGCTTAGAACTAGATAGACATAATACTGTAAAAGTAAAAGAAATTATAATTCTATATTGAAAATAATATATTTTTAAAAAGTCACAGCATAAAATTCTACATTTGAAAAAAGGGGTAAAATTTCTCAAATAACTTACTCTAGCAAACTACTGTTATATTAAAAGGGAAAAGGTATTAATTTGTGGAAGATACAAAAGCATCTAAAATGTGTTTTTATTCCAATGAAGAGGGAGGAAGGAAGGAAGGAAAGGAGAGGAGAGAAAAAAAAAAAAAGAAAATTGTTGGGTACTGTTTTGTGTGCAATTCCCAAGTATATTTTAAAAACAACATTGAATTTTTATAGCCAAATTATATTTTCTGCTACCAGGAAATTGGGGAGGGATGAATAATAGAATGATTGACAAATCTTTTAGAGCCTGATTTTACAAGATGCTGCGCACCTCCTGATTGCTGCCAATCACTTTCATTTTCTTTCAGTAGATCCGAGAACATATGGCATTATTCAGATGGTGCTGAGCACCTTCAATCACAGTCCTCATAATGCCACAACATTCTCATTCTGTGCAAATGTGAGAATTGCTGTTGACATTTTAAATTGGAGGGTTATTTGGTCTTTGTCTGGACAAACTTCTAGCTGATAAAAAAGGATGTTCTGCCTGCCGAAGGACTGTAACAGTAAATAACAATCAGTCTTATAAGCACTATTGCATATACCCAAACCATACGAAGTACCAATTTAATTCATAAAATTCTTTACCTCTTCCTCTTTTGATGGGGGGTGGGGAGGGGTCGGGGAATATAGTCTTCTTGTGGAGAACTGAAGTTTAGTTTACTCTCAGTGCAAATTTTGAAAAGTGGAAATTATGGATGTTATGTGCACAAGGCAGTTGACTTAGAGACCAGGAAGATGTTTAATTAAAAAAAAATCAATTTCAACATACTGATTTGTCCTGCATTACAGTTACCTGTAGAGAACCTCTAGTCATGTCTATCTGTTTTTGATGCCTCTACAGAATAACTGTCCAGCATCCTCTGCCCAACCAATCAGAATGTAGGAAAATCTACCGATATGACGGAATCTACTGTGAATCTACCTACCAGAAGTATGTTGAAATCTGTGTGAGTCTTGCCTCTAGCTCGTGCATTTAGTGCTCGTGCTCTCCTGCTATTCAGAAATTACACGTGTGTTGAAACCATACCCCTCTTCTTGTGTGCAAAACCTCTTCAGCAGGGACAGAAAAATGTTGTTTAATTCTTTGGGATTGTGCTCTAAAAGCTAAAAAGCAAATAAAAAGCCCGATGACTTTACTAAATCTCTTGCATATGCTTCTGTACAGTGCAAAAAACCAAGAATGTATACACTGGAAAATCTAGGCAAAATGTATTGCACAGGTGCTTCACATCTTAGGGATTTGAAAGGTGTGTTATGTATAAATTAGCTGTCACTTTTTTCATTCATGTAATGGAATGATGAGTTGCAATTTACATAATCCTTTAAGAAGTCAAATTATACTGTCATGTAGCAGACTTAACATGCTAGCTAGGATTTCATAGCTTTGCAGCTAATTAGTATGTACCTTACAGGACAGTTAAATTGAAGTTGAGTCCTCTTGCTTTGCAGTCATTTGCTTTTGTCCGTTGCCTGAACGGAACCCGCTTTTGTGCAGAATTCAAGATCCTTACTGGTGCTTCTGACAAAAGTGCTCTTGCTGTGGGCAGGCAAATGCAACATGCTTGACTTTGGTCTAATTTAGTGTAGCAAGGATTTAATAATCTATTTCTACATAGTATGAAAAGTATACATTTGACAGGTATATATTGTAGATGGTTTTATATTAACGTATTGCAAATGCACTATGAGTTTTCTGTGATCTTGTTGGATTTGGAATCTGCTTCTTGTCACTTAGAATTTACTGTTTTGTATCCCACTGCTATTATAATTTTCTGTGTAGAAGATTTCATTTTCTAAAACCCCCTTTAAGTTCTAAAAATCAGTTGAACTGCATTGCAATAAAATCTTACTTTGGCGAGACAGTCATAATCATGATAACTACTTAGGTGGCATTCTGACATCCATCTGTTTTATTCCATAACCTGCTGCTTGTTTCCTGAATCTTTTCTTGAATCTTTCCTTTTAGTAACAGGTACAACCACATCAGTAAGAATTGTCACTTTGGTTTACTGAAGTGAAATGAGAAAAAGAAATCTAGATTTATCGGTGTAATTACAGCAACACTATAACTTGGTGAGCAAAAATGAAGACCTGACCTCTTGCTTGGCTTTTCTGTGAACGTCTAAGTTTGCCGTGAGATGATTTATTAATGATTTTACATTGAATTCTAAATATTTTGTGAACTTCTAGAAGTTTTGATGCTTTTCCTTTTTGTCTCTCCAGAAAATGGTCCACAGTGACAAAAGCAGTCTTGATCTAGATTGGTTTTAAATGTTATCACAGAACTTCGGTGGTCTTACTTTTCTTTTAACTTGAGTAAGCATACAAACCAGATTTGTTGTGTGCTAATTATATAAATTTTAGTACAACTTCGAAGTTTTGAAACTCTGTGGAAATAACAAAACTTGTTACGGTCTGCCATGACTTAAATACAGTGATGGGTTCACTCTGAACGCTGCAGCGTAGCTAATTATTTTAATTTTTGTGATTACACAGAATTTATAGATATTATCTCAAAATAGTGAGCTGTGCTGACCACAAAATGGTAACAGCTGTTGTTCATGTATAAGTAGGTGTATGGTTACAAATATGGCTAAATAGCTTTTTCCAAAAAAAAAAGACAAAAGTAAAAAAAATCAGACTGGTGATGAAACAGTGTTGGTTTTGACATCTGTTTTGTCACACCCAAAATGTCAATTATGAAGTATTATCTCTCAGTTCATCTCACCTGTAAAAATAACAAAAAAAAAAACCCACACCCCACTTCCCCCACCCCACCCTAGATTATTTTTGAAAGCTTGTGGCTAGCTCTTTGTACAGAAGAGAAAGCTTGTTGATCTCTCTTTATACTTACTTCACTGGAGTTCTCTGAAATACTGTTTCTGTCTTCTTCCCAGTGGATGTTTTTGGTACTATTTCCAGTAGTAATTTATTTCCAATGATATAACAAGCTACTGGAAACTTCTCACTAACCAAGATGAAAAAAAAATATATATATATATACTTTTTAAAGCTTATGCTTCAGTGCTACAAGGCATGAACGTTTGGCACCAGATACCCACTTGCATCTCTTAGGCAGGATTAGTCTCTACTCTTGATTTCACTGGGGAAAGAAGAATGCATGTAAAAAGGCCACTGGTAGTCAACAGGAAGGGCTGTGTTGACACTCCCTTTTCCTTGTTGGTTAATATCTGGGCTAGACACAAACCAGCAAACTGCTTACTGTAAGAGTGAAAAGATTTTTAAGGACTGGCCATGAAGACTAGGACAGGACACAAAATTGTGGGTTTGGGAGCTTGACTGTTCAGGTTTGTGTTGTTTTTTTTTCCCAACCTCTTTTAAAAGTAATATTATGTGGAGAGCCTAGTCTGGATTCATGCTTAACCACATACCTACTTAAAGTATTCTTAGTAAAGCTGCTTTACAGAAAGGATCAGAATATCTCTATCCCAACTGCTAAAATTTGAATGGATGTTACTACGGCCTTTATTCCAAAATTTTATTTGGAAATCATTTTGAGATGTAACCTTTTCAGTGAAATCTTGTGCAATACATACTAGAAATATCATTTTGCAAGAATTCTTAAAGTTGTATGTTTGTAAATACATCATAGTAGTATACAAAAAATACTGTGAAAAGTATTTTGCAACGTCAGTTCTTGAGAAGCTGTACTAATAATTAAATTAGCTATTTTAATATAGATTCATCTAGTCTACTTATGATACTCTTGCAATTGAATCACATAGCTGCTGTTAGATACTTAACTTGGAACAGAGTACAGTTTCAAAAGCTGTTGGTGGAAAAAAGCAATTTTTTTCCTTCCCTTTTGTCTACCACCTTGTTTTCTATGAGTCTATATTGTTTTAGGTGGCTGAGCATATAAATATGCTTTAAAAAAAAGGTTCTAAAATAAGCTTGAAAAAAATTGCAAATTGTTTGTGTTTGCTAGTAGTAGGGACTAACACATCAGCATTCTTAAAAAGGTTTTACTCTTGTCATCTATATAAAAAAAAACCCACAAGTCTTGTGCTGTGGAGGTGAAAATCAGAGGCCAGTCAGTTACTTGCCTGGAATACTGCTGTCCATCAACTCCTGAATATTTCCTCTTTTCATTTCCAGTCCCCACAGCTATAGCTAGGAATGTCCAAGCTCTTCTTTTGTGATGTCAGGCAAAATTGACAACAAAAGGAAATATTTCTTGTTCAGTTCTAGCTACTTCACTAAACTGAACTGCCATGGTTTTTCCCTCCTGTCCAGGTTGAAAATCCTTTCTTCTGCTTGCTTAGACGCCTATGGTTTGCACTCTTGTTCACCTTTATGGAGTGTCAAACAGTGAACAAAGCCCTGGTAGAAGATCTCCAGAGATATCCCAAGAGGAGTGCAGCTCCCTGCCCATGCCCTGGTTTTATTTGTTGCTAAATTACAAGGAGTAATGGTGTGTCAAGAATAAGATGGTTTTTGCTTGTCTGCAGGGAGTTTGTTGTGTACAAGCAGAGGGTATCTCAGGGCTTTTTTTTTTTTTTTTTTTTCTCAGTGTGGAAGCTATTCCATTCATAAAGTGGCCCTTCAGAGAATCACCTGGGTTGTGAGTGGAAATTCTTGGTTTGGTCTGTTTACAATGTAAGGGTGGAAGAATCACCTCTTCCCCATTTCTTCCTCTCCATATTAGGCAGAAGTAAAGGTCGTGTCTCTTGTTAGGAGCATAGAGAGCAGGGGAGAGTTCTACAGTAAGGTATTTTCTAAATACGGAAGTAAAAGAACTTGCTTATTTAAATCCCAGAAATACGGCTTTGGAGTTATTGTCTTATTAGCTCGCTTTTCTCTGTTAATCTTCAAGATAGTGAAATGAGCACAGAACAGAAAGCTCATTGATTTCAGCCTAAGTAGTGAAGCAGCTTGTCCTGGAAGGTGTAGCTTAGTCATATCCGCATTATTGTCATGAGTCTGGAGGTGCTCAAAACAGTCAATCTTAACAGACAAAAATAAGCTCCTCTCAGACTATATGTTGACTTAAACCCATAAATATTTGTACAACTGAAAAAGAAAAAAAGGCTGAAGGCAAAACAATTCTTGTCAGCCTCCAAGGTTTAACTTAAGATTTGTTTGTTTATCAAATGGATAAAACAAAATCAGAATTGCTTTGTATGCCCAAGACATATCATAGCCCTGCTTGACAATGCAAATAAGAATGTCAATGTTTTAATGAGCCATATAGCTCTCCCAAGGTTTCTAGTGAAGGAATTCAACCAGAGAGAACATGGGAAGTTGAATGATTTTTTTGGGAGGTTGCTGAAGGAGTCTGCAGTGCTCATTGCCACCTTAATATGAACAGAACGGTAAAAGACCTGCAGAGAAGGAGCTAGTGGTTCCACACAGACATTCAGAAGGTTGTCACAGTGGGTTAAAGCCCTTGCTGGCTCCTCTGCTGCTGGGCTGCTGGTTCAGGTTGGTAAAGTCATTTAAGCAGTACAAAGAAGTTGATAATAGCTGAGAGGTCATATTCTCCTTCCATCTTTCTGTTTTTTAGTGGAGGTGTTGCTCACAAATTGGCTTGGAAAAGCATCACATCTTTCTGACTTCTCATTTGTATATCCTGACTCTTCTTCTGTAGCTGAGGAAAAGATGCAGTAGTCTGAAATAATTATTTTAGCTGCAGGAAAAACATGTAATGTAAACAAAAGGGCTGCCATTCAAGCTAATGCCAAAGGATACATGAGGATTTTGTCCCAACAATGGCTTCAGTATCTCATGGTTAGTAGTTAAACTAAGAGCATGTACTGAAGAAGGTCGTGTTTAGTCTGATCCACTCTGACACAGGAAGGAGATGCAGTCATGTTGCACAGTAGACCTTTCTTTGGGGGAGTGTTCCCTCACTCCACATCTTGGTTTTTATTTATTTTTCTCCTTGCCGTGGGAATTTAATAGGAATACTTGAAGATTCTATGCATCTCCTCTTCATAAATTTTACTTCTTCTTAGGCTATTGTAGCTTCCAGTATTTTCTAAATCGTTCTCCAGCTAACTGATGCAACAGGCCTTGAATATATAACAGCCAATTCTTACAGCCTCAGTGTGCAACTGCCTGGCAAAACTTTATCCTTGATACAGGTGCCAATGCCTGCTCTCAGCTTTGTGTAGCTTCGAGCATCTCTGCAGGTTCTCTGTACTGAGCTTTTCTAGATGTCTTTTGCAGGAAGAAAAAAAGTCTTTAACCAAGTTGAAAACACGTTTGAAAGTGAGCCAACATCTCCTTTGCATGTAAGATTTGAGTGGGCTTTCTCTGGATGAGAAATGAGATGAGCTGTGCCACTTAAAAATGATTAATGATCACTGGCTAGCATGAAGTTGAACATCTAATCCTTGGTTGATTGGAACATTTCAGAGAACAGCACTCAAAAATGTAATTTTTCAATAATGGAAATTTTGCCATACTTATATTTCTATTATGACACAGATGTTCCACTGGCTTTAAACTTTGAGATTAATGGAACATAGACTGAATAGAGAGTGAGATGTATACATATAACCTCAACATTTTCTTCCACTGGATAATAAAGGGCCACATTTAGGTTTACAAAACCTATTCAGTTCAATACAAATTTTTAAGATGCATTTAAGCTTTGCAGTACCTAATTGTAATATCTATTCTTAGTTAAATCCTAAAGTGAATTTGGTCTTGGTCGATTGACCAATTAGGCCAATTACATTTTGCTCTCTTGCACCCAATCTGTGTTTAAACTGGCTGGGTCTTCAAGTCCTGTAGCCCCACCCTCTCAATAGGATATATTCTAAATCATTCAGTTTGTTAATTCCTTTTTAAAACTGGTGTTTGTGGTTGTGTGTATATTATACAGAATTATTTTTCTTATTTAATTTTTATCTCAGATATTAAGGGATCTTTTTGTGTGTTGCGGATTTGGTGGTTTTTTTGGGGTGGTTTTTTTTTTTTGTTTGGTGAGGTTTTGTATTGCATGTTGTGTGTTAGTTCTTCCTCCTCCTTCACCCTGACAAGTCATTTGTTACTGGTTTCAGAAATGGAGAGATCAGTTCAAATTATCTGTGACTAAGCTACACTGTGTATTCAGCAGGGTTTCATGATTCCCTTACTCTTTTGGTAAACTTGCTGCTTTGCACAAATACAGCTACATTAACACACAGTATATCCAAAATATTACTTGGGAAAGCAGTGAGCAAGATAAGTTCATTTGCTTTACTAACAGTTTATACGATCATCCCATGACTTGAGGAAATAGTTCTCCCCCCAAAAATAAGGAGTTAGTCAAATACCTGTCCTAAAGCTCACATAGGTGCTGCGGGTTGCAGTAACAAAGCTTTCTTGAGCATTTGAGGTATACTTTTTGAAAGGCAGAGTTCCAGTGCTGTGCCTTCCTTATTATTATTCTTTTAAAGAATAATATCAGTTAATAAGCGTCTTGCAACTTCTGCTCCTTTTTAGAAGGAAGGTGCTGAGTATAAGAATTTTGGAAATCCAACTATTCTGTAATTAACCTCAAGTACAGTCCCTCTAAAGTGTGGTTACCTCACTTTTAGTCTGAAGTTTTCTAACTCTTATGTGGCAAAAACATAACAAATCCAGAATTAAGAGGCTGAAAAGCCCTCCTTTAAAATTAAAGATACTCTTTAAGCTCTTCCCCCTGCCCTCCCCACCCCATTGAGATGTAGGCAGTAACTTGGAGATTGTTGAGCCTCCTCCTTGCTAGCAGAGGCTTCCCATGCTCAGCAAGGCAAGTTTTACAGAATTGGAATGCCTCCTGTTCAATGAAGTCTCCTCATTTAAATACCTGTCTAGTCCATTTGCTGCCCCTGTGATAGTGCTCAGGGGTCAGACAGAAATTAGAACCATGTTGTTACATGCCATTTGAAACAGATTCTCGACATCAGTAGTGATTTATATAATCCTTTCCTATTGCTACTCCATGTTTACCTCCTTGTATGCCAAAGGATCTTTTTTGCTGCTCTAGACAGGGTTTTGCGCTGTAGGTTAATATTAATTTGGTTATCCACCGCCATCCATATGCCTCTTCCTAGGTTATTATATTGTCTTTGTGTGGAATTTGTGCTCTTAGTTACTAGATAGACAGCTCTGTGCTCAGCTGTGTTAAAACACATCTTATTCAGGTGAGCCCAGGCTGCCATGCAATCTGTGGAACTGACAACTCCCTGGTATTTACCATTTTATTATCTTTTGTGTCATCTGCAAATTTTACTGGGAAGGTTTTTATGTTTTCTTTCACATCCCTGATTTATTCTCCTGCACAGGTGCTCCGTAGGGAATAAAGAGCTCAAGGAGCTCTTTCCCTGCACGGAGTACTTAGGGTAGACCTAATCCATATTTCAGAGCTGCTGGTCATAATGGCTGGGAGCAGATTAGGGCTGCCGGCACTGATGAGTTGCAACCAAACAGGGGCAGTGAGTCATGAGCACACTCTTAACTTGCAGCAGTATGAGATGGCTGCAGTCTTTCTTTAAAATAATGTGAGGCTTGTTTTGTATAGTGATGCTGTTGAAATACAGAAGATGGTTCTCCCTTGAAAATTTCTGTGTCTCTAATGATTCCTACTAGGGAATTCCCATAATATTTGTGTGTGTGTGTTTTTTAAAGCCTGCTTGTGGAAACAAAGGTGTATTATTTGCAAATCTTTAGCAAATTTAGGGAATGTGTTTGCCCCAAAAGGGCAAAGAGGTGGTTTCTGGAAACCCTGAAATCTTTATACTAATGTTTTCCCTAAATTAATTAATTTCATTTTATTTAGAACAAAATTGGCTTTTCAAATGTTTAAAAACTTAGTGAAGTTATTGAGCATATTTTATTGGAAAATAAGTTCAGACTTTGCCAGAAATTAAACATTCAGGTAATACTTTGTCCTTCGCTTCTTACAACCCCAAAATAATTTATTTGAGCAAACCTCAAAATTGTGCTCTGAAAATTATTTTTCCCCCTTAAGTTGGCTACTTAGCAGGCCTGCACAGCCTTGTAGCTTGCTTAAGTTGTTTAGCAATCTATTAATTCTTCCACCTAGCCACGGGGCTTCATGATAGATACAAAAGTAGCATAGAATCATAGAATCATAGAATTTTTAAGGCTGGAAATGACCCCTAAGATCATCCAGTCCAACCATTAACCTACCGCCACCAAGTCTACCCTTAGACCATGTCCTCAAGCACTGCATCTACCCGTCTTTTAAACACCTCAAGAGATGGGGACTCAACTGCCTCCCTGGGTAGACTGTTCCAGTGCTTGATGACTTTCTCAGTAAAGAAGTTCTTCCTAATGTCTAACCTAAATTTTCCCTGGTGCAACTTGAGGCCATTACCTCGAGTTCTGTCGCCTGTTACCTGGGGAGAAGAGACCAACCCCCACCTCACTGCAACCTCCTTTCAGGTAGTTGTAGAGAGCAATAAGGTCTCCCCTCAGTCTCCTCTTTTCCAAACTAAACAACCCCAGCTCCCTCAGCCGCAAAACATGACTCGTGTCTTGTGGCCAGATACAGCAATATCACTAAAACTCATACTTATCTATGACAAAATGACTTACTGCTATTATAAATGCATTTTAGCAGAATCTGTAGTCAATTTAAAGTATTAATACTGTTTTGCTTTTTTTAATATAGCTCCAATTCCAATATGCAAAGACTTAGCAAAGTCTGCATAACCTCCAACTGGTGTACAGAAGACTTCTATTATATTTTTAAATTATTTTTTGTACAACACTTAGTTGTAAAGTTCCATGTTCATATACACATATATATATGTGTGCATGTCTACACACACGTTTCTGAAAAGAAAATACAACAATTTTTGTGGAAAAGACAGTGAAGTATAAAGCATACCCAAGTGAAATAGGTGACAATTTTTAATTTATGTAACTTTTAGGTATAAAGCAATCCTCCGGTTTTATTTGAAAAAGCCAAAACAAAACCCCAAACAACCCACAACATCAAAACCACGGTTTTATATGAACCAAAAATTATATAACTGGGATTTGCCCTTAATTTCGAGTAACTAGGGAATAACATTCCCGTAAATACCAAAAAATGTCTGATCAGCAGGAGGAAAGACACAGTCTGTCACACTTCAGTTTTCTGTTTGTTCAGCAACAGGCGACTGGTGCAAGTAGATACCTTTGCCTGTTAGAGTTGCATTGAACTTTCGCTTATAGTTTCATAAGTGACATTGGGTCTGTGCCACCTCTGAGACTGCAGACTGTGATGCAGAGTAGTTTAAGATGCTGTATCATGTACCATTTAATCAGGCTGCACTACTCGGAGTATGTGTTGTGTACTGGGAATAATTTGTGTGTAAAGCCTTTGCAGCTACATCTATATAAAAGGTGAAATTCCCCTACCTCCGCACAAAAGTCAGTTAAATGGACTGTGGGGAACGGAGCAGCAGTTGAATGAATTAATTTCATGTAGCTGTCCATAGCTGGCTGTGACACTGCAGTGTGCTTCTTCCATAGCTGACTTGCAGCCAGGGCCTGTATGCATCTTTGTGAAGTTCTTGGGCTGCTGAATTTCTACACATTGATCAATTGTCTCCTTGCCTAGAAGTGTCCTGGAAAGTCTTCCACCACTTGCTGAATTCCAGTGATGTATTTACGTGCCTGTAAGAGCTAGTAGAAGCTCTGTAAGCCTTGTGACTCTGGTGGGCTTTGCTACCTATTAGTATTATCTTTGCTGACTCTAAGATTGGAAATCTTCCAGCATTAGGAGGGGGAACGCTGGCACTGTCTCCTTTCTCTGCCTATCCTCTCATGTAAGCTACTGTATGCCTTGTTTCACAAGGCTGCGGGAGAAGGACTCTTCCCCAGTGGAAAATCCACTGGTGATTCTCAGTGATGTGTATTGATAGCCCAAGCAAAGGGAGATGGTGCAACGAGTTTCAAGATCTATAATGGCTTGTGACATTGGTCACATTGCTGGGTGGGATGAGTTTGGCAGCCTGTTATACTGGGGTTGTCTGGAAGCACTCCATGGTCACAGATGTTCCCTGTGCTAGGCTGCAGAGTAAGCAGTGTGTCACCTGTGTAATCAAGGACCAATACTGATCAGTGTATTGATTGTAACTGCATTTTGGTATTGCGTGTACTGTTGCTCTGCCTCAAGAATGCTGCCATGCTCTGCATTATGGGCCGGATATTATATTGAAAAGGACATTCTTCTTGGTAACTTGGCAAGTTGAATTGAGCGTTATTCAGTAGGGATAGAAAATGCACAAAATATTTTGAGTGGAATGCTGAGCTACGATTGAGCAGAACAGAAGTCAAATCTATAATACATTTAACTATAGCTTCATTAATAGGAGGTATTTAAAGGTTGTAGTATCCTAGTTGGGCAAAGCTGCATCAGCAGAAACCTCTAAGGCAGATACTATTTTACTTGCAAAACCGTTCTTTTATTGATATTGCTTGTTTTGCTAATAAGTTGTGATTTTCCTGTATGATTCCAAAGCAGACCTTTGCTGATATAGCCGATTACATGCTCAGTGCTTTGCCTCAGTGGTGTACCAAGATTGCTCTATTGGCAAAATGCTCCTAATGCAGACTTTGGATTTTAGTCATTCACTCTTCTTGATTTCAAAGCTCAACAAAAATAAGTTTCCTATTGTAGAATTTGAAGGAACATTAGTTGTTCCACCACTCTGTGGTGAATAATCATTGGGATAAGGAGACCCAAGAGCTGTACTGCATTTAAAAATCAATCGTGTTTTTCATAATATAATTAAGTTTTTTGTCATTTGAGATATTCTTGTTGTAGACTTGCATTAAGGGTGAGAAACCTAATCTTCTGAGTTGCTTCACATATTGTGCTTTTGGTCTTCATAGAATATTGCTGATGATGTGATTTGCCTGATCAACTGTGACAGTGCTATCCATGCTAAATCCCACATGGTTAAGCTCCTTTGCCTTGAAATCACGTGATGTAAATGAAACCTTTCTAGAAGTATTCTGAACTTTCCCACCTCCACCAAAAACCTCTCAATCACAGTTGGTGTCAAAGGCCTGGAGATCAGGTCCTGATACAGCATCCTCGAGCTGGGTCCCTTTAGCTTGGAGGAGACTGAGGGGTGACCTCATTAATGTCTGTAAATACGTTAAGGGTGAGTGTCAGGAGGATGGAGCCAGGCTCTTCTCGGTGTTGGCCAGTGATAGGATAAGGGGCAATGGTTCCAAGCTGGAACATAGAGAGTTCTATCTTAATATGAGGAGGAATCTTTTCACCGTGAGGGTGACAGATCACTGGCACAGGCTCCCCAGAGAGGTTATGGAGTCTCCCTGACATTCAAGACCGGACTGGATGCATTCCTGTGTGATTTAATCTAGGTGATCCTGCTCGAGTGGCGTGGGGGGGTTGGGCTAGATGAACCTTTAGGTCCCTTCCAATTCCTAATATTCTGTGATTTTGTGATCATAACCTAGTGAGGCACCAGTGCCTTGTTGCATGCTTTGGGCAACACCTAGATAGATCTTCTGCTTAAGAGAGCATTTTATGGTTGTCATAGCAGGAGGCTTTCTTGCTTCTAGGGGTAGCAGCATGCTTTTAGAATTGCTGCATTGCTGCTTGATTACTGGTGATAGTTGTTACATACTGGACTCAGCATGAGAGAGAGAGGCAGTTCTGATTCACATCACCCCAGGGAGTATCAGGCATGTATCCAGGCTGTGCATCAGCATCAATGGTAACTGTGGCATTGAAATTGCTAGAAAAAGCATAGAATCAGATAACCATCCATAAAAGAGCACTACGAAATGGCTGTGAAGTTCACAGCTGGTATATTCATCTTGTGGGAGTATGGTACTGTGTAACAGGCAAAACTTTTTAAGTTTAGTAAACAGGTTAAGGCAACTTCATTAGTTAGGGTTTTTCTGTTGTTAATGTTGACTGACCTTTACTTCAACTCCTCCCTAAGTGCACTTGCAAGTTATACACATACTTCTTATGACACATCAAAAGAAGAGCAAATCAGCCATTAGAGATCTATGTTGCCCCTTGGAGGTTGAACTGAAATTTAATTATTGGCATTGTCACTAAATGGAATGAAATACATCCCAGAACATCAAAAATTACATTAACTTTTCTGACTATGGTACACTCGCATATTTTTTAATTTCTCTTGCATAGACACTTTAATACATTCCTACAGCAATGCCTACTTCACAAGAGTAAAAATGGTCTAAGCAACGAATCCTTCTCCCAGTTTACAGCATCTATTTTAGGTTTAAAACCAGGAATAAATTTTCCTTGTTGGAGGGAGACTCATCTCTTAGACTCTCTTAAGATTTCACAGAAAAGGTGAAGAAATGTAATTTTTGACAGATGTTCGGGTCATTTTTATATGTGAACTGACTTGATCCTTCAGTGGACTACCTTTTATTAGGATAAGTGCCCCTTCCTTTAGCAGCAGTTTAAAGTTCTTCTCTGAGCTTCCAGGCTTGTAGAGCCTTCTCAATTGGGTGTTTTTTAAAGGATAGTTAGCACTAGCCATACTGGTCTTCCAGGCATCAAAGTACAGGGGTTTGGTGGCACATCAGCAATCTGCCCCTAGTTGCAAGCAGGAGCTTTCTTGTTTTCTTTTACTTGCTACTGGAGAACACCACAGTTCAGCTGCTTGTGGTCTCACAGCTGCCTGTGAATACTCTTTATCCATGTGCTGTTAGGATGTTTGCAATAAGCTGGAGCATAGCAGCAAACGCTGCTCCATAGCAGGCTCTGCAGAGGGAAAGCAGTGACTTACAAGGGCTACTATGCTTGAGGAGCTGCACTCTGTGTGTCTGAAGTGCATTTGAAGGCATGGTGGTGTAAGGCTTATGTTTACAGATGTATATTTGATAAGAGGTGATATTGTGAAGTAGATAAAAATTATTTTTGTACATAAGTTCTTTTAGATTAACACTTGTATATTATTTTATTTTTTTTCCATGTGCTTATCTGAGACTACTTTTTAAGTTTCAAAGAAAATAAACCAATGCTTACTGATGGCCATCACATCCTTCCTATTTATATCCATAATTTGTGGCTTTCCAGGCTGGCTTGCTTTGATGACTACTATGTGTAGATAACTTTGACAGATAACTAAATTCAGCTTGGATGACCAAATGCAGTGTATGTAAATATCAGCCCTTCATTGCTGTGTCTAAGCAAAATTTTACATCTGTGTTAGAATGAAAAACATAGTTTGACTTGATGTGGGTGCTGCATATTGCATAAAGGCAGCAAGTTGAAATCAAAAACATAGGACTGTTATATTGTAGGCCAAATGCAGGTAGTAACTAGTAACAGGAAATTATTGGGGTTTTTTTCCACCCTAATTTGTGCTTTTGTTTTGATACTGAAATTCTCCCTATCACTAACCCATGTTCCTGTTTATCCTCCCTCTGTCACTCCTTGTGCTCACTGCTCTTTAAACCCCAGCCCTCAAAAGACCAGTACGTTGTTCATCACAGCACTCTATAAAGCACTTGAGTAGGTAGATCAGTTCCTGATACTGGTTTTTAATGTGCCCATTGCTCCCATGGCTGGAGGCTTGTGTTTGGGAGACCACAATATGCATTCCAGATTGCCTCACAAACAGCGTCTGCCGGGGAAAAACAGGTAAATATAGTGAAGGCAGCGAGGTAATTGAGGAATGGTACTGTGTAATATGATTATGGTCTCAGATATAAGGGACTCAAAAACCCCCAGCTAGGTAAAACATAAATATTGGTGTTATAATGTTTATTATGTGGTAGTAAACAATCAAGTCAAACATATGAAAATTTAGGTCAGAGTGGTGATTTACCACACCAGCAAATAAATATGCTGTGGCAGAATGAACTGTCATCCTATTGCTTACAATTCTTGCTTTGGGTTTGGTTTGTTTTTTTTTGGCATGTGGCTTTTTCAATGGTGTATTTGAAAGCAGATTTAGACTGTGGAAGCCATGGTGGTTTTATCCTTTTTTTTTTTTTAAGTCTGATGAAAAACACCCTTGATTTGTATATGTATAAGAGAATTATGAAAATTGCTATCACATAGTAAAGTCTTTTTTTTTTTAATGCATGGTTCATGACAGTGTTTTCTCTGAAACTTTTTCTTTAACCCTCTTACCTACGTCCCTACCCTCTTTGAAGAACTCTTAGGAGAAAAGTCTGGATACATTGAATATTTTTAATTTCCCCACTCCGCTCAGGTTAAAGTCTTCCATGTCCTTAAAACCCAACTAACTTCTTTCTGCTCCTCTAGTTTGTCTTAAAGATGAAAAGTGGTTTGACAAAAAATCTGTTTTCTTCCAAAGCACCATTCTTACTTCTGGTTTCCAGTTCCTACCAGAATAATCAGGTGGCTCTTTCCAGAATATTTTTTTCCAAATTGTCAGAGGAAGAATGGATTTAATATAAAACCTGTGTAAGATCTACCTTCTGTAACTGCTGTTACCTTTAAATATTTCTGTTGCCATCACTAACTCCTGGGTGCATAAAATTGGAACAGTAGTGTTCTACATCTACTGCAGACTCTCTCTCCTTAGCTATATGCCATAATGCAGTATAAAATAAGTCTGTATAACAAATCCATACCATATGGATCAAGGCCTATTTGTGATGGAAGGAGGTTCACTCTTTGTAATTTAGAATGGTGTAAATACCTAGTTATTTAGGATGATTACTCTATGGATATGTGGTTTGCATGGGGAGTGGATCACTGTATTACTCTTTAGCTTGCCTGAAATAGCTAATTACATCTTCAGACAGATGAGTTTGGTTGTCACACTGGCGTTCATATACATATATATATATATTCAAGGATGCACAGACATATGCAACAGGAAAGTTAAATCATTCCTATTTGAGTCAGAGCATGCCTATAGGATAGACTAGAGAAAAAGAGCACATGTTAACTCCCAAAGCTTTAAAACTGTAGAGCCAGACCGTTGCTGGAGTCAGACTTGAGCGTGATGAGTGGATAAAAAATGCTTACTCAGAGACAAATGAAACTTGTGTGAGAGCAGGGTCCCTGGTTAGCTGAAAGTCAGCTGAGGCAAAAGAAATATGGTTGAAGAGAATAATCGAGGATTACAATGGTGGTGGTGGCTATGAGGGGAGAGGTATGTGCAAGACAGAGCTCTGTGATCCACATAGGTCACTGCTGGAAGCCCAGGCAGTTCTTGTGAGTGATGGGGAAACTGGAGAGCCATATTGTCTATCCCTTTGTGTGCTAGCAGAAGTAAAGGGTACCTAGTTTTGGAACTCATGGAAAAATCTGTGCATCTTTTATTTCCAGTTTTACATAGACTGGGAGGGTAAAGTTTCAAACCATTGGGGCTAGAGTTCCTTACTTCCGCTGTTGATGGCGGAGCACAAGGGCAGCACTGTCTCATAGGAATAAAGTAGGCTGTCATGGAGGCAGAACCAGGAAGGTCTGTGCCTAGCCATTTTGCCAAGGAAATCAAGAAAGCCAGTGATACAGCTCTCTCAGGCTAGAGGAGGCTTAAAAACTCACAGATGGAGTGAAAACCAAACACAGCAGCTAGATGAGTGGAAACACCGTGGCTGCTACAGTGTTATGCATCAGACAAAATCTGTTGTATGCCAGTTTACTGTTTACATTTTATGGATCAGTCAGATAAGCTGAACATGTGCTGACTGCAATTGTAATGTTTCTGGAAAAGAAAGCGAGACCTTTGAGCTCCATATCCATATAGAAAATACATACAGAGAGATGTAGCTGCTCTGTGCAAGTATGTTATCACTTGCCAAATCGAGCAGGACACAGCCAAGGAGCACTTAGGTAAAACTACCCCTTCCAAGATCATGTATGAAACACTGTTTTGTGACTTCTCTGAGTCTTGGGGAGTTCTGCTGTGCATTTTTTCTGGGGTCCTTTTGGATGACAAAAGGCTCTCTTGTGTAGTGTATTGCTCATCCTTTGCCACACCACAAAAATGTAGTTCAAGGAATGGAAAAAAATGTTCAGATCTGCATCAAGACTGCTACTTCTTGTTATAAGTCAGGTTTAAACACTAAACTTACCTATGTTTAATGCTGAGTGCTTGTGCCTGTTTTCTTGGTTGATTAGATGAGGATATTGGTAAGTCCACTGCCTGTTTAGGGGCTACAGTCAAATAATGAGTTTTAAAACCAGAATATTTTGTTGATTTTTCTTCATAAAATTGGGATCTCAGAGGCACAAACCCAAGCCAAACAGCTTTTTGGGACTTCAGTATTAACTCTCTACATGTTCCAGTGAACTGGAATATCTGGGATATCAATCTAGGAAGTGGGCTTGCTTCTTTTCCATTGAAACATTTTAGGAAAGCAGGATGGAATCTACATTTTTTTCTTTTTTTTTGTTTTTGTTTGTTTTCTTTGTAGTGTTTCTGGAATTCCATTTTAATATCATGTCTGTTATTGCATCACTGATGTTCTTTTATTCTTTTGTTTTGGAAATGGGTCCTGAATGTGCTTTTGTCTCTTCTTATTATTGTTTGTAAACCTCATACGACTTTACCACAGTGGCACAGCTAATGCTCTGTTCCCTTACTTAAGCCTACTGCAGTCTCTCTGGCCCTGCTGTCAATCACCAGCTGGATGCTAAGACAATTTTTTTTATAGCAGCTTCTGTCAGTAAAGAGAAAATATTTTGAAAAATACAGTCTAAAAGCTGAATGTCAGCCTGAGTGACCTGCTTAAACAGGAGAATTAACTCTGCCAAGGTTTTGTTGCTTAGATGTTTGGGGATATTTTTTTAAGTAAGAAAAAAAAAAAGGGGGGGTTTGGGCCAGACCCCAAATAATATATGAAATAAGACTTTCTTGTCAAGAAATCATAATAGGCTAGCTTACTAAAATTCTTAAGCATCTTCCTGACTGTTTGTCTCCACCTTGTAATGCAAAAGTTTACAGCCTGTTTTGGGTGCCATACAGAGCCAATAAACTTCAGTAGCAGTGTTGAATATTCTGTTATCCTGTTTTATTTTCTTCAGCAAAAGCTAAATTAACTGTAAGAAGTATGGTGTTTCTGAGGTTCAAAATGCTACAAGCAACACTCTATATTTGCATGAATACTCCAAAGGAGGTTGTGGATGTCCTGAACTATCATATTTAGTCCTTATGAGCAGGACAAAACACACTCAGAAGATTTAGATAGGCAAGAAGCTGCTTTTTTTTTTTTTTTTTTTTTAAAAAAAGCACTTCGAAAAAGGATGGTGGAAGCACATGGCATAATGCATAGTAAATCTTGTGTTGGAAAGCCGCAAACCCCTTGTTGAGAACTTACATTGGTCTCTTGAGCCAGAGAATACTGCTGTCTTGCAGATAGATACATTGTTGGAAGCTGCATTAAGAAGTGTAGCCTACTCGTTAGTTGATAAGTAGAGATTAGAATCATCTACTAGGCTATTTTATGGTGTTTGTTAACAATATTTACCTTCTTAAATTGATTCGGTATAATCCTTGCTATGGTTTTACCTTATTTCTGGAAGACATATAGATAATGTGGTACCTCTATTAAGTCTTGCATGTCACTGACAGGCTGCTTTATTTCTGTAGCTGAATTGTGTGGCAGGACTATATTAACATAGATTTTGGAATATTTGAGCTCCCATAGGGTATGGTGTGTGGTTGATATGACATGATTTGCCTTCAACAGTTGTTTTAACAAGATATCCTTAATATAAAATATACTAGCCTAAAAGGCATAACTGAGTGAGTTTAGTAAGAAACACTGTTGGCAAAATTCTTCACTTTCATCTTTATCTGATTAATTCAAGGCTGAATGTTAACTGAGAAAGTATTTTTAACCTAGTGTAGTATTTGGTATGTTTATTAAAAAAAAAAAACCAAACAAAAAAAAATCCATTCCCCAAACCCCTCTTTTTATATTATTTAGTGCAAGATAATTTTTAATGCTAAATTCCTTGCAAATATATGTGAATTTACTCAAGTTGAGACCCATACTGCTTAAAATATCTTCTCACTCATCCTAAAAACTGCTTTAATAATACATTAATTAACACTTCTGTATTACTTGGCATATTTAACACACAAGATAATTTACAGTTCCTAATATTTTAAACTGTGTATTATAAAGGCAAGCATTAGTGAACGGAAAATGCACTGTATGTGAATATAGCATTAAATGCTAAACATATAATTTACATGTAGCTTGGTCTTTATTAAAAATAGATATACTTTAATGTCTTGATAATACTGCTAATGTTATTTGAATTATTATTAACACTCTTTCAAATGTCTTCTGATGGTTTATTCTCTTTATTGTTACCATGCAGAGTTTTTAACATCTGATAGTAGAAATGATTAATTTTTGTGTTATGTAAACAATCTCTAATTTAATGGTAAAGTACTGTGTTGTGATTTTTTTTATTATATACTTGCGCAAGGCTTTCTGTACTGACTGATAAATATTCAGCCAAATTAATATGTGAAAATTTCAATCTGTGCACTTGCATCAAAAGGCTTTGACCATGAACTTGAGAACAGATTTCAGATAAAGACAGATTTTTTTCTGTCTCTTGACTTTATGCTGCAGGGAAAAGCTTACTACATGAGGATACTAAATGGCTTGAGAGTCTGGTAATGGGATGTGGAGACCTTCACCTTAGGTCACTAGCTTGAATGTAGCCCAGGTGGGTGGAAACTAAAACTCATTATCATCTGATGGCTCCTGGATGGCTGGTGTGAGATGAGTTGGTGGTCCTAGTCAGCTTCCTAGTAGAGAGATGTCAGTATTGCAGAATCATCATCACAGTTCTTGCAGATTGGGATCCTTGCTGGAGGTCTTTGCAGAAAAAACAGTGTCTGGAGTGGGTTTGGGCACTGAAGTGCTCTCTGAACCTCGAGTGGTTTGTGTAGGACAGGCAAGAAGCATAATTGTGTTACAGAATGGAGAAGCCATTGGCCTGACTTGTAAATACACTTCCAGAATTGTTTAGTTATGTTTGGCTCCCACTGTCACAGTTTACAAGGTACTTTGAAGAAACACTGCAAGATCCTTATTTGTAAGTGGAAGGTCTGGGAAAACAAACAAAATACCCAGAAAACTTGTTACATTAGTTAAAACGCAAAGTCTGGAGAAGCTATAATCCTGGTTGGATTTTCCTAGTTCAGACTCCACCTCACTTGTATCTCTCAACTCCTGCCTTAATTTTGTCACTAGTCTCCAGGTCATTTAGTAATCTGGGTACTAGAGAAGGAAATTAATATGTGTTACTGTCAGATTATTAATTGTAATCACTGTATAAAATCAGTGCTTAAAATGTAACTGTTGTGGGGAGTATGAAGCATATACTGTTTTCCAACTCTGAGATTTACTATATTCTTGCATAGTGGTTCATGTCAGTCTCAGACGAGGTACTGATTAGCCAATGAAGCTCTCCCCTGGCTGGATAAATGTAGCCTCATCAGACACTCCCTGCATTTTTTTTTTCTCAGGACACGAGCATAAAGTCGTCAGTCAGATTATATTTCCCCTAGAAAAGTCATGGGAGCAGAGTGACTGGGGTATTTCACCAGCTATACAGAAATCTAATTCACTTCCAGCAATTTTTGTTGTGTTGTGATTACAGCAAGGTGATGCTGATTTTTGGCTTCACTCATGTCCTTCAGACTTGGGCTCTCGGTACTGTTACACACTGGTCCTTCAGTGGAATTACTTGAGAACAGACAGATGCATGTATCATTTTTCTCATAAATTTTAGGCAGTTTTTTTTCCTCCTCAAAACACAGTAGCTCCTTATCAGATAAGTTGAATGGTGACTTAACTAATACTAAGATGCTGGGGCAACATTCCGCTGAATGTGTAAAAAATTTGTGGTTTTAAATACACAAATATAACGGGCTTATAGTTGGTATCCCAAGAGCCTATATAACTTAGCATATTCTGTATGCATCCTCCCTAACAAATAAATCAGATGGATAACATTAGGCTGCCTGAATACCCTTACTTCCTCAAATATTCAGTGACAATTTATGGATATTCATCTATTTGACTATTTTCTGTTTAAGTACAGCATGCTCCTTTGCAGTGAACATTGTTTACAAAATTGCTGGAGGATTAAATTTTTCCTTGAGAATAAAGTAAAAAGTTCTAAATGGAGTATATGTTACTGTATTGAAAGAACATTTGTCTGTAATAAGTAAACAATAATATTTATTTACCTGCATCTATTTTGAGATCAATAAGTACAAAAGTTATGGATGGTTTTATTGAAAATCTTGCATATTGTGCAATAGAAGATGCTAACTAATTTGAATGTGTTCTGTTAAAACATAATGATGTGAAGAAGATTGCAGGCGGCTTGAATTGAGCATTATCTTTTCAACACTAATGGGTGTGTGTGTGTGTGTGTTAGGATTTGTTATATAGCAGTCTTTATTAGCTGATCATCTAAATAATGGTGTATTTAACCAAATCTGGCTTGATAGATAGTCAGGGTGGAGGGGGTGTTAGGTTGTTGGGGGTTTTTTTTGAGATAAAAAGTGTTAGATCTGACAAAAGAAACTCTGATAATTGTTGACATTGTCTAATGATTCTAAATTACACATTTCTGTACATTTACTGCCAGGCTTTTTTTAGCACAGGTAGTTCCAATTTATAGTTAGCAGAAATCTTTCAATCAATTTTCTATTTCCTACCATGGCTTTTCAAAACACCTAAGCCTAGTGCTGTAACTATGGATGATGATCTAGGGACTGCAGGAGTTAGGCAAGTCACAGAAGAGGTTTGTAACTTCTTTTAATTTGCTAATCCATGCATGGAACAACATTTCCAGCATTACCCAGAGATTAAGCCCCAGGGCCAAGGGCAGGGCCTCAATTTTAGTTTGCTAGTGATAGGCATACTGTGGTTAGAACTAGGTCTCTGCTGTGGACAATACCAAGCCTTTTCAATTTAAATTTCAATAATGGTAGCAAAATATTAAACATTGAGAACATGAATTAAATACCACCACAAACCATCCTGTCTTTGCATTCAGCGATTTCCCTAGGTAAATTATATGGTACAATACTGGAGACAAAAAATTTCTTAGTTTTCTTCATAAAATGAGAAGAAATATAAATGAACACAGTATGTTAATTTTATACAAAATATTTATTTCTGAGGGTGTGCTTATTAATTAGCAAAAAACAAAAAAGATAATGATTTTTGTGTAGATGATTGCATTAATGTTTAGCAATGTAATAAGTGCTGCACTTCAGTACAATTTTTTAATAGATTTTTATTTACTCTGATTAACTGGTAATTCATTCACATTAAGTTGACTGTTTTTAATGTAGGTCACAGGAATGGTAATCACTTTGTTGATGGTAACTTTGTGAGAGTAGAAGGATTTTGGAGCTGTAGATTCTAAATTTAACAATTATTTTATATAATAGATGCTTCTTTGTTATGATACATTATTAAAAACTCTTGAAACTGGAGGAAACATGCCTGATATCATTAAGATTTTTTTAAAATTCACCTTTTAACTTTTTTAAAGGAATATATATTTCTGAATTTAGACCTTTCATAAGAAACTCTTCACTCACTTTGATTTCAGTGAGATGGAAGCAGTATAAAGGCGAGTCGTATTCAATGCAAGCAGAAGAGCCATTTGTAATTGCTGCCTTCAGTATTTATTGGAATAACATACATTATATGGTTATCTATTACTGCTGTATGGATTATGGATGTAATTTGCTGTTAATTTCCCTCCTGTTAAATTTCTCCCATGCTAATTTTTTAAGAAGATAACAAAAATGTTACAGTGTGCTTAACCCAATGAAAGCTGCTATTTTAGTAGTAGTAGTATTATCTACATTCAGATAGATGATGTAAGGGTAGGAAGTCAGGTATGAACTCCATAAGCTTAACTAATAGGAAAAGCAATTTGAAGATCATATTAATGAGTCTGAGAGATCTTGAATACTCAGTGCTGCATCCCAGTACAGAAGACTCAAAGGAGGTACCTAACTAAAGATACCTTTACTATAGCTCTCCTGTAGGGTTTAGGCTCTTCTGTTCATGCTCATTCACACACTAAGAAATTTACAGCCTTAAATTCATGTGTCATTGGTTTGTTTCCTGTCCTCTGACCTTGGGAACCATGGTTGCAGACTTCTTTGTGGGCACGTTTAACTTCTTTCTGATTGTCATCCTTACTAGGTGCCAGACTAGTAGAGTATCATGGCAGGTGATACCTTGGTCCAAACTGCATAGTATTGCTGCTAAGCCATCAGTGTGCTGAGCAATGGTAGTTCAGTAGGGGTATTGTAGAAGCTGTAAAGCTCAATCCTTTGTCCACTCAGATTCTTTCTTAGAGAATATAGTTTCTACTATAAGGCAAATAATATAAAATCACTGTGCAGTTACAATTTTCATTGTATAGTGCAAAAGGATGTCTTGCATCATCTTTTTCAATAACTGGTGTTATTTTTCATTGCAAATAGAGCCCAAGTTTTAACAGAGACTTCTGATTTTCTGGCAAGTGTTATCTTAGGTCATAGAAAATATAAGGTAATGAGGCATTGCATTTGTTTCTTACTCCTTGGCATGAATATACATGTTATTGAATGCTGTAGTTATATCTATATCTATTTTTAAGGAGCCTAGAGTCAGTACTTCAAGTTCAAGAAACCTCATCATTCACAGAAATTAGCTTTTCCCTATGATTGTCTCACTATTTTTGGGATAGAATAGTATTAAAGAGTGAAGCAACTCTCGAGTGTTCAAAGGAAGATTTATTTAAATATCTTTTTATCCTTGCTGAAAAGAGTTCCATGCTGGCTGTTTGCATTAGTTGGGTATTAAAACCCCTCTGACCACTTCATAATGATAACGAAGACATACCTATAATAAATCAGTTTCAGGTCACACTCAGTTGTGACCATAATAAAACTTGTTTCTTTGCTGTTTAATGTTTGAAAGGTAATAGTGCAGTATGTGTGTGGTCTGAGTTTTTTGCAGACGTGATCTGCATTTAATCTGGGAAAATTAATTCCCTAAGCTGCTGGCAGGCAGCATGTACTTGTTAATTATTCAGGTGGATGACAAATGCAGAGCAGAGGTTCTCGCAAAGACAAAGTTTGTATGATGCATGTTTAGTAACTGATAGGCTTGACATTCTGTGGTGTCTTATTCAGTGCTAATCCTAATAAGCTGCCTGATGAGATGAATGCCTATCCTCCTGTCCTTTAGAGAGAGAAAACAGAGATTTGAAAGAACTTCATTATAGCAATAAATCCCATACTTTCCGTTATTCCTGGTGAAAAAAGATCTTGAGGAAGATGAATAACACACACAGAGAAAAAGTAGTCAGAATTGCACTGTAATGCAGAGTACTGGAGTGAACAGAAAACTGCATTGTAAATGTGTCTGCTGTAAAAGTAGCTGCAGTTTAATTTTATTGGTGGGCCAAGTCTCTGCACTCTAATGTGCTTCAAATTCTTTGATTTTAATCTGCAAGTGATGATTGTATGTCTGTATGATTTCACCAAACTTTGCAGGTTGTTAGGGAAGTAACTGAAAATATTGTATTTTCTGTAGTCATTGTTTTTCTTCTGTTTCATGGTAGTGAGTACTATGCTGAAAGTATTCCATCAGTTGCACTAGGCAATGGTCAGGGCCAAAGTTACGCATAGATGTTCAAAGCATCAATAACCATGAAGTCATCAGTGCAAGTGGGTCCTGGATTTTGCCAAATGCTTTTGTTCAGAGTTGATTTCTTTCACTCCTTCCACATTTTCACTGTGGTAGGAAGAATGGTAAGAGATTTAACTCCTACTGCAGTGCAGAACACGCAGGACCAATCTTGAGTGACATTTCTGAAGTTATTCTGGGCATTATCACCAAAGGTGGTGTATCTTTTCTGTTATCTGCTCTCTTCGATATGATAGACTTCCAAGCAACTATACCTCTTGTGGGGTTTGTTTTGGTTTTTTTATTTTTTGCGGTAGAGGGGGGTTGATGGAGGATTCTCATGTATTTTATAGTTCTGTGAAACTTCTTCTGTCTGCCTTTTCAACTGCATTTAAATGTTGCCCTAGCTTACATGCGAGACTCAGAGGAGTCACTAGATTTGTTAAGGTGGCAGTGCTTTAGCTTATCTTATGTCCTTCCCCATGTGTGGTGGGGAGGAGAGGGGATGGCATAATAGGGTGCTGTAGGACCAGGTTTAGGTACAGTGACAGAAGCCTCTGATAAAAATAGAGTTGTTCCTGCTTTCCAGACTTTCCTGAAGTATGGTGCATGCCTAACAGCAATTGGGGAACAACATTTAAAATACTTTGAGAGGAATATTTTGTGTCTCATGAAGGTTAAAGAATTACAGTAACATAATGCACTTGTTTATCTTTACAAAACACGTGGTGCATTGAATCCTAGCTCTGAGCAATCCTCCTGTCTTGAGGTGAAAGAAAATGTTAACTTAATTTACAAGCTAGCAGAGTCCTGGGCCTCTCCAGATTAGGGGCTTTTAATCAAATGAAATTGTAGCTAATAATTGAAACTAGTTTTCTGATGCAACTGTGAAATTCAGATGAAATCACCAAACTCATTTCTACGAGGTTTTAAGAGATGGTTGAAATTGGAGTGTAGCACAAAAGGACTTCTGTTTGTTCCACTGATTTCTGTACACTGTCATCTTTCCCTTTCACGAGTTGTTGTGCATAGTGATTTTGATTCTGAGACCACCATCTCACTGCTGTAAAGATTTAAGGTTTGTCTCAAGCATAGAGGGATAAGGCTTTCGTTTGTTCCACTAATTTACGTATCCTCTTTCTTGTGCAAATTGTTGGGCATGGTGATTTCATTGCTGAGACTTAATTTTACCTAGCAGAAAAATGCATTATGTACTGTGTAAGTAATTGGTGTCTACAGAGTAATTTCATAAGGTACTTGATGTATAATAGCATGTACCAAGCTATTCATAAAAGAGAAAAGTTATTTTAGACAGTTTAGCCCCTATGGTTAAGCTCATATTCCAAAGGATAGCCCTTCCTCTTTGTGTCATTATCTTTCCTTTATATTTGCAAATGAAATCAACATGATGTGAATTTGTAAGGAAAAATAATAAATTGCAGAGTGCGATTTAGTATGTGCAGAAACTGTGACTTGCTCTTTGAACAAAAAAAAAAGCAAAACCCTGGTCACAATTCATTAATACAGAGAATCCCTACTATACTCAAGCAAACCTTGAAAATATTGTATGTTAGCAAAACCTCATTAAACTGTCATATACACACTTCAATAAACTTTACAAAATACAATATTTTAAGAATGCCCCATTAAACTGTCATGTACTTCTTCTGCATTTCCTTTGCTATTATTGCTTGATTACCAAGATATTTGTATGCTAATTGAAGATTTTTTTTCCCCTCTGCTAATAGGCCTCCTTCCTTCAGTCATTTAGGGTAGAGTCTGAGATGTGCAAGAAAAGCAAAGATTTATTTTGGTTTTTCTGAGGAAACTGTTCTTATATGTGGGCTTCCAGACTAGAATTTGTGCTGCCTGTAAACAACATATGTATCAGACCTACTGTTACCAGAGAAGTATCACTTTTACCCATAGGAAGTATTTCCCCTCCAACATATGCAAGTATGTATCTTCCTTTTTTTTTTTTTTGCACCTTGGTACCAGGATCAGATGCAGTTGAAGTGGAATTTCCCATGCCCTGTTGTTCCCTCTCCTATTATGTTTATGCTTTCAGTCTCTGATCAGATGAAATTTTTGGCAGCATTTTTGAGGGACATTCTAACTTCTTATGCTGTTCTTTAGACCACACCCTTGTTACAGTGTTTTATCTAGTTCTAGTATCCTAAAATAGTGACTGACTCAGTGGAGGTTGAGGATGAGTCTTTGCATTGTCTTACCTCTACAATGGTGTGATTATGTTGCTGGTGCACCGAAGCTTTTGGTGGGTGGAAAAAAGAGTGTGGGAAAAGACAGGAGAGGTAAAAGAAAGCACCATTTCTTCCTGCTTTTTTTTTGATGTTACAGCTGGAAGCTGAGCTACCTCTCTACAGAGAGAAGTTTCTTTTGTGGGCCATTCTGGGTAGGAGCATACCTGATCTCTTCATGGGAGAGGAGCGAAGCAGAATTGAATTGAAGCTGGTGTTGCCATCTTGACTCTTTGTTCCTTGACCTGAAGCAAACACACACACACACATTTCCAAGGGTTTCCTACTTCCTTTGCACAGGAAGACTAGCAGACTAAAGCAGAGCTGGAAAACAGCCAAGGCACAAAATAAAAAAAGGAAAAAAAAAAACCCCAAAAACAACCAATGCTAAAACCAAAACCCAAACAAATCTGCCCACACATCTTGCCTACATGTGCATATAGTTGTAAAACCACACTTAAGGTATCAGTGCAAGCATAAATAAGAACTTCTTTATGCCCAATAGGTTTACATCTCTCCCCAGACTGCTTGAAAGATGACCATGGAAAAAAAGTCCTTTTGTTGCACACAAGTAATGGTGTAAATAGCCAGGTGTTGTAAAAAATTGCTACTGTTGGTTATCATGGGTTTTCTTTTCTAGTTACCAGTGCAGAATCCTCATGACTAGGTCATCACTCTCGGTTCTTGATGATAAAGAATTTTTTAGATAGCTATTTCCTACTTTTATTTGTGTGAAACCTTCACTCAAAGTTTATAAAACCAGAAATTTCTCATAATTTAACTCCAGCCTCTGTTTCTGCTGAAATTGAACTATTCTATCAGTCAATCAGCTGGTTTTTGTTTGTTTGTTTTTCTTTTTTTGTTGGACATCTTTACTCCACAGTCATCTTTATTCTCATGTTTGTTACCATGTTCCCAGTTTACCTAAGGAAGAATGTAGTCCCCTTGTTCCTCTTGTGAGAGATGTGAAAACAGTAAGGTAACAAGAAAAACCAAAGATTGATTGTTATTTTAACAATCTCCACTTGTTTTTAAAAATTTCTTGCCATTACTTGCTACTATTAGGCTACATGCATCATGAGCTTTCTCATGGAAAAAGTGGAAGGTGTTAAGGTTCAAATCCATTTCCAGCAAGGAAAGCAAGCTTTGAAATGCAATGCTCATCTGGATCAATTCTGACCTATTGCAGTCAGATACTGAAAATATTCAAATGGTAAATTCAAATACCACAGTTTGTGAAGTAAGGGAAAGTCTTTTGCATATGTTGGACAGAATAGGTGAGGTAAATGCTCCAATTGCATCAAACCTCTTCAGGTATGTCAGCCACTCTTGCTCGGGAAGCAGAAGGGAAGGATTTCAATACAGAAACCTGTAGAGCATCAGTAATCGAGTCATTGAGACTGCCAGACTTTTTCTAGATTATTATTAACTTGGACAGGAATTTCAAAGTAACTCCTGCTTTCAGCTACCCTGTATGGCAATGTATGAAATACAGCTCAACATATTCCTACTGTGATGGGATTGGAGGTGCGCAGAGCAAGATTCTGCTTGTGGCTTCCAAATAAGCTTCTAAAACAGACTTGTCTTCAGAAGAGTGTCACTGACCATCTTCAGATAACTTTTAGGCTTTGTAGATGAATAGGACTCTCTTTTGCTGACTTTTGATCACAAGCATTCTTTAACATTCCTGTGGTGTCTTTTATGATTATGATTGCAACAGTGGCTTTGGGGAGCACTTACCTCTTTCTAGCTAATCTTGTTTATTAGAGTTTATACAAATGGAAAGTCTAAACAAAGTCAGAATGATAGAGTTTCTTGGATTCACATAAAGAGAGCTGTGTGATGCTAAAATACATCAATAATAATAGAGGACTTTATATTTCACTTTCAGGAAGGCCTCGTCTAAGATGATTGTTGCCATTGTTTGGGAACTCCATGAGGATAAGCAGATTATGTAAAAGAAACAAACCCCCAAAATACTTTTTTGAGGGGCCTGTTTTGAGGAAGACTTGTTCCATACACCCATTTATGATCCAGATGTCATGGATTAGGTATCCAGTAATTTTAGCTTATCGTTCCATACAGTGCCCAGTCTCAATGATCTGGGTATAACTACATATTGTGTGATTCTGCTCCGTGGATAGCAAATGAAGCAAACCGGAACTGTTCTTTCATTGTACCTCATCTCTCTTTGATTCTGAAGGCTTCTTCCTCTTTCTCAGATTACTGTCAAAATAGCAGATATAAGGGTTATGGTTGCAATTCACTGTTATCTCTTAGATCTGGTCTTAGCGCTGTGAGATCTGTGTTGGGCATGGCAGGCAAGTATATGAGTTTTTCACAGTAACTGGCAAGAGTAGGATCGGTCCCACTCAGGAAGTTCTCCTGTATCAAAAATGAGCTTTCTCTCTTACTGTGCCCAGGGCAAGGAAAAAACCCACGAAGATTCACAGGGCTTAAATTTGCTTCCTATAATGGATGCAGTGCTCATGAGCATCTCATTTATTTGAAATAAATTTGGGCAGGGAAAAAGGATCACAAGATCTTTTTCTCAAAAGCCTCCTTATTGATATGTAATCTTCTAGTATTTACTGAGCCACGAGTCTCATGTCATAAACTTCTGGCCATAAATTACTTTTGATTGTTTTAAAAATCTTTTGGCATATTCACATGCATACTTCCAAATACTGCCGATTTGTCCAGTTCTGATTGCTGCTTCTGACAAAAGGAAGCCTCCATATCCCTAGCATTAAAACCCTTGAAATTTCCTTTCTTTTTTGTATTACCATATTATTTGATTCCCAACCTATATGCAGATAACATCATTCAATTTTTGTAGAGTCTCTTAATACAATCCAGGATACCGTTTGCTGCCACCTTTGCAAGGGCGCATTGCTGGTTTATGTTCAGTTTCATATCTACCAGGACCTCTAGGTCCTTTTCTGCCAACCTGCTTTCTAGCTGGGTGACTCCTAATATAATATTGGTGGATTGAGCTTATTCTTCCCTAGGTATAGAACTTTGCACTTTTTTTTGTTGAACTTAGCCCCTTCTCTACCCTGCAGGGGTTCCTCTAGATAGTAGCATGACCTTCTGGTGTATCAGCTGCTCCTCACAGTTGTAGGAGTGTCATCACTGTGTCATCAGCACAGTTTCTGAGGGTACACTCTGCCAAATCATCGAGATCATAAATGAAGGTGCTAAATATTTTATGTTCCTTGCCCTTTGTATTGACCACATATCCTTTCCCTTTGAGGATCTTTCTCTCAATTTTCAGCTGAATCAAGTTCAAACTTTTCATCTCCACCTTTAATGATCATCTCAGTTTTTGGTCCTTGTACCTATCTGTTCTCATCATAGTGCTGCCTTCTGTCCTGCCAGTAGTGCAAGCTGAGAATGCCTCCTTCTCACACAGACACCCCTTGCATGAGGAATTCACTTCAAGGAGTAAGTGCCAAAAAGAGATGGCACACAGCTGAGTTACAGTAATTTACTGACATCTCTGAAAGTTGTTGGGTAATGGACTGGTGCTGTTTATGATAGTCAAACATGCCTGATAGGGTTTTCATAATAACTGGAAAGAGTATGATGAACCTTACCTGAGAAATTAGATTGTAGTGTGCAGTTTCCTGTCTTGGAGCTGGCTTGTGCTAGAAGTGTACCAACAGATGTTAAGTATGCTTATCCATAAAATTTTACAGCTATTTAAGCCTTCCAAGAATTGCAAGAGTTAACATGTAACTATCTAACACCAATCCTTTTGCCATATTTCTCTTCTCTTCCTTGCTTTCCAGACCTGTGGCCAGCTATACGTGGGCCATAGGCATTCATGTCTCAATAATGTTATCCTGGAATTGAGCTCAGTGATAGAAGTATTAATGACTGCAGCTTGTACTTGAGCAAGAGCAGTGATGTAATAAAGTTGGCTGCTTCCAGGCAGGAGAGTCAGAAGTGAGGCTGCTTCCATTGAGGTAGCATTAATGCCATTAGGTTGAACATAAGTACCTGGGCTTTCTGTGGGGTGGAGTTTTGTCTCTGGGTGGGGAGGAGTTCAAACCACCTGCAGTTCTTTTGGTGAAAATTACCAAAGAGAGTGAAGGCAGGCATGAAAATAAACCTATCAGTGATGCTAAATTCTGATGGCTGTCATCGTAATGAATTTAGCAGGGAACTGAGGCTTCCCTTGACTTGTATCTTTTTGATTTGGGATTCTGCTTTCTAAAGGATGCCACTTCACACGCAGAGTTTATTTCTGCATGTCAAAGAAATTACGATTAAAATTCTGAATGCTTGCAAATACAAGAAACTTCACCACATAGACATTTAACTGTATTGGGGAGGGGGTGAGCATACAGGATGTTATTTATTTGCTGGGTTTACTATAGAAAAAGCTCTTTGCCTTCAGGAAAAACTTCAAAGGCAGTCAGGGACCAAATGTAGCTGGGCAAAGGGAAGTCGGGGGGGGAGAGGGTGCTGTGAGTGGGTTTGTTGTGGGGGTTTTTTCTTCACAATAATATCATAAAAGCAGGGAGAAAGTGGTGATGAGAGAAGTTTGGGATTTTTTTTGTAAGTGGAAGGGTGTCTGCGATTTATGTAACAGTCCCATGGCAGCATGAGTTGGGCAGCCCTAGGTGGTGGGGCAAAGCAGCAGAATGCAGGACTTGACAAACAACAGTGGCATGTTGTGGAACTATGCATTTAGCACACAAAACGATATCATGAAAGCAGACTATGAGAGAATTTTTTTTGGGGTGTGTTTTTTTTTTTTTATATAAACTAAGGATATATTCCAGTTTCACAAAACAGTAAAAAATGAGGGCAGCAAGGAGTGGAAATTTTACAGAATCTGGCAGCAAAGTAATGGGATACTGAAAGCCTGAGAGAAAGAGATTGTATTTGAACAGTACTTGGTGAGCAATAGGAAATCTGGTCTGAATTGTTTTAAGGTTATGAAATGCTTCCAGGGTAAGAAACTCTTCTTAAGCATCCACTTTCCTTAATGAGCAGAGCTTGTTTATAGAGGACAAGTTTTTGTCAGCTTTTTTGTTGTAGGAACAATTAAGACAGTGACTTTTAAACCAAAATTAGATGTTACTATTCATCTGGATGTTGTTTGAACTAAGTGGTTGATTTTTGCTCACCAGAAAATGGGAATCATAGAATCATAGAATTTTTAAGGATGGAAATGACCCTTAAGATCATCCAGTCCAGCCATTAACCTACCACCACCAAGTCTACCCTTAGACAATGTCCTCAAGCACTGCATCTACCCGTCTTTTAAACACCTCCAGGGATGACTCAACCACCTCCCTGGGTAGACCGTTCCAATGCTTGATGACTCTCTCAGTAAAGAAGTTCTTCCTAATGTCTAACCTAAATTTTCCCTGGCGCAACTTGAGGCCATTACCTCAAGTTCTGTCGCCTGTTACTGGGGAGAAGAGACCAACCCCCACCTCACTGCAACCTCCTTTCAGGTAGAGAGCAATAAGGTCTCCCCTCAGCCTCCTCTTTTCCAAACTAAACAACCCCAGCTCCCTCAGCTGCTCCTCATAGGGCCTGTTCTCCAGACCCTTCACCATCCTCGTTGCCCTTCTCTGGACACGCTCCAGAACCTCAACATCCTTCTTGAAGTGAGGGGCCAAAAACTGAACACAGTACTCGAGGTGAGGCCTCACCAGTGCAGAATACAGGGGGATTAT